>JAJLRJ010000003.1:39198445-39648445 GCA_024195265.1 Dendrophyllia cribrosa | reverse complement strand
AAACTATAAAAAAATCGCATGATTTCACCATCATGGATTACACGGACGCTGACGTTTTCTCGTAAACAAGATCTTGTCAGCATCTCTTGGACCCGAATTATCCGTTAGACTTTACAGCCCTTTTTGTGTCAAAATGTACACCTTATTTGGATATAAAACTTTAAAGCAAAGCAGTGCACGTGTACATTTTTTTTAGTACAATATTTCAGCTGGCCAGACCAACCTTCTTCAGGTATAAGATTTTAGAAGAAGGTTGGTCTGGCCAGCTGAAATATTGTACTAAAAAAAATATACGCTGTTTTCAGTTTTGCTTTAAAGTTTTATATTCAATATTTTTGGCTGAAGCAGATCCTCAACGATCCAGCAAGCAGCGGGATTCTCGTATACGGTTTCTTGCCATTTAACCTTATTTGGGAACGCATGTCCAAAGGTCTACCATAGCACTTGCTATTTCTATGTCGTAATCATGGTGCCTTTTTTGTTCTCGTACATGTTTTCAGGTTTAGGTGCGTGGCGTATCGATGAAAGCAATTCATTAGTTTGGTAAGTTACAGTTAGTTTCATTAAACCAGGAACTAAAACCTTACCAGAGTGGCAGGGGTGGAGTGGCAGGGTGAAAAAGGAGGGGGAGTGGCGGGGGTGGAGTGGCAGGGTAAATAAGGAGGGGGAGTGGCGGGGGTGGAGTGGCAGGGTGAATAAGGAGGGGGAGTGGCGGGGGTGGAGTGGCAGGGTGAAAAAGGAGGGGGAGTGGCGCGGGTGGAGTGGCAGGGTGAATAAGGAGGGGGAGTGGCGGGGGTGGAGTGGCAGGGTGAAAAAGGAGGGGGAGTGGCGGGGGTGGAGTGGCAGGGTGAATAAGGAGGGGGAGTGGCGGGGGTGGAGTGGCAGGGTGAAAAAGGAGGGGGAGTGGCGGGGGTGGAGTGGCAGAGTGAATAAGGAGGGGGAGTGGGGGGTGGGATGGCAGGGAGAATAAGGAAGGGGGAGTGGGGGTGGCATGGTGAATAAGGAGGGGGAGTGGGGGGTGGGATGGCAGGGTGAATAAGGAGGGGGAGTGGGGGTGGGATGGCAGGGTGAATAAGGAGGGGGAGTGGGGGTAGCAGGGTTAATAAGGAGGGGGGTGGGGTTGGTAGGGTGAATAAGGATGGGGAATGAGGGTGGGGTGGCAGGGTGAATAAGGAGGGGGAGCGGAGTGAGAACGTTAGAGACTGAAAACAAATTCGGCTCTGTCAGATAAGGGGGCGGGTCCCCGGACCACTCCTCTAGACCCGCCAAAAAACACAGGGAACGCGCTTTCAAAAGAGTGAAATTATCTTGTACACGTTTATCCAAAAGGACAGCAAAGCTATATTTGTTTATATTCTTCCTTCCTATTCCTGGTGTCATTAATGGCGTGTAAGGATGTTTACTACAGCTGTTAACAGATGACTGTCCACCATCTCCACGAAGTATATTCGTTTTTGGACTAGATGTCGTTGTTTCGTTTTTCTTATTTAGGGAGCTACTAAAACGTTTCAACATATCAGTCAGTTACCTCGCTAAAGACCATCACGATCGATTAGAGGCTAGAGGCATCTTTGCAACGAGTAGGCTGGCACTAAAAAGGAAAGCGTTCCCCTCCCTCAACCATGGAAGATTCGAGAATGCTACCTTTAAACAGATGATAAGCTACCTATTTAGTAAACGAAAAGAAGCAGCTAAGTTCGCAGGTTTATCTGACTTTGTGTCGAAGTATCTTTCGCCAGAAGGTTTCCAGTTATTTAACCATCTGACAGGAGCTTTTCCAGACTATGATCACCAACCCGGTGCAAGATCGCTAACTGATTCCATCATACTAAGATCTTCATTTAAGGATAATTTCGCGAGGCCTGAGGGCGGACTGTCTACAATAACAAAAGTTTTAAAAAAGTCTGCTACGAATCTTGGAGCGAAACTGTTCAAGAACGAAGAAATCAAAGTCATCGAAGAGATTAAAAGAAACAAATTCAAGCTGACAACAACAAACTATACTGCAACTGCAAACAAACTGGTTGTAGCAGTGCCCCCAAAGCCGATGAAACATATCAAGGGATCTGTTGCTGAGAAGATTCAAAACGATTCCACCTTTCAAACCATTGAATTCGTGGTGGCTTTTAAGGGATTCGCCGTGTACGAGGAGGCCTGGTGGCAATACAACTCTACCGGAAGTCGGTATCTGGCGGATGAGCAACAAATATTGTCTACCAGTGACTGTTTAGGATTCTCATTTCCATACAAGTAGGTAAAGCGAGCATGCTTTGACAAACAGGGCTATATGCCGTGAACAATTAATATTTAACAATAATTGACTGATTATCAAACATTATATAGTTCTACAGCTTTTACATATGCAGCGCACGTGTTCATTGATAGGTTCGTTGGCCGCATGCAAGAGAAAATGAGGCGAGAGAGAGGATCCCCGTTCCCCATGATAATTATAAAAAATCTATTATTAATTTTTGCCCATGATGTGAAGGTTATTCTTAGTCGCGTTTCCTATGGTTTTTAAGATCAACAAACCCGCCAATTCTTAAATGTCATGACGTCATTTACACTTGCCAATCAAGTATCGTCCTTAAAATAACCGCATAGTATGACACAGAAGTAATAATATATTTTAAATAATTTTCATTGGCGGAGGCCTATGTATGGGACATCTGAATACAGTTCTCTCATGTTCTCAAATGCCCGTCAAATTTTATGACAATATATAGATGGTTTGCCTTTTTGTTTGGTTTATTAGGGACGGATATTTTTAGATGAAACTCGAAGACTACAAACACGAGGAACCCATAACCCGACCGAAAATATTTGAAACTAGAAATACGTGTCTCGCAGAACCGGCTCGCGAAGCCCATTTGAAATGAAATTAAAAAACGTGTTAAAGGAACTGACTGTCCCGCCGAAATAACAAAATTGTGTTTACATAGTTTCCATGTTATACCAATGTTATATCAATGTTATATCAATGTTATATCAATGTTATTTGATTTTCCATGTTATATCGCCAAATGTCACCAAATATGTAACTACACTGGATAAAAATAAGATTCTATAGAGCAAAACAGAAGCAGTAGTTTCGAGGTAAAGGGCAGGATTACAAGGATTATTGAAGTGGATTAGAGTTCGTCAATTTTGATTTCGTAAAATCAAAAGTTCCATTCTGGTGGAATTTTGAGTGTTTTAGGCCCCGTTTACACGGGTCCGGACAAATTTTTGTACGGACGAATTTTGTTCCTAGACCACGTGTTTACATGGATCCGTGCAAATTCTGTTACAGATTGCAGTGGTGTTTACACGGAAACTTGCACACTTAGGCCCCGTTTACACGGGTCCGGACAAATTTTTGCACGGACGAATTTTGTTCCTAGACCACGTGTTTACATGGATCCGTGCAAATTCTGTTACAGATTGCAGTGGTGTTTACACGGAAACTTGCACACTTAGCCGTTCAAAAATTCGTCCAGTTCCGCCGGTCCCGTGTAAACGCAAGGTGGAACCGTGCAAGTTTTTGTCCGTGCAAAAATTTGTCCGGACCCATGTAAACGGGGCCTTAGCCGTTCAAAATTCGTCCAGTTCCGCCGGTCCCGTGTAAACGCAAGGTGGAACCGTGCAAGTTTTTGTCCGTGCAAAAATTTGTCCGGACCCGTGTAAACGGGGCCTTAGTCGTTATTTTGTCTTTTTAGTTCATATTTCTTTGCGTTCATCACTTTTGGCGATTCTATCTTCCTATTTTAAAGCAAACTGATAGCAACCACCTGGCCATACAGTGGCCATAATCATATAAGCACGATATTGCACTTCCGCGCCAATGCCTTCTTTATTTATAGTGGTTTCGAGTGCGGCTTAAAACATCCCATCCAGAATTCTAAGGAGTAGTTCATGGACGTTCTAATTATTTGTAATATTTTAAGTTAACGTTTTTATGTACTATTGTGTTGTTATCGATTCTCCAGGCCACGTGGTCCCAAAGGCGAGGCGGTGCTGCAAACGAGTTATACATCCATGCATTGTGCTGTCAAATGGGGAGAATTATTGAAAATTTCTAAAGAGTCCGTGGATCAAGAAATGCACAGAGCGCTAAAAAGATTGTTTCCAGGTGTAGAAATTCCCACACCTCTGGACTCGGTGTACTATTATTGGGACGAGGGATACATGTAAGTATCAGTAGTAAAGCACGAGAGAACCATTCGATTTTTAAAGGAGGGGTGGACGCTTTCCCTTTGACTAACACGTCCCGGAAATATTTAAGAGCGGTTTTCAGTTGAGTGTTGTAAAACTAAAACGAAAGTTATCACTCTAGCCAATCATCCACAACCGTAGGCAGACAATCCAATGAACCAATCAGAACTCGTTGCAAATACATGTAACTGTTGCTAAGCGGGGGGAAACGCGTGCAGGCAAGCCCAATTTTTTTTGGTTTTACTTCTGATTGGTTGAGACAGTGGCGCGAGATTTTTTTAGCCAATCACAAAGCGTAGCAATGCAAAACCAAAGCAATTGCGAAATTACTTCGACACCCAGATGAAACCCGCTCTAATAAATCTAATTCTCAAAGAAATATATTTTTGAAAATATTCTCCGCAGGCACGTATCGCGCGCTGGAACTCATCTTTCTATGTTTAAAGTCAGCGAATGGGCCAAGCGTCCCTTCAAAGGGCAAGATCTGTTCATCGTTGGTGAAGGTTATCAAGCGTTAAGAGGTTGGATCGAGGGAACACTACAATCAGCCAAGAATGCACTGTATGAGGGATGGGGCATTGTAAACAACGACGATTTCAGGAAGAGAAGAAAAGTGAAACAAGACCAAGCAATCAATGACGACCTTGATTGGATTCTGTTTCCTTGACATAGTTTATAAGAACAATCCTGAACAATGGCCGTTTAAACTGTTTAAATATATCTGATGTTTCTTAACTAAATCAAATTCGGGATTAGTTTGCAAGGTAATTCAACGATTTTAATGAAACTATATAATTAGTCATAAGATTTATTACAGTTCCCTTCAGTTTACATTTAACCAGTGACGGTAGACCATTAGCTTGACTGAGCGAGCTACTTCCATACTAATTCTATAAGACGCTAAGTTCCGATCCGCAAGAGTCCGCATCATTTTCGTGATGGCCTGGTAATATTTAGAATCTGGTCTAAACAACGAAGAACCGCATGGAAGCGCGGATCCACAACAAAATGGTGTACAAGCGCGAAGTCCTCTATAGCGGCGGAGTTGGAATATCTTTTTGATTCTATCCAATTTTTCCCTCCTCTTGCCCTTCCCACATGTCTCTTCACCAGTCTCCTGGTGTAATCCTTTACTCCACCTCATTCTCCCTCTGACTCTCTCGCCCAAAGGATTTGCCCGCGCAGGAGACTAAGGTGGAGCAACGTTGGTGGAAATGTTGTCAATCAACAAGAAATCCCTAGTTCCTAAACCTGATTAATGAAATCTTCTAAGAAAGTAATACAATGCACTTGAACACTATCTTGTTTTCGAAGTAATCTTGACTCTGGTCCTTTTGTTGTTTAATTAATATGTTCTGTCTGCAATATTCAATAGGTTTTCACTTAATTTTTCGGTGCGATAGAGTGTACGTGCTTAGCTGCATGTAATAGTGAATTTTGGGAAGTCAGTTTATTTTGAAACTCAACCTGCACCTTAAAATTGGAAACATACAATCATTAATTGATGGCGATGAACAATAACTGGATGTAAGAGCCATTACAGGTTAATACGGTGATAAACAGGCCTTTTTAAAAACACATTTGTGCAAAAAGCATTTTTCAATCATTCAGACTTTGACGTGTTTAATACCCACCTTTTCATAATCTTTTATCTTTTCCCCGACAATGACTGAGTACGTGGTTATGTCGTTATGTTTGGTCATGTTCATTCTTAAAAGATGTAGAGTTTGCTGTTCCAACCTGCTCTTTCTTGCACAGTTTGTATTATAATTAAGAGAAGTCAATTGCCGTTTTAAATTAACGATAGCTTATATAGCGTAAGTTCATGGCTGATAAGGCACAGTGTGCAGAATTGCAGAAATGCCTTTCTAACTGGAAAGCGCTGATCTTGATTACTTCTGATAATTCCGTTATCGCATTTTCTCAGAAAGTGGGGACGACATCTCTAACGTTTAAATGTCTCGGTTTAAATTATTTAGCGGCCCTAATAAAGAAACTAGAACATAGCGCAAAATGTTTTCATAAAAAAACATCATCTGATAAAAAAAAAAGATTCTCACGTCCTAAACCCAGCCTAAAACATTCTTTTAATGTTTTGAGTTTTGAAACTGACGCTTTACATGTCGACCTTTTCACTCTTTCAAAATCAGGCAAGACCACAGCGCGAACAAGAATACCATTTGATGGATTAATAATGAGTTTGAGAAAGGCAATTCTCCACTTTCTTTATGACAATGAGCACGTACTTGCCGAATGAGCACGCACGTAATTTTATTTTACCATTTTTCCCTGCCTCCGCAATTCACTCGTTCTATAATAAATTGCGATAATTATTTTTAATTGCGCAAAAATTCTTTTTTGGCCTTAGGCATAACTTGAAGAATAATCCTATACACCCACTAAAGGGCTATGACATGGGAAGTAAGATATCAAACACGAGGAAGAATTTTTTTATCAGGATTTCCAAACACCGAGAAAAGGGTTAGAAAACGAGGCGCTGCCGAGTTTTTTTAAACCTACTTCGAGGATACCTGATGAAACACTCTTTCGAGTATTTGATATAGCTTCTCAAACTGATCATTAAATACAGAGAAAATGAAGGAATAAAATCTCTAAAATCTATGCAAATAAAGATTGGGTCTCCAGACTACTGTCACGCTTGTGATTATTTTTTCGAACTTGATGAATTAATTATGAGTTTGAGAAGTAATATATCAACAACGAGTGCGAGGGTTTCATCAGGGGTTCCAAACACCGAGAAACAGATGAAAGCACGAGGCCGCTTCGGCCGACTGCTTTTATTGTTTCGAGGTGTTTGGAACCCCTGATGAAACCCGAAGCACGAGTTTTTGATATAGCTTCTCAATCGGCGCCTAATTGCAAACAAAATAGAAAAAGAAAAGAAAAGAACAAAAGAAAGCAAAAATCCCGAGTTTTTGACATGTCTTCTCAAATGAAACAATAGGAAATTATGCAGTGACATGTTTCTCAAAGCAAACAATGATAAATTATTCAGTGATAATTTTTTTGCGCTTTGCCGAAAAAACACGTTTATATGCATGAGGACTTGTTGTTGATCACAGTTGGCGTCCGACCATTTCTGAAGAAGGTGCGCCGAAAGCTGTAAGGTTTCGAGAGCCGAGAACGTCATGCGAAGAAGAAGACTTAGTGGAGAAAGCTGTCCCCCTATCAACGAAGCATAAGAACAAATGGGCCCTGTCGAGTTTTAGTGAATGGCAATTTGCTCGGACGATTAAAGCGCCCGTTTTAGATCCAGGAGGCCTTTTCAAGGATTATGACTTGCATAAAGTCTCGACGCTCTCTACAAGACTCGAAGAAATGGACGCGCTGAGCTTAAATTATTGGCTTAGTAAATTTGTTATGGAAGTGGCTAAGAAGACCGGTGAGAGATATCCCGCGAAAACTATTTACGGAATGGTTTGTGGTATCCGACGTTATCTTGAAGAACGGAATGGCGCTGACGCATTAAATCCCCTTGATAATAGCGACCGAAGGTGAGCTGAATTGCAATTATTTAGGGAGTAAAAATTTAGAGTTATCGAACTTGTACTAATGTTTACTCTCTCGCATGTTTAACAATGTACGAGTTGTATTATGAATAAAAACCTCATTAAAATGCAAGTGTTTGATCTCAGATGAAAAACATGTTTGATCTCAGATGAAACACGGTGAGATCTTTATCTGGTGTTTCATTGGGTATCAAGATTCATCCACCTGACCAAAATATCCCTCATTGATTGGCTCTCCACTGCATGCATAATTAATGAGTTTGAGAAAGGCAATTCTCAACTTTTTTGTGAGAATGAGCACGTACTAGCCGAATAAGCACGTACGTTCCCTGGCTCCACAATTCACTCGTTCTATCATAAATAAACTGTGATAATTATTTTTCATTGAACAATAATTCTCGTTTGGCCTTAGGCATAGCTTAAAGCATAATCTTACGCCCACTTTAAGGGCTGTGTATGACATGGGAACAAGATGTCAAGTGAATTCTCGAAGAATTGTCTAATTCTCCATGATCGATTTAATTCAGCGAATTTGAAAAAAAAAACTTATAAAAAGGCCGAATTTTTTCAACTTTCAATTCTTTTTGCATCTTAACATCCTTAGCCAAAGACTCTTACTTAGTCTTAGTGCACTAGAAGAATATTAAATTTTCACCAGAAATTACTGGATCGTAATTTTTGGGCCGTTCCAGTGACGCAAGTATATCTTCTACGTTACCAATAAATGGCGACATCAGTTCAGCAAGGTATTAAATAGCTGCGCTATTAATACCTTACTGCGCGAACACGCGAACACGCGAACACGCAAACTCTGAAGTTCAACTCAACCAACAGTGACGTTTTTCGGAATGTTCAACTCAACAGAGTCCAAGAGTCATGTTTTTGGGTCGTGATTGGTTGATTTCGATCCATTTTTTTAGTTCCTATTTTCAATGTTTGTCGCCATAATTATAGCTGGGCTGGAGGTTAACTGCGGTCAAACGAGAGAAATTTGCTAAAGTTAAGCAAAGTACTTAAAAGTTAAGGTTGTCATTTTCACTGTTTAAAGTTTAATATATTGCCAATACACTGTCAATTTACCAATACCAAAAAAGTTCTAAGTGTTTAAAACCTGTGGACTGCAGAATTGTCGGCGCCATTTGCCAACATAATTTTGATCAGGCGCAAAGAGTCTTGGTCAGTTTTTAACGGAGAAAAGCTCATCATTTTGAGAAAAATTAAAAGATAGTAACGTCAACTATTTTTTTTGTTATACATCGTTGCCCATATTTCCATTTAATATTAAATAAAATGCCACTAAATAAAACGAAAAACGCCTGGAACGTTTGACCGCGGTGGAGGCTGGAGGTTCATTGACTGGCGCCGTAATAGATCAAATCAATGACAAAGATTAAATGAGGTTAGTAATTAAGAAATGAACGGATAATTGGGTTCAAATTTTATTCATCTTCGAAAATGAAGTTGCCGCTCTTAGGCGCCGACCCGACGCAACTTAATCACAAAGGCCCGCCTTATCCAACACTAAGTCGTTGGATTGTTTTCATCAAAAACCTTTTAAATTGTGAATTTTACTGGCAACTCAAACAACCCTATATAAAAATTAAAAATTATAGAAAATTAATGACTACTCTTATTTTGCGGTTTTCGCCCTGCGTGCGTTGAAACAAGCTTTATTCTTTCCCAGAGCCTGCAATAAGTATTTACAATTTTGAATATAAAGAATAATAGGGGTACTGGCTACCCAAAATAACCTAAAAGTTACGATAATAATAAAAAAAACTTGCAGTATATCCGCGTTCCTAAGCTGAATAAAGAAAAATGTTTACCTGAGTGCATCCATTGGTTAAATCGTCATATCTCGATTAACTACCTAGATACAGGTAAGAATTGTTTGGGTTGTGACCACTGAATATAATATCTTTCAAATCTTCGTTCCGGAACATAAATTTACTGTTATAATAGCGGTAGTCTTTCATCTTTCTTTTTTGTATAATTAATATAGTTTTTTGCCTTTTATCTAATACCTGTTTTGGCCAATACATCTTTTATTAATTGTTATATTTTAGTTCAATTTCGTCCTTTTGATGTAAGATCGCTTTATATAGCTAACATGGTGCTGACTTTCTGTTTCCAAGCTCTTGTTTCTTTAACCCTTTAACCCCTTATATCAAAATACAAATTCTCCTTTCTTGTTCCAAAATGTTTCTTAAAGAAGCGGTGAGGAGAAGTTGTTAAAATATCAAGTTAATTCATTTTGGGTGATCATATCCTTAATTCACCTGACAGTTGCCTTAATTATTATCTTAAAATGTACTTGTTTAAATGCACCTGGCCTCGTGTATTGTTGTTATAATATTTGAGTCTCTGGATGAAATGCTAAAGTGTGACCATCCAAATAAAAGCAATTGAGCAGTACTTTCCTGTGGTGCTGTTTATTATGTTGTACAAGGTGGTTCTAACGTTTGAGTCTGTGGATGAAATCTTAAAGTGTGACCATTCAAATGAAAGCTATTGAGCAGTACTTTCCTGTGGTGCTGTTTATTATGCTGTACAAGGTGGTTCTAACGTTTGAGTCTGTGGATGAAATTCTAAAGTGTGACCATTCAAATAAGAGCTACTGATCAGTACTTTCCTGTGGTGCTGTTTATTATGCTGTACAAGATAGTTCTAACTTTTGAGTCTGTGGATGAAATCCTAAAGTGTGACCATTCAAATGAAAGCTATTGAGCAGTACTTTCCTGTGGTGCTGTTTATTATGCTGTACAAGGTGGTTCTAACTTTTGAGTCTGTGGATGAAATCCTAAAGTGTGACCATTCAAATGAAAGCTATTGAGCAGTACTTTCCTGTGGTGCTGTTTATTATGCTGTACAAGGTGGTTCTAACTTTTGAATCTGTGGATGAGATCCTAATTAAAGTGTAACCATTCAAATGAAATTAGTTCTTCATCACTGTTCCTTTAACTAACTGCATCGACTTTAACGTTTGAAAAACACGAATGATACTACGTAGCCCAACTCTAGATTCTGATTTTCAACTCGAAATGAGTATGATATACAAGTTGTTCAAGGCTTAAAAATAACACTTTGAGAAAACTGAAATCCCAATAACGGTTCAACAGCTCTCGTTTGGATGATCGTGTATTAAACAGTTAATAATATTTCTTCCACAAACTCAAAAGACAAAACGACAAATTTTTAGATTATTCAATTTTTTAAGGTGTTTACTTTTTGGACCGACAAGCATGTACGTAAAATCTTAGCGAATTCTCAGTTAATTTAATTTAATTATATTCTGTTCTTAAAAAGGGACGTGATGAACTGCATGGAAGCAGACAATCTTCAGTATGTCATCTCGTTCAGTCAAGATGAAAGTACATTCGACCTACAGATAAACTGTATGATTTTTTTTCTTTGCATGCAGCGCAGTGACTGTACTGTAATCCAACCAGCGGACAAATATGCGCTAGTTTGGATAAACTTAATTCAGTGAGATTTATTCAGTGGATATAGAAAAACAGAGGCCTGATCTCTGATCAGACGAGTGGAACACAAATTCCCCTCACAACGCTACGACGAAAGCAGTTATAATGTCGGCTCCAGTGGTTATAAATTTCCCATTTCAATCAGATAGGAGAATTTTGTTATATATAAAGACAGTAGTTTCCCTAACTTTTCCGATTTCCCCGTAAATGAAGTTTGATGGTGGTCGAAAAACGCGGTTTCGTTGCTTGCACGCGTTGAAGTGACAATGATAAAAAATAAACTAATCCAAAATTTTCTGGATTTTTAATAATGTTTATCACCTAACTTCTTCAAAAAAAGTTTAAAACGTCGCCTTATCTAGTCTCTATACAAAGTCTAAAAAATAAACGTTTTCCCCCCAAAACCCTGTCAATTCTTCTAAGGAAAGTTCGACAGTTACACAATTTTTAGAATTATTTTCACGTTTCACAAAAGGGGTTGTCTTCGGTGTAAGTCATTTTATCATGTTTGTATATTTTTTTTTTAATCAACAAAAGTAATTTGTCTTTCTTCATAACATCGGTAATTAGAAGGCGAACAAAGTGTTTCATAATTAACCACAAAGGTTCTGTTCCGATGTTGGGGTTTTTGACCCAGCAGTCGGTAAATCCCCAGACAACCTAAGGCGATACTCATAGCCGACACTAATTCTTTATTTCGGGCTGATGCATGTATTTTACATTTCCAATCTTTTATCGCGTCTATGAATAAAAGCAGACTGATATAAAATCATGTTCTATCGTATCTTGGTTTTTTTTATAAGCAAATAAATTGGACTGTGGTCAATAAATAAATTCGTTATGACAGGTGAACGCTGAGCTCAAACCTTTAAATCACTGAATCCAAAAAAAAAGCCTAAAAAAATGGAAGACGTGTTTATATTTGATGTATAATTGTACTAGACGTGTATAACAAATAATCCAGTCTTTTCCATTCGTTTATTTAAACAGCGTCTATCAAAGTGTTTTGTTAATCTGCATGCATTTCTGATTAAAGCCGAGCATATGATCACAGACTGAACTTACCAGAGCTGTACGAAAATTTCTAAATTCAATCTGGAGCTGATATTGAAAAGCAGACGTAAACACACTGTAGGAAAGTGTTCTGCTTGGTGACTTTCATTTGAATGCTCACACGTTATATTAAAAAATTGGAAATTGGTAGTAAACCAAGGTTTGAAAACTATTGAATATGCAATTAAATGCGCGTAAATAGATCCTCTCGGATTGGTTTCATTTCTGTCGAAATTCACGAATCAGTGTATACTTGTTTTTCAAGGGATAATTCAACTAAAATATTCCATTGTAGTATATGAGGTACCATTAATAGAATATCCTCGTTATTTCCTTCAGGCATATTTCTCGAGAGTACGTCAGCGAATTAAAAACATCGCGTCTTTGACGCCGAGTCAGACGCGGCTTCCAAAACCGACACTGTCGATCTAAACAAAGATTATTTCAGCCGGGTATCTACGGTTTTTACCCGCTAATATTGCACGATCTGATAACATTGAATTACAATATTTTCAATTTGGCAAAGGTAAAGGAAAAAGTAGGCAATATTCCGGTGTATTGTCAAATGTTTCGCTTTAATTTCCGTATCCTACTGTTCCATGAATCGATAAAGCATTATGCGAACCGATTTTCCTTTTTTTAAAATGCAAAATAACGGGGTATTGAAACAATGAAAGAATCAGTTTTTAAAGCTCTTTGTGCAAAAATGATTTTTAGGAACTTCAGAGTGAAAGATCTGGATAACTACTAGATCGTTTTGACCTATCGCGGCAGCAATTTGAATAGGCAATTCAAGAGGTGTTGTCGAAAATGAATGAGCTAACGTTGATTCAATCTACTTGACGTAAGATATTTCGTGAGAAATTTCTTAGATAAGCTTTCGTCCCTGCTGAAAGGTATGAAACACCTTATCATCGAAATCTAATACAATATATAAAAGCAGACTAAAAAACACTGGATTTTGAAGACATTATTGAGAGAGAGAGAGAAACGTTATGTACAAGGTTTATGTATATTTTTTCATAACATGGATTTTTTTGCATAAACCGGCCTGATAAATTGTTACCCGTGGGTTCACCTCAGTATTTCTGTCCGAATAGATACTGACAGAAATGAGTTTATTTAACTGCGGGGTTGTAACGAGCCACGAAAACGGCTCTTCCTCTTCACTCATATCTCTGGCAAAACAAGAGGACAAATTAAATGCAAATTTGTGATTTTTACGACATCCTCTTTATTTCAAGCCATGATTGAAACAAAGCTTTATGCTAAAAGCTGTACTCCGAAAGAAAGGGATCTAACAAATTGTATATTTGGAAATAACGTCCGAGTGATGCTTCACACAACGAATTTCCTTTTATTAACCTCTTTAGCATTTGCATGTATAGGAGTTATTAAGCTATTCAGGCAAACTTTGCATGCAGTTAACTCGCAAATATCACAATACACAGCCAAGAGACTATAGATTTTCAATCATCTCATTAAACGGTCAAAGTAAATAACACTTCTTTTGTTTAGAAGCCAGTGTACACAATGTCGCCTTTTCTTCATCTTTAACTTATTTCATGAACTTTGCATATTGATTTTTACATTAAAACAGCCAAGCGGCTTGTTTGTGGCACAGATACAGTTGACATTTCAAATTTTAATTTTCCAACCAGGTTTTACCAAAATGACATGTCCACAGTCTATTTAACGTCGTTAAGAACTAAAAGCGATTGTGAAATCTGTATTGATTCGGATTGATTTAATAGATGTTATGTTCGATAAATGGAAATTTCAAACTTAGTATCTGGATTATCTCAAAACAAAAATTTAAAACATAAATTTATATTTGTAAGTAGATTTAAAATCACGCTATTGAAGTCTCTCAGCCAAGAGAAGGAATTTTTTTTTTAAAAAAAGGACGCAACTAGATGCGAACGCCTTTCTGACAAATATTATGTTTCTGACAGTAAAACAAAGGATTTTCTTAGAGATTTGTCCTTGCAAGGTTGGCGAGTCATGGTTTTTTCAAAACAAGTTCTTAGGTGTGACATATTGATATGAAAAAACACAGTGCACAACTCGCTCAAATGAACAATAGCTCGAGGCACAAGATAGAGCAGCACAATACGACCACATGCATGCAAACATGACCGATCTCAAACCAGCGTAATATATCATGATTCAGAGCTTAGTTCACGGAAGAACCCGATTTATTTCCAGTCATCTCTTCACCAGAGATCTGCTGTCGGAAGGTTGCCGTGCGGCAGCGAAAAAGACGCAGAAACGCTACTCGGAAGTCGCCCTTAAAAAATGCGTAGACGGCGGCGTTCGCGAGTGAACCGGTAGTCATGGTGTACCACGAAACGGTGGATAGTTCTGGCGGGATCAGCTCCTCTGCTTGCAAAGCAGCAGCCGCCGTCATGTAGAACACTGGCATCCAACTAATAACAAAGATTCCAGCGATAATGGCGAAAACTCGCGCCACGCGAGCCTCACCGGAGACGCGCTTTCCCTCTCTCGCGGCCTCGCCGGGGTTTTCGTATTTCGCAAGCTTGGCAAGGTTCTGAACTTGGCGTGCAACCTCCCGGAAAATCTTAATGTATGCGAACAGGATGAAAATGTAAGGAACTATAACGCCGAATACGATGAAAAACAGATAGATGGTATACTCAGTGGTACCTGGCTTGCATATCAACGGTATTAAACACAATGGCACGGGCAGTATCCACGCCGTTACCAATATTTTGACAAAGTGTTTAGTCATAGTGTACGAATAACGTAGCGAGTTCATGACGGCCAGGTAGCGGTCCAAAGTCACTGCAAATAAACTGGTAACGTTCGCGAAGAGAATAAACGAAATAAAATACCCGTTGATTCTACTGTTTGGATCCCTGATATTTACCGGTATAAGCACAGCGCCGAAGAGAACATCTGATAAAGCCAATGATACCACAAATCCGTTCGTGAAAGTCCGTAATTTGCGGAAGCGGTACACCAGAAAACAAACGAGAAGATTTTCCAGCGTAATCAATACGCCAAGGATGCCCAAAGGGATGGCTTCGCTGAGCGGTATTGACGATGGCTCGGTATGATTAGCCATTTTTTCCGCGGATAATGAATTCGTAAAGGTCGAGTCTGCCGCTATGTGCCTCAATGCGAACGAAAATTTCAATTAGCCAGTGAAAGACGTGGCTTGGCGGGGTTTCCCTTTAGGCTGGGCAATGCAATAATTCTGTACGTCCCTTTGCGATGTTTCCCCGGCTTGTGGTACATACATTAAGCTAAAGTTGTTTCTTTTCGTTCGTTCACTAAACGCTTGGCGGTAGCTCGGCGGTTATTACATGAAATCGTCTGGCCAGATGTTGTAAGTTAAATCTGCGTTGTAGGTAGACTTGGCGATGATCACTCTGCCAAATGAGGCGACAATAATGAGCTGTATCAACCCACTGGAAATCCTCTTTAAAATCTTGACTCCAGCGATTCTGCCAATAGGAGTCCTTCTATCAAAAAAACAAAAGCATAAATGAATGGTATCGTGCAAGTGTCTTTATATTTGTATTTAGTGAAAAGGCTGACTTTATGGATCAATAAAGATTGATAACCTCTTTGCTCGAACGAGAATTCCTGTCGAACTGACTGAGAAACGATAGTGTCAATATCTTATTTTCGGTCTAGCGGTAATTGAAAGCATTTTACTGTTTCGTGGGCTGACAGGTACACAAAAAAAACAAAGCCATCAAAATTCTTGCCCACCGCAAAAATTTATCAAGATGCATTTTAATGTGCTCACTAAAATCGAACTACTGTGCATGTGGAGGACATCCCCCAGATTAACGTCATATCGACTTAATTTACTAAAACAGAAAAATATATCCGACTCTCTTTCGTCACCAAACCGGCACCTGAATCAGTTTTTCTCTCAATTTTAATATTAACCCTTTTGCGTATGTCGAGTCCCTTAAAAATTATGTCAAGCACGTCACGTTTGTAACTGTCTGTAACAATAGCAGATACTGAATACAGTGCTGACATTAAAGTCGGGTAAAGGTTCCAATTGAAGCCTAAACACGACTCCAAAATCACACCTATTGAGATCGACAAGCACTTGAACAGCTACTGGACAAAAATAACATGAAAATGTATTTATCTCCTGTGCTCTAAGCGAACAATTTGCAAGCTTACCCAATTGTGTTTTGTGCTTTTGTGAACGGAAAGCGGAGAATCGCTAGCATGTTGTCTAGCTAGTTTATCGCCGTAAAAATATTAATGTTTATCGAATGAGTTGAAGTTGCAGCCCCACAAATCAGGCATAGCAGGTGCTTAAAAAAGCCACAAAAGTTGTTTGTATTCAGTGTGCGGTTTGTTTACGCGCCGACCGCTTGTTAATTGAATTTAGTATCTTCACTTCCGTTTTGAGTCGCTGTTCGCGCGCTCCTAATGCTTATGTCCCGGATATTTCTATTTTCTGAGCGAAAACCTGTGCCAGTCATGTTGTGCCAGAACTAAATATATTAAAATGAACTTTGACCGAGGTGTTAAGCTTTAGCACCGTGTTATCTTCGTGCATTTAAACTTTTCTAATTGTAAATATTTTAATAATAATGCTAGCTCGCGGGAAATATAATTATCTTGGGAAAAAAACGCTAACGGCTAAGTCTACAAGGAAAAACTTCTCACTATAACGTCATTAACCAACAATCAATTATGGGAAAAAATGGCGGCTTGTTTGAGAAGTTTGCTTGATTGTAAAAATGGGGCGCTTTGACGTATCTTTTGAAACCGAAAACGCATAAACATAAAGCCAAATTAAAAATCCCCGTTGTTTTTTTTTTCTTAAATAGATCTAATTGCTTCCAGTAAAGCCGATTTTACGTTATTCGAGGGCGATAATGAAAGTTTCTTGGCAATCGATATCGACATTAAAATATTGCTGCCACTAATTTTAGAGTAAAACAGTGGACCTTTTTTAACAATATTGATCTCCTCTTTATCATGACATATGTCCAACTGACGCAACATTTGGAAATGTTATTTTTCTTTGCCAATTAACTGCACTTTAAATTTATTTTATAAGAATAAACAACGTGTAATTAAGTCTGCTTTTCGCTAATCTATCTCTAAAATGGAAAATGTCTCCGATTTGAAGTTAAACCGGAATTGAAAGAAAATTTACAGATCACGTTTTTTGTTCCTTTTCCGATTTTCACGGCTTACGAAGAAGTCGTTAGGAATATTTTAACGGCTTTATTGAGGGGGAGATATTTAATCTTTGTCATAATCCTAAACCGATTGTCGTTCGGAAGGCTCTACATCAGACTTCATCAAAATTTAATTTAAATTTAAGTCCTACTACTGTCACTATGGCTTTATTTTTACGACAAACGAAAGTGAATGCCTGCAGCTGTTGTTTCTTTATTTTCAGATTTTCGTAGCATTCTTTAAAAAAATGAAACTATAAATTATTTTTTACTGCGCATTTACTGAAGTATTTCATATACTCAGGAGATAAAGATGCTAATGATCAAACAATAAACGTTTTACTGGACCAAGTTGCACCATACGAAATTTCCATTAAACTTTTCGTGATCGAACATGCAACAGACGTTTTAATACATATTGATTACTGTGACAAGTACAGCTTTAAAAGTATATATTTTTATTTTCACTCATAATCTTTGTTTTGAAATTTCTGTTGTCAATTTAACTGTCTATATATATATATATATATATATATATATATATATGTATATATGTATATGACATGCTATAAAACGCCCATATTTGATTCTCGTGCAATTTTAATTTCCTGAAAGGCCTTCAAGCGATGACAAAGAAGGCTATGGGTCTTAAGTCATGTTTAGTTGTTTAAACTGTTTTGACCTGACTGACCACACAACCCAAAGAGATTTGTGATACTTCTAATTGCACTTCAGCATAACGTGTACTTTCATGTAAAGAATTTTACAAAATGACTAAAACTCGCAACTGAGCGGGACTGGTGATAGACAACTCCTCAAGCGCCAGCCCACGTGTTTTCCCGTCATGATGACAACTCTATTTTAGAGGCAAATGAAGGTGACATACAAAAGTGTACAAACCTTTATTAACTTTCACTTTCGATGGTGAGCAAATTTGAAATGGACAAAATTTTTAATTCTCGTTACAGCACAGCAGGAAATTATTGCTGAGTATAGCTATGGTCACACTGTAGGATTTCATTCACAGACTTAAATGTTACAAGCACCTTGTACAGCATAATAAACAGTACCACAAGAAGAACTGCTCAGTAGCTTTCATTTGAATGGTTACACTTTGGGATTTCATCCACAGACTCAAAAGCTAGGACCACCTTGTACAGCATAATAAACAGTACCACAGGAAAGTACTGCTCAATAGCTTTTATTTGAATGGTCACACTTTAGGATTTCATCCACAGACTCAAAAGTTAGAACTACCTTGTACAGCATAATAAACAGCACCACAGGAAAGTACTGCTCAGTAGCTTTTATTTGAATGGTCAAACTTTAGGATTTCATCCACAAACACAAAAGTTAGGACCACCTTGTACAGCATAATAAACAGCACCACAGGAAAGTACTGCTCAGTAGCTTTCATTTGAATAGTCACACTTTAGGATTTGATTCACAGACTCAAAAGTTAGAACCACCTTGTACAGCATAATAAACAGTACCACAGAAAAGTACTGCTGGAAGCTTTCATTTGTATGGTCACACTGTAGGATTTCATCGACAGACTCAAACGTCGGAGCCACCTTGTCTCCAACATTTTTACTGCCCCCCCCTTTATTATTTACCCCTCCTCCTTACGATGGACTTTGGATCCGCCATACGCACTGCACAATAGTAGCTGTTATTCAATTGTCACGCTATATGATTTTATTTCCTGACGCCAAAGTTAGAACTGCCTCGAGCAAACTGTAACTGACAAGTCCACAAGGAAGTTATTCTGATGTTTTTACATTTTCATCCACAGACTCAAAAGGAAAATACTAATGCGTTACTCGGTAGCTTTCATCATGGAATTGACAAACCTCAGTATTTCCCCCGGTGGAGGGGACTACCATATAAAAGTCAGTAGGGTGATCATCGTTCCATTCAGGGATTAAAATTCATGGTTTGGTACCACAAAGGATGTTTGAATGGAAAATAACTAACAAAACGGATTTCTGGCACCTTTTAGGGGTTCGTTTTTAAATTTCCGACGACTAGAATAGAATAGATAGAATAGATGACTTTATTCATATACGGTATTTCCATCAGCTTATTTATAGTAATCAGCTAGCTACCTATGTTCCTAACTACAAATAAGAGGTACAACATACAAAAAAAAAATAAAAACTGGTTTTCATGGAGGCCGTGTTCAAAAATATACTTAAAACTTTACTTAAAAACTCTGGCGACTTAGTTATGTCTTAAACTCGCTTAACTCCGAAGTCGCTTGTCTTAATTCTGTGGGTAAGCTGTTCCACAACTGAGCTCCATTGTACGAAAAACTTCTCTTCAGATAATTAGTGCGAGGTCGTGGAGGAACTAGTTTGTTTTCGGTATTCCTTAAACGATATGCATTCGCGTTGTCGCGAATACTCGTCAAGTTTAGATGGGAGTCCCTCCGGAGTATTTCATTAATGGTGTAAAGGTTAGAACCACTTTACATGTTTCAAGGTTTGATCCTGAAAACATTGTTTTGTGTGAGCCCATTTGAATTTTTTCAATTTGTAAACGTAGAAATAAAGTGAAAGTCTGAGTTAATTTATGTATGTAATATGTTCTCTTATCATTTGGCCGAGACGCAAAATTGAATGGACACCTTATCTCCCGGTAGACAACGGAAATTTCCACCTTATATTGATCATCTTGCGTTAGCTCATACGGGATATTCGATCAATATCTAGGAGATATTCCTTATTTATCGAAAAATTTTATCGCTTTCGTTCGAGACGTTAAATATATTTATGGAATAAGAAAAGCGATAAGGTATTGAATGATTGAATAACAAAGCTTTACGAGAAGAACAATGAAACGACCATGGAATTATCTCAGTTGAAAATAATGAAAGACGTCCGGTTCTTTGAATAAAAGATGGTTTCGACTGAAACAAAATGCAATAAGAAAAAGTTCAGAGAGTGGATAGTACATTAATCTATGTATTTTAAACTATATTATTTAAAATTATTACCTTATTGAGTATAGATCGTTAGATTGCATTACTAAAGCCATTTTGCGCTTTTTGCCATCCGGCAACATAATGCTCACTTAATAGTCAGTACAAAATACAGATCTGCAATAAACCTCAATTGTTTCGAACATTTCATGTATTTTTACTGCATGAATCGCTTACGTTAGTTATAAGTAAACACCTAATGAAAAACACGTTTTTAGAGCAGTTTTCAATTGAGTGTCGTAAAACCAAAACCAAAGTAATTACTCTGACCAATCACAGCAGTCGTAAACAATCCAATGAACCAATCAGAGCTCGAAGCAATTACATGTCGCGGGCGCCAAGCGCGGGAAAACGCGTGCGAGCAAGTCACCATTGGTTTTGGTTTTACTTCTGATTGGTTGAGAAAGTGGCGCGAGATTTTTTAGCCAATCACAAAGCGTAGCAATGCAAAACCAAAGCAATTGTGTAATTACTTTCGACAGTCAATTGAAAACTGCTCTATCATCACCTGATTATTTTTCTTTTCTTCATTAAGACTTACGCTTGGGGAATAATCTGACATAGTTATAATGGAATTGAAGGGGGTTCATTCTGTAGTGCTTTATCGGGATTTTTGAGATCTAAACACCGCATAATTCTACCTTATATCAGAAAATATACCTGAAGAAAAGTAACAGACGTCTGAGGGCCCTGGGAACGAGGTGGTTGTCTACGCATGCACATGACATATCTGAAGATGTTGTGCCATTTTCGACCACAGAGGTCACAGAGCTTTCAGTCGGTCATATACCTACTCTTTCACAAGTCTAACAAGTGAAACGCGCTTATTTTTCCCCACCCAGTATCGAACCTATCCGGCCTCAGCTATTGTCTCGGCTATAAGAGAACCTTCACCACCTGAGCAACGCCGAACTGCTCGCCTCAATTCGGTTTAAATTTTACTACCTTAAGGTATATGATCTGCTTTATTGTATCCCCTTCTTAAGAACGTTGTTCCGTTTTTTTCTCAGTGTTGTATAATTCTCAATATTAAAAGGTGTCCAAGGTGGTGTCGGTGGATATTATCTAATGCTAACCTAAAAACGCCAGTTCGGCAGGCTCTCAGATATTTGGGATGACCGAAAAAAACGAGTGAAGACTAGGGAGAGGAACAGAAGTTTGCTTTAACAGTTGCTCCCAAGAATACAACTGAAAAAGGGGCTAAAAATTGCCAAAAATCCAAACAATTTGCTGCCTAAATTTCGAAAGTTGCTAATTATATTTTCATACTGAAACGTTAATTAGAGCTTTATTTTTTAGTCCTTACATACATACATACATACATACATACATACTTTATTTGGTGAGTAGGTTGGATAAAAGGCAGCCAAAGGGCTGATGTGGACCTACTATACTAAAAGTTAAGAATTACATTTAAAAAATTAAATTTACAAAATTAGAACTATATACAAATTACATAAGACTATATACAAACAAGTAAAATTACAATATATCGTCAGATAATTGCTTCAGATAATATATCGTCAGATTATTGCTTCTCAATAATTGCTCATAATCTGCATAATCTCGGTTAAGAAAAATAGCTTGAAGAGTTCCTCGCAAATATAGGCGCATTTTAAAGAAAGTACGGAACAAAATTTACGGTTCATTTGACGTCTTATCAAGTGACAGGTTATTTCTTCAAAACGGCATTGATAAAGATCAATAAATTAGCATAAATTGAAATTTTCTATCAAATTGTTCACTTTTTTGTGCTTGATATGTGCTGTAAACCTATAATTTGCCCAAAAATTGATCAAAAAGGCGAAATTTGCTCGAGGTTTGCTAGAACTGCAAAAAGTTGTCCAAACGCCAAAAGTTGATAAAAAGCTGCCGAGCACATGCAGTCGGGACAGGCCTAATGGGTTTATGGCCTCGGACAAGTCTTCTTTAAGTCTTGCTCAAACTGATGTCTGACTGCTTAAAATAATTTCATCTTGTTTTGATTTTAGAAACGAAGCTTTCACGTAGACAGGTAAAACGTATCTGTGTTTTTTTTTATATTCTTTCCACTTTTCTGGCTTTTAAATCAAATCGGTTCGCCGTAATTTAGTTCAGTCTTGCGGCCAATTACATGTACTGTGTGTTGAGCAAGATAATTTACATTTGTAACTAACTACTAACTTGACTGTCTTGCTTTGTTTCTGAGAAAAATTTGTATCGCGGAAACGCTATTAAAGTGAAAAGTGATGGCGGCCATATTTTTGTTTTTCTTTGCGCCACCGAAAAGGTGCTTGGAATGGATCAGAATGAATGCACCAATATGATTGCGTAAAATGCCAAGGTCTCTGAATTGGTATATACTTTGCTTATCGTGATTTCTTTTTCTGCATACAGTCGAAGCTTCACGACACCTTCTGTAAGCGGACACCAAACCACGGTCCCGGCGATTTATTCTCTCCAACACTACATTTTTAACCTTCCGTAAGCGGACACCTCCCGTAAGCGGACACGGACACCTATTGGGTGTCCACATGGTCTAAAATAACCTCCCGTAAGCGGACATTAAACGATATCAAGAAAATTTGTAACAAAATAGGTTCGATTTTAATGGTTTTAATTGTGCCAAAAAAAAAACAAAAAAAAAAAAAAACGAAGTGTGAGTCTGAACAGTACAGTTAGGTAATTATAACTAGTCATTTCGATTCCAAGGTGTCGGATATATTAAGAGACCTCAAGATCAGGAAACCACGCCGCGCTGAAGCAGACACGTACGTACCTAAGGACACTTTGCGTTTTAGAAAATAACTACATGCAATATCCATAAAATGTGTACTTCTTCTGTTCTGTTCACCTCCGAAACATGATGCGTTGAGGATGTTACTGTTTTTAAATGGCTTACATCAGTTTATGTGACGGCAATGCGAGAGCTTCACAGATACAGCTGTTTCGAGGAAGGTTGTCGGAAAAAAGTGTAAAAGTGCACGCGACAATCCCGAAAGGTATTGTGGGTAGTTTTAGGCGACTTCAGCATTTCAGGGAAATCTGAGAAAAGGCACAAGACGCCATGGACGTATGTTTGCGAGTGTTAAGAGAAAGCAACAAAAGTAGGTTCGACAGCTACAGTGTCAGGAACGTACCTTGCTTTGAAACTGTTATTCAATTGGCAATACGTTTTGCAAAATGTAAATCGGAAATTTTTTCAGCAACCGACACGACTTTCCAAATCGGCTACTACGTCGAAGAAAAAAAAAAGAAATTCTCTATATCGTCCGAAATCTAGCTCGCCGAGTTGTTTTCTTTGGTTAAAAACGGGAAGGTAACAATGTGGGTAGATCCACATAAAGACGTTCTAAGGAGTTCTTTGGGTAAAAAGAGAAAAGGTAAGAAATACTATAAGCCACGTTTTTCACGTTTTGTTGCACCTGAAGTTAGGTGACATTTTTTTCTCAAATGTTTAACTACAATGATTATGATTATTACTATTCTCAATTTGGTAATCCCAGTGCTCGAGATGATAACGAGGGCGGAGAGGGAGAAGACAGCTACGAGTCTTGCTTAGCACGGCTTAGAGAGAAGCATGAGTTTCCTGAGTTTAAATTGCGCTGCTGGGCGCGGATGGTGGTAAGGAAATTTTAATTGCCGGGAGTAATTTTCACCTTTTTTGGTTAGATTTCCCCATCAAGCTACATTTTCTATAAGATTGTTTACAATCAAGAGTTGTTTGACAAATGTTTACAAAAATTAGCATAGAACGCATGCTTTGCACGTTCTTGAGACTGAAATAGACTGGACTGCTTGAAGCAGCTTCCATAATCACGAACTCCACGTGTGGATGCATGGCAAAACTGTTTAACGATTTTACTTCGCCAGTATTCGGGCATTTGAAATATAGCGCTACACCGTTCTTGGCGATATGAATAAAGTAGCCGCTACTTTATCCACGCTATATCCTAAAAACTCATTTATCCATATGACCCGCCATCTAAGATCATCACTGTACGGACGAGGCATCGGGGGTCTGATATATTTATTTGACTTATTAAAATTCATTGATCATATCCCAGATTACCTTTCGGGATTGTCGCGTGCACTTTTGCGCTTTTTTCCGACAACCTTTCTCGAAACAGCTGTATGTGTATGTGCATTTATTTAACGGCAAGTCTTTCAAATCTTGAACCGTAGTTTTTTAAATAAGCGTTAAATTTATGTGTGATATAAAAAGCAACATCTAACAACCCTGTGGTGGATAATACAATATTACAGGTGGTCTTAAAAGCTTTAAAAGACGTGTACTGGTGCATTATACGCCCTCTAGTGCACTATCTTTTTTTTTTAAACCTCCCGTATAAGCGGACACCTCCAGTAAGCGGACACTTACCCTTGGTCCCGAGGGTTTCCGCTTACGGGAGGTTCGACTGAACCAGTTTCATTGACGTTATGTATTTATTTCCTAATTGCCGTATGTTTGGCTATATATCTCAGTTCTGCGTAAGCGAAGCTAGCGCGATCTCGGTGGAGTTACAGTCGCTACAGCTGATTCACAGCACTCTCAATGAGAGGTGCGCGCGGGGGACTCAACACTGTGATTGATACTTTGCCTGGTTCTGGTTCTAGAGAAGTGGGCATTGATGATATAGTATCTGTTCATATTCGGACGTTACAAATGCTATCCGTGTCATGACGTTTTAAAAAAAATAACTTCATGTTAAAGTCCTCCGGAAACTGCTAACTTCATGATAGAATCAGATTCTCGGGAACTGCCCTAAAAATGTCATTTTGTTCGCGCCGAGTTGAATAGGTGCGGTGTACGAAACAATTATCCATCGTCAGGAGTTGGAGTATCTCGCCGAATATTGACTAGCCTGAGTTTTTACGAGAGGTATAATAGTACACTGAGGTAAAGTTTCTATTTTAATTTGTTTCCGGATTTTGTTCAGCTACAGGGAAGAAAATGCTTTTATATTGTAAGTCACGTGTACCTGCCAGTCCGAATATATTACAATTTGAATCATATTTCATTATCGCATTTATCAATGCGCTAAAATGTCACTTCTATAGAGACTAACAATATAAACATAAGCCTCATACTTACTTCAAGTGGAAATAAATAGAGGTGTTTTTATACCGGCAGTAGAACTTACTTTATACAGCTTTATGGTAGACCATCTGATCGATATTGAGCAGTAACATAAAATTCTTCTTCACGAAACCGTGGCCAGCGTAGTCGACGCACACGATTTTACCGCAACCATTCGCATTTCGGAAGTTAAAAATTAAGTTCGGCGTGGAATTTCAAAGTTAGAAACAAAGATAAGCATTCTTGAAATATATATTTTTCAGCTTTCCGCAACATAGCTTGTCCATTTGTTCTGTTTTGGTTCAATCGGGAGCTAACTTCCGCTTCTGATTATTAGCTAGTACACAAAAGAATGCATATTAATTTTAATAGTGGTCTAATGTCGGGTCATTTGATTGGATAATTGAACGAAAAAATGCGAATTTATTAAAAGTGGTCACACTTTTGTGCGCCATACTGTAAATTACATTGGTTGAATGAAATTGTGTCGAAATCCGATTCACGGTCATGTCTCTATAGTGGGCAAAGTTTTTCGAAAATAATAACATTAATTTCTCTTTAATTTTCGGCATGTGGACCACATCAGGGCTGCACGTCTTAAAAAGATTTGTATGGGTTATTAATCACGGAGTGCGGCAAATTATAACATGATTAACAAATAATGTAAGGCCAATATCCTTATAGATCGTTTTCACTTGACGTCATCAAAATTCTAAAGTCTAAACAGTTTAATCGACATGACCCTTCTTTGAACATGTTCTATATATTAGCAATAGTAATCCGCGCCGTGCTAAGTTTCATGCCAATTCATTACATTGTTTTGGAGATATAGCATGTTAAAACTTTTGGAGGTGTAGCTGGGCTGGCGTCTCCATCTGCTCCATGCATGTGCGAAACAAAAACAGATATTTTTCACTCAGTTTGTAGACTTTACTAAAGCGAGGATGCAAATCAGAGGTCTTTTGACATTTTTTAACTGAACAGAAACAATAATAAAGAAAATTTGGCTTTATTTCAAGAAGTTCTTATAAATGCAAATCCGGCCGCCATGTTGGCGTACAAAAGTGGTACACCAAAATGGCGGACGCCTACAATATTCTCTAACTTTCTAAATATTCGGCTTTACCTATAACCCAGTTATTAAAGATGGTCGGACTTCAAAGTTCTGCCAAGTTGTTTCATTTGGCATTCTCTGTTGCTATCACAGTCAAAAAAATAAGCTGCTTTACGTAGACCAAAACGACCTATAAGACATCACGGGCATTCGAGAACACGAGGAAAATGTGGCTAGAAATAAGTCTGGATTTTTTTACTATATTTTT
Source organism: Dendrophyllia cribrosa (assembly GCA_024195265.1). Lineage (NCBI taxonomy): Eukaryota > Metazoa > Cnidaria > Anthozoa > Scleractinia > Dendrophylliidae > Dendrophyllia > Dendrophyllia cribrosa. The sequence continues at coordinate 39,621,636 of JAJLRJ010000003.1, read as the reverse complement.
ACAGTTTACAAAAAAAGATATCCACAGAATTTTACGTCGAAAAACGATTTCTTCCAACTAAATTTTTTAAAATTTTGAACTTACTTCGGAAACAGTAAAACAGCTTTCCTATGCTTCATCCTTTGAAGGAAAAAGCATAGTTTTAAGCCAATCAAAGCCCACGGAGCTTCCAATCTATATTATAAACATAACATTGCGACACGAATTATTAAGAAGTTAAAAAGTAGATTTACAATTTACATATGTATGGCTTTATGGACCAGTGCTGTCATTTGGAAAAAGGTTTTAATCATCGTAATTATAACGAAGTTAAACCTGAAACTGAGTATTTTTTACTGTAACATAAAGTCCTGTTATTTATACTGTTTAAACTCGCATAGTTCCTAACTAGAAAGATACCCAATGCCGTGTATCTGTCTCATGTTCATTCTCAATAACTGTAAGCTCGCGCACGAGTTTGGATCAGTGCGGATGAATGGAAACAATTGAAAACGGTGAAAACAATTTTTAAGACCCAAAGCCTTTTTCCTCTTAATACAATTGCGTCACCGGTACTAATGGATAATCTTTTCTTAATATTATATAATCCTCACCTGGATGTTTTTAAACTGAAGCGACCTAACCAAGCGAGCAATCTACCTTCTCAAGTTCAAGCAACATACTCATGAAGGTGAACTTAAAGTAATTATTATCAGTTGTTTGTTTTTTTTTTTGCCGGCGTAGAAGCCGAGATGTCGAACATGCTGCCCACTCATAGATGTTGATTATGCGACAGGTATCTTATTGGCTGAACAAAACCGCAAATTATAACTTTGTTGACAACCTGCCTTCATCTGCGATCTAGTCGGATAGTTATTAAACCAAAATGCTTCAAGCATTTTCTTAACGAACATGATAAACAAGGCACGTCATCAATTCAAACCACAATGTGATCTTTTTGGCGCCATTTCCAGTTTGTCTCTCTACCGCTGAACAATTTATATTCTCACCAAAATGCTTCAAGTATTTTCAAAACATGATAAACAAGGTACGTCATCAATTCAAACCACAATGTGATCTTTTTGGCGCCGTGCAGGCCAATTGAATTGTCCCTCTACCGCTGAGCAATTTATATTCTCGCATAGTTTTCAGTGTAACTTTTATAGAGACTTACAAGGATATAATATTAGATCCAGACGCAACATCCATAAGCCTAGTGCAAGTACAAGCCTGATGCTTAACTTCGCAACAGACGTTTGGAATCAGCCGTGGAATTGCATAGATACATCTCTAAGGATTTTGAATCTCCTCCCGCTTTCAAGCGTGGCCTTGATAAAGTCCTTATTTGATCTTTTTTGTTTTCCTCGATCTTTTTAGTTTTTAGCCTTTATCATAGACTCCTAATTTATTTGTTTTTCAATATATTATTGTGTTCACTGTATTTGTATCCATTGTGTTGTTTTTATTCTTATATAAATCTTTGAGGACCCACCTGTAAAACACTTTATTATGACGTTGGTATCCTCATTACTGAACTTGCCTTAGGTTCCTAGCAACAGGAAACGAACCAATTAAAAAGAAAAACAGTGTCATGTGTACACTGGCTTCAACGAAGTGACCCTGTTTTCCGTCTCTTGTCGAATGTTTTGGAACTACGTATTATGTTCTACGGGGAGGACTGCTGCTCGTTGGCAAGGAAGAGGTCCGGGACTGCAACACTACACCTAGACTGTTCACACTCCCCCTATTTTCCCGTATGTTCGTCGAATTCGATCCTTCATTTAGCCGCTATCTTGAATGTCATGGCGCGATAAAAACTGGGGAGAGTACAAGAACTGCTCAGGGGGCGGGGGCGGGGGAGGTAGGAAGCTGTAACCCCAACGCCCGTCCCCGCGGGATTTTTGCACTCTCCCCAGCTTTCACTCGCCAAGGCCATGAAAAACAAAAATGGCGGCTGACTCGAACTTGCAATCAATCTCGACTGATTCTATTTTCAATTTTCTATTAACATGTATACTTTCTTCTGATTTCTCTTTCTTCTCCTAATTAAGGCGGGGGTACACCTGAATTTGAATGAAATTTTAAGAAGTTTAAAAAAGAAAGAAAATGATTTTTGGAACACCAACAGACAGTTGATACCCACGCAAGAGTACCCCAGGTTGCTAGTGGACTAACTTGGTGTCCGCCTATTAATTATTAACTACAAATTCTAATTTTAAAACTTCACTAAATCTTCAATATTTCTTATTTCTCTAAATTTTACAAATCCTTTGAGAAAAACTATTTTCTCCCAAACATACCCAAGAATCAACCAAAAATTTACAAAACACCCCATAACATAAATTCATGAAATGAGCATAGAGTTTTTGGATTGCTCGAAACGTGAACGAGATATTTCCATTAAAGCCATGTAAAGTGGCGGAAGAGTGGCGTTCATGTGGACCCCCGCCTTAAGCTTTCTTCTCCTAGACTGCCAGCTGTCCCTTTTCGGTCAATCGAACGGGCAAGCTAATCACGAAAACAAGCTCGGTGAGACTGGAGCGAGTGAACGAGCCGAGGAGAAACTGGGGGAGAGGCCTCTTCTCCAGCGCCTCTCGACTCGCTCGCTCGCTAGATCGCCGATTGCGTATTTGCTCGCCCGCTCGACTATCCAGAGAGGAACGGTTGTGCCTAAATCATACCGTCCAGAAGGACGTCAGACACCTTATTGAGACTTATATAACGTAATGTCGACACTTAGAATTCTATTTTCAATAAATTTTTAATAAGTGTAAAAAAGAAAATCTAAAATCCCCACTCAGGATTAAACCTGTGACCTCAGCTAGGCTTAGGCTCATATAGAGAATTTAGTTTTATCGACTGAGTCGATAAGGTAAATTGACCACCGTAAAAAGATTCAAATAGCTGACGTTTCGAGCGCTAGCCCTTCGTCGGAGCGAATCAAGGAATTGTGGGTAGTGTGTGGTTTTATATAGTAAGCGGTGGAGCTACGCTATTGGTGGAAATTTGGTGACGTGAAAAACAAATGTAGATTAGTTGAATGAAAAGCGTTCGTTGATTCCGTGGGGTTTGAGAGTGCCGATTTGAAAGATGATTTTTTGTTCTAGGTTTTTACGGCTTTCTGTGTTACCCTGGTGTAGGGAAACGCCGCAGATTGTCATGTGTTGTTTAGAATGGTTAGTAAGATTAAAATGGCGCGCGACTGGTTTGGATGCGTCTTTGTCATTTTTTTCAACGTCTCGGAGATGTTCACGAAAACGGTCGCCCAGTCTCCTCCCTGTTTCGCCAATGTATATCTTTTTGCAAAAAGTACATGTAATGCAGTAGATAACATTTACGGAGGTGCATGTAAAACGATCAGTGATTTTAATAGATCGTTTGGGTCCTGTTATTTTGTCCGCGTTGTGAATGAAAGGACAAGTGTTACATCGTGTGCGTGTGCATTTGAAAGTTCCCGGTACATCGTCAGATTTCAGTGCGCTCGTAACTAGAAAGTTGCCTATGTTTTTGTCACGTTTGAATGAAATTAGTGGGGGTTGTGAAAAAATTCTGCCAGTTTCGGGGTCGTTTTGGAGTAATTTGAAATTTTTTAAAATGATGCTTTTGACTGTGTTGTTGTGTGGGTGGAAAGTGAGGGTGAATGGAATTCTCTCGTTCTCTTCCTTCTGTGGCGTTTGTAGTGCTGACTGTCTGTCGATCTGTTGTGCACGTTGTTGGCCCGTATTAACAACAGAGTCAGGGTACCCACGTTTTTTGAAAAACTGGCACATTTCTTCTGATTTGTTGGAAAAATCAGAGTCATCACTACATAGACGTCGAAGTCTGAGAAATTGAGAATACGGAATGGCGTTTTTAACGTGCGGTGGATGTGAGGATGAATGTAACAGATAACTGTGGGAATCTGTAGGTTTGTAGTGCACACTTGTGGATAAACTGTTACCATTGATTGAAATATTAATGTCAAGAAAAGCGACTGAGGTTTCGGAAATTTCCCAGGTATATTTTAGAGCTGGATGAAAAGTATTGACAGAAGTTATGAATTGATTAAGTTCCTCTTTACTGGAAGAGGTAGCGCCAATGCAATCATCGATGTAGCGGCCGTAGAGTTCGGGTTTGGTTCCGTGGTACTGATTAAAAAATTTGTGTTCGATGTGGCCTACAAAAAGGTTAGCGTAGCTTGGTCCCATTTTGGTACCCATGGCGACTCCATTTACTTGTTTGTAGTAGTTTTGGGAAAATGAAAAACAGTTAAGTGTCAAAACTAATTCGGCTAAGCGGAGCAGTGTTTCTGAGCTTGGGTTTTGAATGGAGCGCTGGTCGAAAAAATATTTTAGTGCTTGAAGTCCTTCGTCATTGGGGATGACGGTATATAAAGAGGTAATGTCCATAGTGAAAATTAATTTGTTTTCGCTGGCAAAACTGAAATCCCGGAAAATCAGAAAATCCCGGAAAATCATCAAATCCCATCCAAACCAGTCGCGCGCCATTTTAATCTTACTAACCATTCTAAACAACACATGACAATCTGCGGCGTTTCCCTACACCAGGGTAACACAGAAAGCCGTAAAAACCTAGAACAAAAAATCATCTTTCAAATCGGCACTCTCAAACCCCACGGAATCAACGAACGCTTTTCATTCAACTAATCTACATTTGTTTTTCACGTCACCAAATTTCCACCAATAGCGTAGCTCCACCGCTTACTATATAAAACCACACACTACCCACAATTCCTTGATTCGCTCCGACGAAGGGCTAGCGCTCGAAACGTCAGCTATTTGAATCTTTTTACGGTGGTCAATTTACCTTATCGACTCAGTCGATAAAACTAAATTCTCGTGTTTCATCCCCCCACCGACGCAGCACCACAGTTTCTCTAGAAACTAACCCCATTCATTAGGCTCATATAGCCTACCATACCACTGTACCACCTAGCTTCTCGGGTTGCTTAGTCCTAAATTTAACAATATAAACTGCTACCCCTAAACAAATAAAATGAAAGGCTGATCCATCGTACAGTAAGGAATATATTTTTAACCGATTAACTTCGAACGGCACGGCCGTTCTTCTTCAGGGTATACTGAACCGTACTGTATAACCAGTAAGGTTATACCCTGAAGAAGACCCTGAAGAAGAACGGCCGTGCCGTTCGAAATTAATCGGTTAAAAATATATTCCTTACTGTACGATCAGCCTTTCATTTTATTTGTTTATAATTATTTCTGCTGATCAGATCCTTCACAAGGATCCAGTACTTCTAATTTGTCGAGTGGTCCTTTCATTTACAAATTGCTACCCCTAACCTCAACTGAAAGCTAACCAGTTACTCCGTTATATAAGTCTCAATAAGATGTCCGACGTCCTTCTGGACGGTATGATTTGGGCTTGACCGAGAGGGACGGCTAGCAGTCTATTCTCCTTGGCCTAATTTACAGTGCTCTTTTATTTGCTTCTATAGGATTAATTGCGTATTAGTATCACCCAACTAGTGGACTAATGCAAATCCTGCATTTTGATTGGCTACGCTACTAGGGGTCTAATAGTAATAGTCATCGAGTAGCGAAATTCGCCGGTTTTATTTTTCGTTTTATTCCCAAATAAATATTTCTTCAACTTGCAATTGCTTTTTTTTTATTATTGCCTTTTTCTGTCCGACTAGTTGGGTGATACTAAAACAATTAGACCCTTCGCCCTCAAGGGCTACGGGTCAATAGCCCATTCGGCTTCGCCTCATGGGCTATTGACCCGTAGCCCTTTCGGGCTACGGGTCTAATTGTTAATTAGAATATCTTTAGAGCAAGTGTTCTTTGCAATACTTTTTGTGATGTGTAAGGAGTTACTAAACAATATATATTTTCGTCTTAAACAGGGTATCTTTACATGGCCTAATGACCTAAAAAAGATAAGCAATATATTAATTTATGGAAACCTCACCACAAGCCAAATTGTAACCAGTATTCAGGGGTTTAGCGGCTGGCCGCACCTCCCTACCCGAACGTCTGTCGTGTACCACCCCCCCCCCCCCCCCCCAACCCCTCCCACCTCCTCATTCAAAGAGGAGCAACATCGTAAAAAAATAACGTTTTCTTGAAGTGTGAAGTACCAAATTAAACTTCGCTCAAAATACAATCAGTATATAAAAGACGAGATTTTTCGTGGTTATTACCATATTCTAAACGGTTAGCCGGTATATCGCTAACAACTGCATCCCATACAAAACTCGCGTTGATTGTCTAACCCTGCATAAGATAGTCCATGACACTTGCAAGTAGGCACTGTTCTTAGAACTGAGTTTTCGCAATTTTCACGGAAAATTGCGTATCTGACAAATATGCCAGTCAACCAGCATAGCAGAGCGAGTGCGCTCTATCCTTCATCACTACCGAACTCGGCGAATGGATTCAAAACTTTGCAGCCAGTCTTTTTACTGTTCACCTCCACTTCGGTGAATAACTGTAAAATTACTCGACCATAGCACTGGCTATACTCATTAATTCGACCCCTTTTTGACAAATCGAAACCAAAAAGAGACCGAGAGACCTGCCGAGAGAACTGAGTTCACCGCGAAAGCGTTAACCGCACGCTATTGTTCTTAGTGGGATTCTTAGTGGGATTATGATACTTCACAAAAACCCATGTGCAAAAAAAAAAAGGATCATTTCCATAGATTTTCATTGGTCTTGATAAATTTTCTTTCTCGCGTTATATTAAAGGGGCATATCACTATTTTAAGTGTCGCTTTGAAAATTAAGGAAAAACGTATTTGTATTTCATGTACGTGCAAAGGTAATCAGTTAATATTTAGGGTAGTTTTACCAAAACACTGCAAAATCTCTGTGACATTGCCCATTTAATGACAGAAAAGCAAGTCAAGTATTAAAATATACATGGAAATACCTGAAAGACTCCGAATCCAAGCCTTATTCTGAGTCGTTCGTCCTCTGTTGACAGTCACTGCAGCTACTACTGAGTAAACACAACTAAGAATTAGGAAGATATAATTTTACAGCTGCTTTACATAATAGCTTTAAAATTTGAAAGGTTGTCAGTAGATACAAATGACTGATGTACAATTATGTCCGTGTGGTGGTACAGTTCATGACATAACGTTTTAAACAATTAAAAGTTAGCCTCATTAAATTGTTTCTGCAGGTGCACTGCCGCTTTTAATTTAAGCCATTCGAGTGAAAACTTTGATTGTTTGACTTCAAGAAGATTTCACTTTAAATTGAAAAATGCATCGATTGATTTTGTCCCGACAGTTAATACTGTATTCAATTTAGTCAATGTTTGAAGTTTAGCCGGTACATCTGTATTTCAGCTTGGTGTCATCAAGTCATGGGGTTTCATTGTTGGTAATTACTTTGTTGTGGTGTGGGTATTTTGTATGACTTTTATGGTCTTTTGGATGTCTTGTTTCATTGGCTTTTCCCCGCTTTTACTGCCTTTAATAGCCTGCGCAGACGTTTAATGTTTCCTCCCCCGCAAGCTAGAAATTGTTAAGTACGTTTTTACGTTTAACAATTCTGCAGTTAATGTTGGATAAGATTAATCTACGTCGGATAAAAATGTTAAGCGAAAAAACATATCTCGCCAACAAGTCCAATAGATCACAGGCGTGAAAAAAGCAAGTGACGAGATCAGAAGACGTAGACGGAACTGGATTGGTTATACAATGAGGAAGGACAGAGAAGAGCACTGTGTTTACAGCATTTGAGTGGAGGCCTGAGGGAAAGAGAAACATAGGACGACCAAAAACAACATGGAGGAAAATCAGGGGCGGATACAGGGGTGGTCGGTTTTAACCGTTTTCTTTTTCTCTTCTTTTCCTGGATCCGCCTCTGAAAAGGTTGAGGATGAAAGACGAGCAGTTGATGGCAGTTATGGGCGACTGCTAAAGCTCTAGCAGCAAATCAAAGTGGATGGAAGGAGAACGTCAAAGAAGTATGTACCTTATGGCATGGAGAAATATAAAGGCCCGTTTACACATGCGATTTTTTATGTGATTTTTGTCGCGCTCTCCAACGCAACTTTTGTCGCAAGTGTAAACTAGCGGCGATTTACTGCGCGATTCGGGTGCGACATTTTCTTTGGTTTGCTGTGATTTCCCAAAAATCACCGCCAAGTTGCTTCAGGTTTCGAACATGTTCGAAACTTCTGCGACATCGCGCAACGAGAATCGCTCCCAAATCGCACTGAAATCGCCGCCCGTTTACACATGCGATCAGTGAAGATGCAACTTGCGCGCGACAAAAATTGCATCGATAAGTGCGACAAAAATTGCACAAAAAATCGCCTGTGTAAACGGGCCTTAAGTATAAATACCAAAAAATAAAAGCAGAGCCGTACATCTACATTTACATTAACATTTTAATAAGTCGGTAAAATCCTTGCGGGTAGCACATCAACGGTACAAAACAATTAATACTCTAAACATAAAACTAAATCTATGGAGTTGTTAAAATTAACTGGCTAAATATTTAAGAAGCTTACTTAGACTTAAAAGTAGACTGACATTGAGCAACTTTCAACTAATTCAGCAAATGGCCTATTCCAAAGTTCTTGGGAAAAAGGAATAAAAATACAATAATGTAGAGTTTTAAAAATTTGATTTAGTACAATATATTTCAGCTGGTCACTACCATCAGTTACATGCGCACGTCTTTAAAGACTAGATATTAGGAGGCACGAGGAATTTTTTTGTTTTGAAATTTGTAATTTGGGGATTTTGTACAGCGGGCAGAATGGCCGGACATCCGTGCATTTGAAGAAATTCGGCACATGTCCCTACAAGCATGCAGATAAAAATATTGGACGTGCCGTTAATACTGCTGGAGAAATGCGTTCCTCTAACATAGACGCGCATGTAAATGTAAATGATGTTTATAGTGGACGAGCACTTAGCTAGTAGCTAATAGGCCATTTCCGAGTTACGTTACGCCTCGTTGTCAAAGCGAGGCTAGTTGCACAACCTTTCATATGAAATGAGTTTTCATTCACATGCAAATGAAAACTCATTTTCATATGAAAGGTTGTGCACCTAGCCTCGCTCTGATAAAGAGGCTAAAGGCAACTCGGAAATGGCCTATTTACAGGCACGCCACTCAAATATTGAAACAAATATTGTAAATAGACCAATTTCGATATATTAAAATTCATACTTGGCTCAGAGGCTTGAGGGAATAAAACAAAAGAAATCACATTGAGGTTCAGCGTTGAATTATTCATTTCTTTTGTTTTATTCCCCCAAGCCTCGGAGCCAAGTATGAATTTTAATATATATCGAAATTGGTCTATTGGACATGACATGTTAAAAATCCCAACTGGCAGGAGGCAAACCAGTCGGCTATTTTACAAGCGTAGCCGAGGAGTTGAACTCGGGTACCGTGAAACAACTCCATCTAGTGGTCAGAGCGGGACTTAAACTCGGGACCTCCGGATTCAAGTCATATTAGTATTGGACCGGCGCATTGAACGGCATCTGAAGAAACTATACACGTCCTTTATACAAGAAGGTAAAAATATTTGTAACAAAAATCGCCTCAATACTCGAGAATCATGGAGTATTATGTCACGTGACACACGATGGAATGGTGTTTTCAAAGGTTATTTCCAGTGATTGGCAGCCATGTTTGTTTTCTAGTAATCTGACACCGTTGTTAAAACGAAATGAAGATATTTCATCATGTTTTACGACTACAGAATTCTCCAGGATTTGAGTAAAGTTGTGATCCTCGCAGCGTGCTCTCAACTTAAGCAGTTGAAAAAGCAACCTGAAAACAATTCAGGCTTGAACGGGATTCGAACCCATGACCTTGCGATACCGGTGTAATGCTCTATCCACGGAGCTATCAAGCCACATGGATATAGATAGTCAATTGCGAGTTATCACTCATTTTTATCCGCAGACGAAGTCTCTTAATCTCTCGTTTTTATTGGAAAAGTTTCTGAAATGAAATTTATTACCTTGTTGAGCCGAAAATGGAAATAAAATGAGAATTAGCAATATGCTTGTAGTCATTTTTCCTCACTCCGACGTTCTGACTTCTCGTTCATATTCCAGTTCTTGAGCCAAGAGACCTCAGAAATGTATTTCCCACGGGCATACGCATCATTACCATGCTTGGCATTCGCAGTTTTTGCCTATTTATACCACTCCTTGATTCGTGCTATTCACTTGACGCCAATCAGCCATCCTACAACTTTGCTCGGAGTAATTTTACCAGTTATGACCGACGAAGCGTAGGTTAACGTAGCAGCGATTCGAAAGGACTTCGACCAATTTAAGGATTTTTTACTAGACCAGCTTCGCCAGCATAAAACCGAATTGTCCGCTCAATTTAGTAAATCTAGCGAGGCAGCAGATTCCGCTTTCCAGATATCCAAACAACTGAAATTCGGTGCGTCACATTCAAGTACTCCGGCAACGAGAAGAGCTACAAGTTCAACTCCGCGGTTATTGACAAGTTACAAAGTGCGCTTATCGCCAGACAAGCCGAAGAAAAGGAACTATTAATACGCGAAGCTATCGATCGCTTGGAGAAAAGGAACCGTAAAATCAGAATTGCAGACTCCTCCTAGGCCGGTTGGTTAACGGTGAAACACTACGAGGGTAACGCCGTCGCATTGAGTCCCGAAGACGACAAGAAAATTCGTGCGGCGGAGAAGGAGGCGCACGTGAACTCGGCCGCAATAGGATCAAACGTAATGTGGAGCGATCTCAGGGCAGAAGTTTGCAATATCCTTCATACGGGGTCCGTTACGCAGGACAAGGAAGCTCGTCCAGGTTTTTCATCCAGCCCTCGCAGTTCAGACAGCCGGACTAACCAAGGGAACACTGTCATTTCTGCAGAAATTCCCGGCGTTGGTGGCGCGAATGTCCCAGTCCGTCTTGTTAAATTCAATCCCATTGGCAACACCAGTAGCACAGCCTCAAGTACCTCTTCGCCTTACACGGCCGCCCGGTCATGATGGCAGCAGGCAGTTCGCGGACGTCTCTCAAGAATTTTCTAGAAACTTTCGCAGTAGTACTATCGAGGAGGAATTGGACGCTTTAATGACAGATAAGTGTAACAATGATTTGCTCGAATTTTTTAGGAATAACTTGCATGAGTACGAGCTGCGACGCCTATTGTCAAAGGGCGTTTACGAGCGCATATTCAATTTTGGATAGATATTGGTGCACCCGAATGGGTTTTGGGTGTCATTAAGCATGGTTATTTTATTCCTTTTGAGGCAACACCTCCTAGTATTTATTTAGGTAATAACAGGTCGGCCAAAAGTCACCCCCTTTTTGTGCCTCAAGCTGTTTTAAATCTCCTTGAATTAGGTCTGATCACTGTAATGTTTTCTCCCCGACCGTCGTCAATCCGCTTACCGTTTCTTTCCAATTCGGAGGGCAAGGGAAGGCTTATTCTCGATTTGCGCCACGTCAATAAATACGTTCCGAAGGCTAGGTCTCGTATGGAGAATTAGAGAGTTTTCATGCAGTACATTGCCCCGGACGGGTTTTTATTTTAATTCGATATGAAGTCAGGATCCCATCATATAGACATTGCTTACCCACATCAACAGTTTCTGGGGTTTTCGTGGCCTCTCAATTCATCAACCGACAGATTTTTCTGTTTCAACGTGCTACCTTTCGGTTTGTCTTCCGCCCCTTATCTTTTAACAAAATCATTCCGTTTACTCGTAAGGCATTGGAGAGCCCAAGGTTTTCATTTTGTTTTGCATTTGATGACGGCGCGTGTTGTGAGATAGATTTGCCTTCTGCTCGCTTCGCTGCCGAGATTATTCGTTCCGATTTGGCTAAGGCCGGAATTGTCGCTAATAGCAGCAAATCTATCTGGGTTCCAACTCAGGTTATGGAATGGCTGGGTTTAATATGGAATCTTCGGGAGGGTCTAGTTCTGGCCATCCCGCCGGCCAGGCTTCAAAAGCTTCTTGTTTCATTGCAATCACTTAGGAATCATTTGCTTCACTTCGCTCCGCGTTTTCTTGCCTCCGTTGTGGGAAAGATGGTTTCGCTTGCGCCAGGAGTGGGGAATGTCAGTGTACTCATGTCTAGGTTTTTACAATCTGCTGTTAGTTTTTGGGATTCTTGGGATAACCTAACTTCCTACCAATTTTACCCCCAGTGTTCGGCCGAAATTGACTTTTGGTCACGCAATTGCTCCAAATTATCCATTCCGATGCCAGCGATTTTGCATGCGGAGGTCACGCATTATGCCTAGATTCTCACGAATTCGAGCTGTTTTTACAAGCCTTTTCCTCTATTCAGACGAAGCAAGACAGCAATAGCAGGGAATTGTTAGTTATTATTTATGGTCTTAAGTCTTTTTGATCTTTCATTCAAGGCAAATTGCCAAGGTTTACACCGACAGCAAGAACGCAGCCTGCGCAGCTATTATCTCCCACAGGGGTTGCACGTCGTCTCACCGTCGTCACGATTTGGCATTACAAATTTTTCAGTTTTGTGTCCTTCACAATATTTCAATCGAAGTTTCTTGGATAGCAAGATTGATGAATGAATGATTTTGCTGATCCATGAGCAGGATTGTTGATTACGACGACTGGTGCGTGTTTGGTGAATTTTTCGAGTACGTCAGTTCAATTTTCGGACCTTTCACAGTCGATCGCTTTGCATCCTCAGACACAGCCAAGTGTCATAGATTTTATTCTAAATTTTGGTGTCCAGGATCAGAAGGTACGGACGCGTTTAGCACCAGTTGGGCAGAAGAAAACAATTGCCTCGCACCTCGGGTGTACTTAATTTCACGTACTATTTTGCACCTTTAGTCTTCTAGAGCGGTTAGGACTTTAGTAGTTCCCAAGTGGCCCTCGGCAGTATTTTGGTCTATTTTGTTTCCGACGCACTGATTTCGTTTTTCAGTTAAGCAGGTACTGGAATTCGTTGATCCGACGGGCATTTTTGCTTTATCGCAAATGATACCATTTTTTCTCTGTTTAGATTTAGATCTTCGGTTTTAGTCGTGCGACTTGACGCTTCATAGCGGATCTCATTGATTTATGGTGTGTGCACAGTTTACTAAGGATTCCAATTTCGCAGAAGCGTTTTTCAGTTATTGTTCGTATTCCCCAATGGGGTTTTGCATTCCGCCAAGGGCGATGATTGTCTTTTTTGGCTTACAGGAAGGTTTTTCAATTTTATTTCGCGATTTATCACGGTTTTTTGTCCTGAGGATCGGTGTACTTGTTTTCGCATGATGCGATTATCATTCCTCCAAGGGAGATGTTGCACGCATTGTGATTTAATTCCGCCAAGGGCGATGCAGTGTCATTTGTTTAGCACACAATTGTAGTACCGCCAGTTGGCGATGGTTGACACGTTGACTAGTAGCCGAGTGCTTGTGGTTGTTGGAGCAGTGGTTATTGTAACACGAAGTTATCCAGTAAATTTTCTTAGAGCCATAGAGGCCTAGAAGGTCCACGGCGTATTTTCTCGCTAATTGATTTTCTGATTTTGCGTTCTTCTTTTCACAATATTTCTATTTACGGGAAATAGTTTTCCGATTATATATATATAATTATTTCTTTACAAATCATTTCAGAGATCTTTCCAGTCCGGAGTTGCAGTCCTTAGCAAGACAGATCCCTTCAGTCCTTGCCGGCAGCAGAGCTTCGTCAACTACAAAAGGTACCTCTCTTACTTCAGGAAATGGAAAGCTTGGGCTTCGCTTTTTCCTGAATGCAAGTACTTCCCAGCGGATAAGACTCGTGTTGCTTTATATTTACTCAATTTATTGCAATCGGGCTATTCGTATTCTTCCATCACGTCAGTCTTCTACGCAATTAGTTTTTTCCATAATTCCTGTGCTGTACTCTGAGATCCTTGTGATTCGAAGTTTCTGAAGCTCGTCCTCAAAGGTTGCAAAAGGCGGGTTTCTAGCTCCATTTCGCATAGGAATAGATTGCCTATCTTGCCCGATCATCTTCATAAGTTAGTATCTCAATTTGCATCGTTAGACGCTAGTTTATCTGACATAAGGATATGCTTTTGTTTAGTCGACTTTTCGGCTTTTCCTCGTTATGACGAGGTTGGTAATATTAAGTGCTGTGATGTAAATGTTAGAGATCAGTATTTTTACCTGTACATACCAAAGGGTAAAACCGATCAGTATTATGAGGGATCGACTAGATCGTTCGCTAAGACCGGTAAGCTTACTTGTCCTTACAGTATGCTCGTTAGTATGCACAACTAGCCAAGGACGACGCCAATTCAAGCGAATTTGTATTTAGATCTTTAGGGTTCAGTAAGAGAAAGGGCCATTTTCCTCGGTCTGGTACAAAATTTTCTTATTCGAGGGCTAGAGAAGTTGTATCACTTAAGCTTAAAACGATAGGGCTCGAAACGTCAAGGTTTAAGAATCGGCGGAGCTTCTACCGCTATCAATAATGATTTACCCGATCGGGTTGTTAAGAATCACGTTGGATGGAAGACGGATAGGGCCAAAGGCTTGTATCGTCGTGACGGCTTTAATCATCAGTTGATGGTCACTCTTAACATAGGCATTTAGTCATTATCCCATTAAAGTATCTCTTATCTCCCAGCTTTGTGTTTGAGATGGCTGGTCGGCTCCCTCCAATTGTCTGTAGTGTTTACATGGGAAATGTGTTCTATTCGGCTGAGCGCAGCGATAGAGAATAGAAATGTATTTCCCACGGGCATACGCATCATTACCATGCTTGGCATTCGCAGTTTTTGCCTATTTATACCACTCCTTGATTCGTGCTATTCACTTGACGCCAATCAGCCATCCTACAACTTTGCTCGGGGTAATGTTTTGCATACTACATGTATGTTTTTGTACCGCTATAAACAGCTATTTTCAACCTTTAAACTCCAGAGGTTAAGGTGGTTCTGCATTGGTTTGGAGAATACGTTTCCAGTTTTTTCTCCGAATTAGGAGTTTTTCCACTGGTTTTTCGCATCCGGCTTAATCACCGCTCTAACGTTAAGTAAATTTCAATTTTTCGTACCATTTACAATTAATACTGTCTTTAAAACAGACTTCCCTTACGGGGGCCATGGTTTGCATTGTGCTTACACAGACAGATATTGTAATAGTTTTACTTTACTGTTAATAAAATGGCTGGTCCAGATGGCTGGTCGGCTCCCTCCAATTGTCTGTAGTGTTTACATGGGAAATGTGTTCTATTCGGCTGAGCGCAGCGATAGAGAATAGAATCTTTATTAGCGGTTGCCTAGTTCCTAGGCCTCTGTTTTATGCAGCGGTAAGTTGACCATTAAGGGCTGGTTTTCACTAGCGCATAAGCATAAGCACAAGCCAACATACGCAGACTCAGTAACATGTTGATCATTAGTGCCTATTGTTCTGTTTTGTTCAAACAATTGGAACTAATGAATAACACGTTACTGAGTCTGCTTATGTTGGCTTGTGCTTGTGCTTATGCGCTAGTGAAAACCAGCCTTAACGGCACCTCGATCATTGAGTAGTACTGTAGCTCTTCCAGACCTCGTAGTACTGTAGCTTCTATTGTGTTTAGGGCCAGGGCTATTGTTTGTGTTGTCAGTTAACCTATTGTTTCGTTAACCAATCACTGAGCTTGTTTGGAAAGGTACAGCCTCTCCCCCTCGATTCCATGGGTACTTCCATTATGCCAAAATTTCCGGAAATTTCGGTCGGTTTTCGTACACATAAAGATGAGCCCCTGCTTTTCAGGAGTAACGTTCTCTCCCTCTGTTGGTAATTGGTATTCGCTCTGTGTTGACGACTTCCAAATGAGGCACGAGTCAGTCTGAAATTCCCTCGGGCTATAAGTGGGTATGGTGGCCTCAAAATAGCCTAACACTCGATTTAAATTTCTACGCACAAAGTACGACGATGTTCCAAAAATCATTTTCTTTCTTCTATCCCTTCTTAAAACCTCATCAAATTTCATTCAAATTTAGGTTGAGTCCCGCCTTAATCTTAATCTAGGCAAAAAACAAAATCTCACTACTTTTTACAGAATCTCCAGATTTTTTTTACATGTTACTTCAGATTTTCTTTTCTCAGGGGTTAGCAGGTCTGCCGTTATAAAAATTTATTGAAAATAAAATTCTAAGTGTCGACATTACATTATCAAGAGATTATAATTGTCCAATTATTTTCTCTTGATATTATTAAATTCTCAATATAAAGGTACCCGGCCGCCATTTTAAAAGCGGAGAAGACCCTGGGGAAGAGATTAAATTCGCGCCAAAAACCGAGAGGAAAGCTGAAGGAAGCCATTTTGAACATACATTGGATTCTCGGTGCTCCTTGGACATTTATGATTTTGTATGTGTTTCAGTCTTTGAAGACAGCTAATAAAAGGTAAGGACTTCCAGATTTGCTTTACGTTTGCTAATCGTGCTACACGAACTTGATTCATGATTATATTACATTTGTCGAGTATGTCTGCGGCGCGAACAAAATCGCGCCTGCGTCCGCAAACGAATTCGTGACGGGAAGGGACGGATTTTTAAACTGAGACAAGTAATTCGTTATGTGCAGCAAGAATAAAAAGAAACAGAAGTGATAATCCAGATCATCTTATTAATGCTTTCTGATGCACAGTGAGCCAAGGGCATACAACCCGTCTTAAGTATAACCCTAGTAAATATGCCGCAGTTTGGTCTCAAACATGTCTCAAATTGTCATAGCTAGCAAAAATTTAGGCGAAATATTAATCAATCACTGTACCTTCGTTTTCCCGTCTCAGATATCGAGAAAGCGTATTCTAACTAAACAAACACCAGTCTACAGCTGTTGCTTTGAATCGAAATATACAATGGAAGAGATGTGTTCAACCGCAAATCAACTTTGTATATTTGCCATGTAAATTTGCGTTCCTAGTTCGATTCGAAGGATCGAAAATTATACCAAGACCACACGATGTAATCAATCGATGATTTCGTTCGTCTTCCAACTTAAGGCTTGTGAAAATCTATCCCTTTTCAAGATATATATTGGTCCTGAAGATTCTTTTTCTTTGATTTTATTCCTTAGTTGTGCCCGAGAATAGGTGTTATTTGAACAAGAAACGCAAAAGCAAAATGGCGGCCATATTTTAATATGGCGTCCTTCGTACAGTCACACCATTAAGCGATCACCCTCGGGGCATAGCCAACTGACCGCTTAAAATCGGTGTTCTAAAATCTAGCATGTAAATGTGGCAAAAATTTAACTACATGTAGAATGTGAAATTGATTACATGGTGTATATTTTATCAAACAGCAAAAATAACTCAAAATGTGATAAATATAAATTAAATAATTCCATGTTCAAGGAAGTTCATGCCTGGCTATCGCATTTTATAATGTTGTTCGTGAGGCAAGTCTTTGTTGTGAACCACATCATCAACCGTTTCGCTATCACATTTAACATGAAATGAAAAAATCAGTTATGGTCCTCTGTGATTTAGGGCTAGGTAGCTTAATTTTGTGAAGCAAGTCACTCACTTTGTTTAGTGCTAATAAGAGTTCTTCGTGGCCATAAACTAGGTGACCGTTTAAAGGGAATCTCGGTTAAAAACGTTCTTGTTTAAAATCGTAAGTTGGTGTTTGTGTAAAACTGTTTTAGAGCTTTGAAGTCAATAATTCTTTAAGGTTACTGTGAACCTTCGAGAGTGCCTTCCATAAAATCTTTCATACGCGCGCTATTGTTAAGGAAAGCCAAGGAAACTATATATCACTGCAAAGCTAATACATTGTAGATTCCGAAAAAACAATTACTTTTCCTTTTTCCCTTTAGTTAAGCGTGCGCGAGCCTTAAACACAAAACCAACGGTGCTTGCTTCACTGAATTACCAGCCTCCGTGTTAGCGTGAAAATCAAAACAAACTGGTCCATGTCACTCAAGAGTTAGTGGCCTAACAAAGTGTGTGAGGCGTTTTCAATATTTCCATTGGTTTCCGAGTAAATCCGCTTTGAAGTTGGACAATAGAATATTGTTCTATGCGCGTCACACATTGGAGCGCCACGAGAAAAGTATTTGGAATTTCATAAAAGCCCCACACACTTTGGTTCATTAATATCCAACAAACATACTGGCCAAGTTTCGTGAAAATCTGACAAATCTACATACCCTACTAATTCATTTGAACAGAGGCCATTCTTGCAAAAACAAACCTCAAGTTTTTAGCCTCAAAAGATTTTCACAGTTTTCGCACCTCATTAAAGCGGCTGTCATCATGGTCGTGCCGCCAACCAAGGAAATGAAACATAGAACCCCCTGAAGAGTATTGTCACACAGCAGTGCATGTGAATTCGATCAACTGCCGATTAGTGGAGTTATTCAAAGGGTAAAAATCATGAAAAAAATAGCAGTCTAACACAACTACAAACCCAAATGAGCGGAAAGAAGGTAACAAAAACATAGCAAAATTTTTGTGGAAACAAACGAGTGAACAGGGCCAGGGAGCAGAAGAAAACACAACAGAAGTGGCCACAGCCTTCATAAAAATAAACAAGAGGCTACACTTAGCCTATACTCATGCGCAAGAGACTCTAAGACGCGCGATTGAAGTTACCAATTTTTCTGTGCTCGCTTTTAATATTTAATTTATTGATTCCGATCAAATCCACACTCGTCTATAACTTTCCAAGCTGTGAATTATTTCTGTTACATTTGA
Organism: Dendrophyllia cribrosa; assembly: GCA_024195265.1. Taxonomy (NCBI): domain Eukaryota; kingdom Metazoa; phylum Cnidaria; class Anthozoa; order Scleractinia; family Dendrophylliidae; genus Dendrophyllia; species Dendrophyllia cribrosa. Next base: position 39,603,018 of record JAJLRJ010000003.1, on the reverse strand, counting down.
AAAGACTACTTAAAAAAATAGGCAGTAGATGACATGCTGTAAAAAGAAATTTGATAATCAATATAAAGATTTAGTTTTCCTGTGTTACTTAATCGCATGCAACCAGTGTAAAATGGGTTATTCCAGAAAAAATCCCCCCCCCCCCCCCTACGGATGCAATATTTTTTTACCCCTCCCCCGCCCGGATTTCCCGGCCAGGCCGACCAACCCTCGCACCTTGATTTTTAACCCAGATACCCCCTCCTGCCCAGATGGCCATTAACTTTTTGTAGGCCCTAAATAAACAGGAAATCGCATTCAGGAGATCCGGGATTTTTTTAAAGATTTCAAATCTTTGGTGAGAATTGCTATGAATTGGTCAAACATTTTGTAAATAAACGTTGCGTGACGCATTCACTAAAATCTTTCCGTGATTTTAAGACCAAATCGAAATGAAATGTTTCCATAACTTAAAGCTGGTTCTTTAAAAAAATACTTTGATTTTGCCATCTGTAATAAGTTTTTTCCAAGCTTCACAGTTTCTAAAAAGTGTTGTCGCAAATACACAATTTTGCTTTGTGCAAATTTTATGTCAAATGTAATTTGATATCAAGCTGTTTTTATAATCACTGAATCTAAAATATATTTTCTATAAAAGGTCAAAACTTTTGAATGAAACTCATATTTCCTTGAATGAAAATGTCTTTCCTTTGATTAAAAGAGTCAAACACTTTTCAGAATTCAGTGATTTTCTGCTTCTGGAGGTCTTGGCGATATATTGTATCCTAATTACTGCGAGGAACCGGCTAGCGTCTGCGAAAATATAATAAACATCACAAAATAATTCAATTCAGCAACCTATTTTTATTATACTTTCTAAAATCGCCGACTTTTCCTGTGTAATAGAATGCCAATCTTATCCGGAAAAATGATTCGTATAATAATGCTTTCGCTAATAAAAAAAAACAGTTCTGAATGGTCAAAGGTACAGAAATGAAATGCTGGCGGCGTTTGAATCATGAGTTCGGATAGCTCATGGTCTGCTAACAAACACTTCGATTCAGAGCTCGATTTTTCACTTAAACCTTTTTCCAAACCACGAAAATACCTAAAATAATATTTGAAACAATACTTGGCCACATTTGGTGAAAGCTGTGCTTGGTAAAGCAGTAAAAATAACGAGAAAGCTCCGTTTACCTTTTCCACGAATCCAAAGCGCGCACGTACAAACAGAACTGCCTTGACAATCGAGTCGTCTAATCCGAAGCTATCAGAACTGTCTCATCGTACAGCAATCGGGTGAACTTGGCACAACTTCGCGCTTCGGAAAGTCGGACTTACTTACACAGGTGACAGCATAGTGGTTACTAGTAACCTAGTAACCACAAAAAGCAATAAAGTCAGTAAAAATCTACATTAATATGACATGCATTCCCTAGTCCATAATCCACAGAAGTCCAGTCCCAAAGTCCAGATGTTTTATTAAATCTGATGGGTTGAAGTAACGACGCTGTTTTGCCGTGTGTTTCTATTGTTCTTTCTTGAAAAAAGTCTTGAAATTACTCACCACAGGCAGCGAGGACTGCTCCGATACAGACATTACAAAGAATCGGCAGTAAAACGGGAAATAAATTGCGAGTGCGAGAGATCGATCTTTGACATTTTTGCCTCGGAAGAACTCTGATTAAAAATAGCTCTTAGTTTTTTTCAGAATCGCGACAAATTCGGCTTCAAGTTGTATGCTGTGTATAAAAGCAACGTTCACCTCTGTGGGAGAAATACAGGACTGACTTATACACCAATAAGACCAAATGACGGAAAATGTTTGTCATGCGCATGCGTATCAAACATTTGTTTTATACTTCAATGTACCATAAGAAAAGAAGCAATTTAAATTTTAAAAATTTAAACAAGATAAGAAGACGTCCGACATGGAGAATTCAGTCATCGTACCTGCAAACCACGTTATGAAGGCTGTACCACAATGAAGCCAGTCATTGTTGTGAAGATAATATATACCTGACGTGAACATTACTGATGTGAGTAGGGTTGTAGGAGACGCTGTCGTGACACTTCAGTAACGATGTTTTGCCGGAAGTGAGAGTAGCCGGAAGTCACTAAACCGGAAGTGTAAAAATCAAAGCTGTGAACCGGAAATACACAATTTAAAATATGCGTGAATAAATTTGCATGCAAAATCGTGACACAAAAAATAAAAATAATAAAAAGAAAAACGAAGCCCATTTTATAACTCATGCCGCTACGCGCATGAGTAATAAGAAGGCCTAGGAGCTCGGGCATTATCCCCAACGTAATTGTTCTTTTTCTCTTTGCTGCGGTTCTATTCACTCGTCATCTATACAATTCTGCTAACCAGAAATTTCCACTTTGGCTTTAATGGTCAAATAGGAAATTGTTAGGAATTGGAACAAGCGTAGATGACTGTGTGAAACATGGAAAACCACGGCGGAGAATACGCTGACGCTCAATAGAATACACAATAATAATGCAAAATGCCGGCTCCCGATTGTGATGTAAACAAAATATGCATATAACATGTAATGCGAGATCCCAGATAACTCGGGAGGATCGAGCATCGAGGATCAAGTTGGGTTTCGAGTCTATCGAGTCAAGCATTGAGACTCGAAAGAATCGAGGAAGTAATGAGCTTGTCGCTTGACCGATTCCTCGAGAAAATAATCGAACAAACGCACCGCACTTCAGAGAAAGTGGTAATAGTTATTCGAGAACGTAAACTTCGATGCGACATGACGAGATGTATTCACTTGCGGCTCGGTTTCTATTTATAGCGGTCGAAAATAAACTTGAAATCGCTTTATATAATGACAAGTTTTTTCATTGCACTGCTTGTAAAGTACTGTCGAGATGTCGGTATGGCAAATTCGTCTAACGGATAGCTTGATAGTTTCGAAAAGGAACAGCTTCCGAGAATAATTTATCAGACTGTACCGACAGTAAATATTCAGAGCGCTGGAACTTTAGAAACATTTTGCCGACTCAGGAAATAATTGGGCTGGATGATCTTCCATAATAAAACAGCTAGTTTTTTTCTCCCAGAAATTTCATCGAGCATCTGTTTGGCCAGACACGAGCGAGTTTCAAGCCAGACAACAGTCCCGCTCTTAAAACGAGCAAGAATCAAGCGATGAGTGTTTTTCTCACTTTAATAGATGGAGATCACGCGGATGAATCGATGGAACGCTCGCGAAACCAAACGCGGCTTATTTTTATTCCCAGCTCGAAGACACTCCAAACTTTCTGTGATGTTTTAGTGCGGTGGAATACTTGGAAATGAAGAAAGAAAACAGAGAATTTGTAGTCTGTTTATATAAAAACTTGTGACTTTCGCTTGTGCCAGCGTGTTTTCAGGTTTCAAATTACCGTTTTGACATATGCAAATTCGGTGCACTTTTCCCGACCGCCAAGCACTTTTTACCGACAACTACAACAAACTTCAAAGGGTTTAATTTTTATTTTCTGCTACCAAACTTTCCCTACCATCTTTAATTTCGATTATAATTTTTAGTTCCATTCAAGATTTATTTTAACAATGAAGTAAACATGAAGTTATCGACTACTGCACTTCGGGCCGCTTCAAATCAAAGAAAGATTACGAGTAGATTAAACCTTGTCCATTCGACGCGGCGGCGAGAGAGTTGCGTTAAATAACAATGAATTGTCACGTACGAAAGTTTTCATTGCTAACGGCGATCGATGGAGACAAAAAGTTCATTTTACTCGATCGTTTTACGTTACATGTGTAGCGACCGTTTGAAACCAAAAGAAAATATTGCAGTTTTGAAAACAGTTTCCTTTCCATGAAAACACTTTTAATCAAAGAAAGATTACGAGTAGATTGAACATTATCCATCCGACGCGGCGACGACATGTTCATGTGGCGTTAATAATAATGTCACGTGCGAAAGTTTTCATTGCGAACGGCGATTGATGAAGACAAAAAGTTCGTTTTACATGTGTAGCGACCGTTTGGTTCCAGCGTGCGGCTAATAGTTATGGCAAAATTAGATGGTTTCTTTGCAAATTTTCTCTCTCCGATGTTGAGAAAATGTTAGCGTGCGACTCTGCGAGGAATTAATCGTTTTCTCGTATGCATAATCGACAAAGTTCCGTTCAGATAAATTCTTCGAGGATCGAGCATCGAGGATCGAGTCGAGTTTCGAGGCAATCGAGTCGAGGATCGAGACTCGATCCTCGATCCCCGATGCTCGCGAGGATCGAGGATCGAGTGTCAACTTACCTTTGCCCGGTACTGTATTTTCAAACAGAATACAATTTTATCTTGAAAAGATACATAGGGTATCCTAAGGCCCAAAACATTTTCTTAAAGATGTGCATTTTCTTCCCCATTTTGTATTTGTTTTAGGTACCTTAACAATAGTAAATCATTAATTTGACAAAACTGTGCTTTTAAAGGCCTAAAACATACAATTTTAGTGAAAGTTGCCAAAAAATGCTTAGGACATTCTTGCCAGGAGCCTTTCAATTAGGAGTGAAATGAACCACATAAAAATGAAAATTATCAATACGTATCTTATGTTCATGTAATATATCAAACATGAGGAACAGTGTTTCATCAGATATCCAAACACCGCAAAGTGGGTTGAAAAACTCGGCTGCACCTCGTTTTTCAACCCACTTCAATTATCTGGATACCTGATGAAACACTGTTTCGTTGATATAGCTTCTTAAACTGATCCTTAAATGCGGAGGAAACGAAAAAATAAAATCACCAAAGTCTATGCAAATTAAGACAGGATATCAAAACCTCCTTCACGGTAGTGATTTCCTTTGTGTTCTCGTCATGAATTATAAATAAGTTGGAGAAGTAGTTATCAAGTTGGTAAAAAACAAAGATTTTCTTGTTCCTCAGAAACAGATCATGTCAAAGAGGCCTTCAGAGTCAAACTCTCCACCTGTTAAACACATTAAATCCTCCAGCGGACTTGATGACCAAGAGGTAAGTACCAGGTTCCTGTACCTGGACAGTGACATTGAAATAGCATGTTTAATTCTATTTTTACCACAATCGCTGCTAAACTCGCAATCTGATTGGTCGACGTGAGTGGTAAATGAGAGTCCAGACAACGGTGCTGACGCTAACATCACGTGCGCTTGAAAAAAAAAAACAATCAGATTGCGAGAAAGTTATAGACAATGCTTGCTCTTTCTTTGCTGTCACGTTTTGTAACAAGACTTCGATTTTTCCTTGTATTTTTTTCTAAATATTGTTGTAAAAAACAAATTTACACCGGTTTTCCGTGGTGTGGACTCTTATTTACCACGATTTACATCATCACATGGTCAAAATTTGTTGCTGACTCAGTCGGCTGCGCCTCGTGAGTCCACAACATTTTGACCATGTGATGACGTAAATCGTGGTAAATAAGAGTCCACACCACGGAAAACCGGTGTAAATTTGTTAATTCTACTTTAGTACACAGTTCTAATTATTAGTTCTGTGTACTTATAGGTAGAAACAGAAACGCTAAAGTGGGTTGAAACATGCAACTGTCTCTTGTACACTTCAAAACAGGCACAGGCTTCCAATTATTCAATTTGCTAAGAAGTTGTTACAGCCATATTTGGAAAATCAAAATCAAAATATTTACCAATCAATTCGTTAGAACAACTTGCTTCCAATCTCAAGAGACTGAGGTGTTGCCAAATATGGTACTAAGCAAAAAAAAATGAATATTCGGAAGCTGTGAATGCGTGTTACATGTTTCAACCCACTTATGGGTTTCTGGTAGAAACTTACCTAAACCTGCTGTAATTGACCGTCCTCACTGCCAGAAAATTAGTGGAACTGCTGTATGTAATAAATGACACTGCATGTCACCGAGATATAGAGAAACCTCTCAGATGAAAGCTTAATTCATCTTAGCTTGGCAAAATTTTCATTCGCTGCTTGTTGTGTAAAAAATGGCGTGAGGTAAAATTTTGTAGTAAACCTTTTTACTTGATAAAAGGTTGTATATCTCAATGAATTTTTCTCAAAACCTGTGATTTGTTATCAATGTGTGTTAATTGCTTGCACTTGTGTAATATCGCATGGCAATATTGCACTCGCTTTTGCACGATAACTGTTAAATAGCCTGCTTAGTAATAGTAATTGGACTGAGTGGAGTACAATTCAGGGAGTAATAAATTATTGGGCTAGTAATTTCAAATCTGCCGAGCTCATGGCGCGAGGACGATTTGAAATTACGAGCACGATTACCCCTGAATTGTATGACACGAAGTTCAATTACTAATTAATCGAATTAATTACAAAAATAGAGATAAAAAAGTCAAGGATATTTTCTATCAGTTTGAAAGCAAGAAGAAACAGCGAGGAAAAAAAAAACATTTAAGTGCACCTAATTGACGCACACGCAACGTAGATGTCCAATTACAGCTATTCAATTACAAAAAGTTGTAATTGGATGGCTGTAATTGGACACCCACATGACCGTGCGCCAATAACATAAGAAATAGGCGCGCGGATGACCAATCACAATCGAGAATTTTGTTATTGATACGATTGATGCATAAATATGGCATGTTATGTTAATTCTGGTACTGAATTGTGACCACTTGCTCTGATAGGATCAAAATGGAAACCAAGTCACTTCTCAAGACAGGTTTGTGTAGTTCACATTTGTGGAAGATGTTTAATTTTCACTTACCGTATTTTCTCGATTAAACGCCCGGCCCCAAATAAACGCCGGGTATAATAAAGGAAGTTGTAAGTAAGCCCCTCAAACGTTTATTTGTGGTATAATAAACTTAAGATTTAAGGGCAAGGTACACGGCTGCCAATAAAAATGAATAATAACCCTTTCTTAAAAAATGGCGGGCGAGAAAAAAATGCTGATTCAAAGAAACGCCAGGTCCACTAGGCCAAGTTTGAAATAAACACGGGGGGCGTTTAATTGAGAAAATACGGTATTCGAATCAGCAACATACTTGTTTAAAAATATTACAGTGTATCTAAAAATTCATAGATATGCAAATATCAGCTTGATGATGGAGTATCTTGGAATCTCAAATTTCAAATGAAGTTTCAACTTCTGAGGCTTTCTCCATGGAAACTGCTCATTGATTTTGTCTTAGGTGGTAAAGAATTTGGCATAAAATTATAGCCTTAGGATGATGTTCAGCAGTGTTTCTTTTCCCAGTCTGACTCTAAAATTTTAAATACAGAAATGGTGAACTAGATAGTCTGATAATGAAAGGTGTGACTTTTTTCAAAGAGGCAGGTATTTTGCGGATAATACACTCAATGACCCCACATTATAGGGGCTATGTCACCATTTAAAAAGCCAAAAGACATCTTTATTTCAGTGAAAACCCAAAAATAAGAGTCCAGTTTTGTTTACAATTGAAGGGGTCGGGGCATAACCAGCCTATGTTGCTTTTTGAGCGTTTTTACTTTTTTTCTCGCTCAGATTTACCTAATTTTATCATACAACGAATAATATCACAAACCCTTGTCGAATTTGCACTAATCCTAAGAAACTGGACTAATTTCACCTGAAAAAAAGCAGAGTTCTGGTCTTCTAGTGGTTGTTTACATTCAGAGCGTAATTTTGACGCCATTACAGCACATTGGCCGTGAGAATATGCGACCGCAATACTCCTGACACGCGCCAACGACATGAATGAAAATATCATTATTTACACGCGCCTGGTTCGTTATCGATCGCGAGCTCGCTATGGCAAACACATTGTCTGTAGCGTGCGTATGAGCCAATATGTTTCAGGTCCATCCGGTGATTGAAGGACATCATTAAGTCTGGAAATCCGTAAGTCTCTAGCACCTCTCAAAGAACCGAGTCGTGTTTCTTGCCTAAATCTCTATTTCACGCTCGAGGTGAAAATAGACGTTGGTGGACGAGGCGAGCCGGCGGGAAAGTCAGGAATCACTTCGGATCAGAAAAGGGGCAGCGTTGTGAGTTGTGGGCCATTTCCCATCCCGTGCCGTAGTCGAAATGCCTGATATCCGAAGTGCTTCGAGACTTATAATATTTTCCGTATTTCGTTTGGCGGACATTCCGTTTTTGTTTTTGCCATTGATATCCCGACATGCTTTGCGACAGTGGCAGATAGGTCGGCTTTGCGTGGTCGCGCGGGAGATTGAAATACAGCGTTGGGCAGCTCAAAGTGAGTTCTTGCGGCCGGGTGAAATTCAGCAAGGCGGGCAAAGACTATGAGCCGGCAGTGGAGGACCGGGAGTGCTTCCTAGAGGAGGTCCGTAACGATAAGAGAGATGGCGCGAATCTAAGTGGCTGACTATCGGTGATAAAAATGAAGCGATTTTAAGGGAATGAACTTTGAGATTTATTTTTGTTGAGCGGGATTCAGCGGTACGGGCCCAAAGTTGGCCATCTGAAGTGAAAAATCAGCATAAAATCGAGAAATTCGGGTAAACCTTGGGATTCATTTTTTCGAGCGGGATTCAGCGGGAGACATGCAGATTTTTTTTGCATACGTTACTTCTCGAAAACAACAGAAAAAAACAACAGAAAAAAATCTGAACAATGTTTTGCAACTAATTTGTAGTTCACATGCCAAAAATGGACAAATCTGAGCGAGAAAAATAAAAAACGACCTCAAAAGCAACATAGGCTGGATATGCCCTGAGCCCTTCAATTATTCTACCAGTGCTCTAAGAGTAAACATAAGTGTCTTGGGCTGCAGATGGCCAGGATGGAAATGGATTGCATCTTGAAAAAATTGGCCCTTTTTTTTTAAGTTTATAAAAAAAACACTCAAAATCATCATGACATAGCCCCTTTAACATGTGAGACAATGAATGAATGTCCAGTGAATGTCAATTTTTTTTTTCATTGGATTTTAAACAAAGTCTCATCAAAACTAGGGAAGGATTAATCTCTGTTATAACTGCTATATATAACTTTTGCAGTGGATACTCGGGATCTCAAGGGAAGGTTGTTCAGCCCATGGATCTTGAAGAATCCAGCAAACAACAAAGTAAAGCTGATGTTAGCAGCAGGTAAATGTAGTTATCTGTCATTACACCTTTCTCTTTATTGGAATACATTCACAAACAGCTTTAGTGAAGTGGCGATAGGCTTTGTCACACCTTCCCTGCTGGTAAATCCTGGTAATGGGTTATAAAGAAATTAATGGGAGACCATTTGTGCTAGGAAAATAATTATACAATTTATTATACTATTGCAGTGGATATGAAGGATCTCAAGGGCAGGGTGTTCAGCCAATGGACCTTGATGATGATGAAAACAGCTACCAAACAGCCCCACGTCCCGAACAAGGAAGTGATGTTATGGGTGGATCAAGGTAGTTATCAGAGACAAATGGTGTTTGGAATCATAGGTTCTTTGTTTTTTTTTTTTGCATCATTTCATTATTGTTGAGTGAGCTTACATGAAGTGTAATCTCCCTCTATGTCATGGGAAGTGTCCGTAAGCCCGTGGTAGTCCAATCTTCGGGTTGTCTTCAGTATCACGGCGCCTGGTCTCGAACAGATATTGTTTATTTCCGTACGAACGATGAGAGCACGAACACGCGAATATGAGCGAGGTTGAACACGAAGTGCTGCGAACTGATCCCGGATCATCCCGGATAACGAACGACGTATTTTCGACATCAAAAACACGGAACGTGGAAGCAACCACGTTTTTTCGCCGTTGGAGAAAGAGAGGTAAGAGACTCGAAATTTACGATGTTTTCGTGTTATATTGCACCAGTTATCAGGCACAAGCAATGTGTCTATTGTTTTCACGTAAAGAGTTTTTCAGATGTTTTGAAGGTGTAGACAAAATCTTCGCCAACAAAAGGTTCCCTAAATCACCGAGATGTAGTTTTAAAGACAGCTGTGATGGCCGCCGAGTGACTTGTGCAGTCCAGCATTGCGAATTGCTCCATGTACAACATCTGGCAATCCATAACCCTGTCTCAGGGTCATATAATTCCTTTCTGGGAACAAAATATTTCCTTCGGGAAACGATGAATTCTCTTCGGAGAACAAATAATGTATTTAGAGACACAAATCTGGGTTAAGTGCAGTTACACTAAACTGACGTTGAAAAGTTATTGTTTGAAAACGTTGATGTTACTAAGTTTAAAATGTAAGTTAACTATACTTGTTACAGCTACCTACATTCCAAAACAACTTGAGAATAAATGTTAATGTTTTACTGTTATTGTTGGCAATGCTGATACTGTATGCAAACAGCTACATGCTATAAGCACCAACCAGGGCTCAATTTCATAAAACGTTTACAGCTGTAATTTACAAGTGTCTTTAAATTTATATATTTTGATTAAAAGATAACATGGGCTTTTATCACGCCCGGCCATTTTGTATAAAAACAAAAGATTTACCCCCCAAGCCTCGCAGTGAAAACGTTGAGAACGAGGTTAAGCAGGGGAAAACAAAGCATTTTATTCTCCTGGGAATCAACATGGCCGCCGCGTGATAAAGGCTCATTGCCTGCCTTGAGTAAAATGGTGTCAATCTTTACTGTCAGTATGGGGTTTTACCACTCCTTACATGTGAAACCCGACCACGTTTGTTTGTCAGACACTGTTTCAAATAAACACCTATTTCAAATAGGCACCCATCCTTGTGTAAATCCATGTGTGGTAGATCTAGAATTTTGTTCATGTTCACAGTTACAGTACTTCCTCTATTAAATGGTTATTTCTCAAAAACCCAAAATATGTATTTACCAGTCCTTTACTGGAAATGGTTCTCAAGGTCCTGAGGGTTTCAGCTTAACAGAGGGACTGCTGTATATGATTTACATTTTTTTTCAGAAATTTGCTAACATGATAACTTTGATGATGACAATGATGATAACGCGGTCCTTGTAGTGACATTACATAGCGTGACAAAAACGATACCAAATTAACGAACGATCTTCCAGTCCAACAAAACAAAAAATCATCCTGGACAAACCAAGATACTTTTCCAATACAGAAGCTCTTGAGACGTTAAGTTGCAAGCCACAATGGTGCTTGGTGGACATGTTTTTATCACATCTCTTGGACTTGGAACACTTGCACCAGTTATACAGTCAATGAACCATTTTTTAAGTTGTGCTTCCATACCTGTGACAGTACCACATTATATCGTTAAATAGTTTTTATGAAAAATCAGAGGCAGACAGCCTATGGTGTATTTCTCATTTAGCTTAATATCTTTGACAGTAACATTTTCGACATCACAAATTCCGTCTCTAGATATTTCCGTGCAAATTTTCATCGTAAGCTCACTCATGTACGCATTGCGGACCTATTTTTTGCTTTTATTGTATCTTTCTCAAATGTGACCCTCCATACGAAAACACGTCTTATCAAATGTTGTAATTTAGTGAAACTGGGTTTCCAAAGGGTTTCAAACCCCCTGAAACCGGGTTTCCAAAGGGTTTCCAACAGGTTTCCAACGGGTTTCCAACGGGTTTCCAAAGGGTTTCCAACGGGTTTCCAAAGGGTTTCTAAAGCGTTTCTAAAGTGTCCAAGCGCTTCCGAAAGGGTTTGCAAACTCGTTGAAAGCTGTACGAAACATACTTTCGGACAGATGAAAATCACGCAAGATAAAAAAATTCACGGCCGGGTGAGCGCCAACGCATCAAGTTTCAGAATTAATTTGTGGGCCGAAAAATATAATTATATCAAAGAGTTTCATATAAAACTAGTGTCATGTAGTTTCAGGAAATGAGAATAGCCAATGCCCTTCCCCCAGCAAATATCATGGTCGGGGTAAGGGGGGGAGGAAGGGGGTCAAAAGCTAAAGATTTTTAAGTAAAGCATGAAAATAAACTTGAATTTTCAGAGGGGTGAGAGGCTTAACATAGCAAAAATCCTTTTTTGGGGGAGTATGGATATTTACTGAAACAATGTATTGCTTCAAATCAGCACTTTTGAGGCATGCAGCACGTTAAAACAATATTGTATTCATGTTTTGGGGCAAAATTAAGCTTCCTCGTGATCATGCTTCATGTATTTCATGAGTTTAAAAGGTTCATCATGTGATCATGAAAATTGTTGTTTCGTTGTTGGGGTAATTTTTTTGAAACCTCCCTTGATACCCCCATTAAAAAAAACAATTTTTTTTAAACAGATTTTTATTGCTTATCAAAATAATTTGCACAAATACATAGTACATATAACACTACTATTCTAATACTAACATGCATACTAACGCGGAGATAAATACTTACACTAACCACTAACAGTCAGCCAGATCTAATATTATTATAAAGCTAATAAGGCTAATAAGCACCCCATATGACTCTTATGTGACACATACAATTAGCTGATCTTGTGGTCGACTTGTGGTCAACACAATTTTTATCACACCATGAACTTTTTTTAACTGCTTAGTGAAAGCAGTGGCCTTATGTCCCAGCTGGGACAAGGAGGATTAGCATAATTTAATAGTGAAAGCAACAGCCCATGAAGCAAGCTGATTTTCATGCCATTTCAAAGGCATCTAGGATCAATTACTTTTCAGTTCAATGTGAACCAACCCAAGTGCAGTATTATACAGGGCTTTCAATAAGATTTTAAGTAGGTGGCTGCCCTTGTGCGGCACCCGTCAGAGAGCAATAATAAGAAACTGAAAATATCTTCCCTTTATAGAGAGATGCATGAATTTTACTGGGTGATTCACAACAGGACACCCGCCGAATCTCCGGCGGGTGCCGGGTCTTATTGAAAGCACTGATTATATAGGAGCAAGTTCGATTTCAATGCCAAATCAGCACATATGATACATGTAGCTTCAATTTGAACCCTTAATTGTAGAGTAACATCTAAAACAGCTAGTAGTCCTTTCACTACTTTGATTTCTGTTAATATTTTTCAGTCCATCTAAGAGAAACATACCAGACATTCTTGGTAGTGTAAGCGTTGATGAGGACAGTAATCAAGAGCCTCATTCAGGGATGTTAAAAAGAAGTGATGAGAAAAGAAGGTAAGCAATTATTGCCTGTGGGTAATCGGTATACAAGTTAAATATTTCCAAAGGGTCTAGATAATAGCAAGCAAGTAATAATTTTCAAAGCAACGACAACTGTTTTGATTTTAAAAAACATGTTTCTACAATCCTTTGTCATCTTCAAGATCGGTAACATGTTTGGCGTGAAAGACCCTATCCCGAGCGGGCTCCATTCGTGTGTTGTTTACAAATTTTTGTGTGTGGGCTGTAATGCCTGCTACGTTGGCGAAACCACCCGACACGCGTATGTGAGCACTTATCCACTGATAGGGCCTCTCACATATTCAAACACCTGAATGCCACAGTTTAACCCATTTGTTTCAATATCTTAGATCATGCTTCCAATTTTCAACTTAAGATAAAGGAAGCTATGCATCTCAAATGGGAACAACCTTCTTTGAACCAACAGTTGTATTATGTTAATTTAAAACTGTCTTAATAATCATGCATTGTCACACATTCTTTCATTTATTTGTTAAAGGTGTTTTCTCTCATTAGCACTTTCATTAACTTAGTATAAATTCAACTTTGTAACTTAAAATTTCAAACTGAAGATGACAAAGGACTGTTGAAACATGTTTTTTAAAATCAAAACAGTTGTCGTTGCTTTGAAAATTATACAAGTTAAGCGATCACAAAAAATGGGTCTGGGAGGTCCACGCTGGTAACAAAAGTCCTTTATAATAAATGCCATTAAAAGTATGTCCTGTCCTAAACCAGAATTTTAATGCACAGGTACAGTACAGGTCAGAGATATCCGTCCAACGCAAACGCAAAACATGCTCATGTTTTTTGCGTTAACGCGTTTTCAAAAACGCGTTAGAAAACGCATTTGTCCGACGCATTTTCACTATTGTTATTCACTGCCATAAGTTTGCTTTCTAGATAATTGTTTTCGAAAACAAAGGTTAGTCGTTTCCAAAATGCCGCCGCCAAGACATGCGGATCGAAATATCATAACGTAGTAAAATTATCAAAGCGAATAGCGTTATGTTATTTGCCGGGCAGCCACAGCGTATTTATAAATACCAGACCAAAAACGTTTTTAAGAAGTTTACCTTTTTCTGAACGATCTAATGCCGCATCGATCCATCGACCAATTAAGATTTTGTTTGGAGGGAATAACTATTAAATTTTGTTATCAGGCGACCTTTTTTGAAAACTTTGCATAACGTAGAAAACATGACACCAAGAATGCAATGGCCGCGATTTCCGATTTACCGCTCAAGCTCGTTTATTGCTAGTATGAGTTCTAGTTAAATTTTGCCCACTTAGCTACATTAAGCAATCAAGATGTAAACACAATCGTTCGGAGGAACGACAATATTAGCCGCCGGGGTTTCTGTTTAAACTTTCATTTGCGCTTAGAAATTTACCACTAATGAATGTAAACAATGGCCGCCAAACTGCTCGCTTGTCGCGAGAAAAATATATTTGCTAAACTTTCTTTCACGCTTTGGAAGTTTCCGCATATATTTGTATTCACTCGAACGCCATATCTTTCTTAATTTCTGTGAGCGAGTAACACTTGTTTTTACTCTTTAGAACACATGATGCCACAAGTGTGATGCCCATTGTTTTGCAATGTTTGTTACCGAAGTTGAAAATTATAATATCTCTGGTTCTACAAGGCGTAACAAAGTGCTTGAAACAGGAAACTGTTCTGTCGTTTAAGCTCTAAACTGAAGTTAAATTTGTATTGACGTGCCACATCTTTCTAAATTTCTGCGAGCGAATAACACTTGTGTTTTAACTCTGTAGAACAGACAAGTGTGATGTTTTGCCATGTTCGTTGCCGAAGTTGTAAATTTTAATATCTCTGGTTTTACAAGGCGTAACAAACTGCTCGAAACGGAAAACTGCTCTGTCGTTTAAGCTTTAATTTGAAATAAAATCTATATTGACGTGACTAATTTTCTTATTTTTTTTTCCTGTGTAAGTGTAGGTTTCGTGACGGAAAGTTTTAAAATTATAATAAGGCGGCGTCGTGCTCGTCGGCTCGTGTGACAACAGTGCAGGTGAACAGCTGATTTCACAAGCGCGCAAATCCTGCTAGAGTAAAATAATTATTTCGAACGGCTGGCTGTCAACGACTGAACGGCTAAAGAATTATTTTGAATGGCTTACGGTGAACGGCTGAAGAAAAATTTCGAATGGCTGGAATAAGCGGCCCCGAGTCCCAAGTGGGAATTAGTTACTTAAAATTCATGTGTAAAATCCTTTCTTAACGTCGTGTTTACTAATTATTAAAATAAATCTTGAATGAAACTGAATATAATAATTGAAGTTAAAGACAGCAGGGAAAGTTATGTTGCAGAAAAACAAATTTAGCCCATTTAAGTTTGACAGTTGTCGCGCAGTAAAAAGTGCACCAAATTTGCATATATCAAAAAGGTAATTTGAAACCTGCATACAGACCATGTGCTTCAAAGAATTCTCTGTTTTCATGTATCCTTGTAGTTTCGCTCGCCAAATTACGGCTGATAAACGGTAAGCAAAAGGCTTCAACGGCTTGAATGGATAGCCGTTAGTATCGTTTTTGCGTGAGAGGTCACATATGGCAAAAAAAGCAGTGGCTCGCATGAAAAGGCTCGAGGCTCGCAAAAAATGGCTTCAACTCGCAGGCTCGCACATTAGTTACTCTAGATCTCTCATTCCACTACGCCGAAGAATGAAACTGTTCTTTGCATTTATCCTAAGTTATAAAAATCAGAAAAGGTTTATTCTTATTTTATTGCAATACTTAAGCTAATACTTGAGATGTAAGCTGCGAACATATAAAATATGACGCTCAAGACGAGAGTTTGTTGACATACATGTAAGTTCGAATAAGTTCCCAGTCAGACGATCGCAACCGGCCGTCATTTGAGCCCTGAATCGGCGGGTATTTATGCTGACTGCATTCACAGATAAGTAAAACTTAGAGGATCTTTATTTTTTTGTAGATACAATTAAAACTTAAGCAAAACTGTTATGACTACGTACACAAACTAGACTGATTCCATGTCGCATCGGAGAAATTTGCCAGTTGGCGTTGGACGACAGAAAGTTGGGCGCCGTTATTTCGGTTTTCTTTTGTGATAATAACCTAAAGGCCATTCAAAATAAACAATAAATCATAAACAAGAGGAAACAAAGAGCTACCTCATACATACTAATGAGCTTCACTGAAAGTCCGTTTTCCAAACCCGTTTGGAAAACGCAAACGCATTAACCCGTTTTTTGAAAACGCATGTAACACGTCCATTTGTGGTCAGATATCTCTGACCTGTACTGTACAAAACCTGGACCAGATAAACTTAGATTGCTGGTCTGGGTCGGATCAACACGGATTAATCCAAATTGACTCAGAACGGAATAAAATGTCAACCGAGATAAAGAAAATGGAGACCTTTACCCATTTACAAGTTAAAATTCACCAAAATAAGGTTAACCTTGCTCTATTTCTTCATTTTTCCAAGCTGCCATTTTGTTTTTGCTGCCGGCAGGCAGTCTACTAATCATGTAGAATCGAGAATCTAGAATTCTGTCCTTCTGTCCTTCTGTCTGTCTCGGTTTTCCGACAGTAACAATGAAATATTGTTTGAGAACCAATCAAGAGCGGTAGAAGATCTACTACGAAACCGTCAGCAGTCTCGGGAGAGCCTCGGCCTCCAATCAAAACAAAGTAATGACAAGCCGACTCGAGCATGCATGCACGACTAAGCTGTTTCTGTTTTAACGCCATATTGGACTGGTTTTCAAGCTGTTTTGCTATCCATTCGACTTGGTAATGTCTAAAAGTACGCTGGAAATCAGTTGAACATGGACAAAGGTTCTTCTCAGGGCCAACGTAGTTGCTGGATCTCTGTTGAACAAGACGCTGTGGGAGCGTATATGTTGTAGGTTAAAATTATTTTAGGTTAAAATTATTTCAAACTAGGTTAATTTTTATTTTCCTTTGTCTGAGATTATGTTAATGAATATGGGACAAAGGAAAATAAAAATTAACCTAGTTTGAAATAATTTCAACCTAAAATAATTTTAACCTACAACATATACATGTACTTGGGCGTCGTTGTATTAGGCATATTGGAAAATAAGTTTACATGTCTTGGGAATCTGCTAAGGAATCTGCATGCACGTTAGTTCATGATTTGATAATAGGGAGTATTGGAATAGTGTGAGCACTCTAACAAAGAAGCGCGTTAACCTTCAAAAACAAGAAGACACAAGCGTGCGAGATCGCACGCAAATTATTAAAATAGCATGTCCACTGTGTCAGAATCTTTTAGTTTATTTTGTCTGGTCCGGAACCGGGGTCAAAACAACTTTTCAAATTGAGAGTTTTGCTGGAAGTATTCCTGCCATTATGTTAATAAATTTTGAATGAAACTTATAAATTTAATCAAAGTTAACGACAGAAGTTACAATTTAGGAGGAGAGAAACAAATTTAGCCCTTTCTATATTTTTTTCAGTTGAGGTAAAAATGCTTCAATTTGCACAATGTGAAAAGTAATTTGAAACCTTCCCAGTATAAATGCAATGCATCTTGCAAAAAAAATATATCCAATTTTTTATATTCCTTCGTATCCGAAACATAGAAAAGAAATTAAATGAAAAAAGTGATCGCTTTAAGGTTATTTTCGCCCGAGAAACATTCAGTAGCACAAGCGAAACTTGCAAGAAACGTTCATTGTTTACATCTTCATCGGCAGTGAATTTTTGTACCCGAGGCTGTTTTGTTCCTCCAACTTCACGACTATAAAAATTCATGAAAGGCAAACAACCGAAAGAAGTGAAATGAATTGGGATTCCTACCACGCTTATATTTCTTCCTTCGCTGTCCAGTGTTCACTTTTTATTAAACAAAGGCTATGTATTCGTCTATAAAATCTGACGCGGATGATTCGAGAATCGGGAAAATAACCGGCACGAAATCAAGACAAATGATTATTTACATGTGGGAAAAATCTAAGACCTTTCGGAATGCACAGAACTAAAGGATTTTTGCCCAATTTCACGACGATGGCATCAATTTGATTTATGTCAACCCGACGTTTTCAAGATTCTTATCCAGCTTAACCAGCATCTCGCAATGAGGCAGCACTTCACTTCCAATATGGAACTACTAGTTCTAGTGCCAGGTCCTTGCAGATCAATTGAAGGGTTGAGAGCATGTCCAGCCTATATGACTTTTTAGGCCTTTTTTATTTTTTCTCGCTCAGAATAGCCTCATTTTATTGTACAACGGATAATATCACAAGCCCTTGTCAAATTTGCACTAACCCTAAGGAATTTGACCAATTTCACCTGAAAAAAGCAGAGTTCTGGTCCTCCAGTGCTTTGACTGTACATTCAGAGCACAATTTCAAAGCCATTTCAAAGCAGTATGGCCGTGAGAATACATGACTGCAATACTTCTGACCAGTGCCAACAACCTGAACGAAAATACCGTTATTTACGCATGCCTGGCTCGCTTATCTATCGTGAGCTCACTACGGCAACACATCGCCTCTGTAGCGTGTGTGTAAGCCAACTTGTATGAGGCCCGTCCGGTGATTGAAAGACATCATTAAGTCCGGAAATCCTTAAGTCTCTAGCACTTCTCAAAGAAACGAGTCGTGTTTCTTTTCCTTCCTTGTGTCTGAAGCGCCATTTAGCGCTCGAGGTGAAAAACGGACCTTGGTCGGGAAGACGAGCCGGCAGGAAAGTCTGGAATCACTTCGGATCAGAAAAGGGGCAGCGTTGAGAGTTGTGGGCCATTTCCCATCCCGTGCCGTGGTCGAAATGCCCGATATCCGAAGTGCTTTGAGACTTCTTGTATTTTGCAATAACTTTCGGGCGGGAACTCCATTTCGGTTTTGTTGTAGGATTTCCCGACATGCTTTGCGACAGTGGTAGATGGGTCCGCTGTGCGTGGTCGGGCACTTGAAATACAGCTTTGGGCAGCTCGACGTGAGTTGTTGCTGGCCGGCGGGAAGACGTTTCGCATTTGGAGTCTTTAATGCAACATTAAATTCAATCTAAAAGGATTTTGAAATCGAGATACACATTTTGATGCGTATCAACCTTTAAATAATAAAACTTAGCCTGAACTGAGCATGTGTTCCTCGGTGGTCTAGTGGTTTGGTCGGGGATTTGCACTCGGACGGCTCCGGGTTCGAATCACGCTCAGCATCCTTTTTTTTTTTTCGAACTGGACATTATGAAAGTGATTTACTTTTTCTGCTTTCGTCAAAATTCCTTACGTTTAATTTTAAAAAAATATCGAACCGTGTCAGTGTGAAAACAGAAGCTTACCGCAATATTGCGTTACAATAGGAGCCTTTGATTTATTTATTTTTTTTTTTTTGCATACGGTATTTCTCGAAAATGACGGAAAAAACAACAGAAAAAAATTCGGAACAATGTTTTGCAACTAATTTCTAGTTCACATGCCAAAATTGGACAAATCTGAGCAAGAAAAAATAAAAAAAGGCCTAAAAAGTCATATAGGCTGGACATGCTCTCGGCCCTTCAATTAATATGAACTTGTCTCCAGACTTTGGTGGTTGCTATAAAGGGCACATAGTAATAGTAATAATAATAATAATAATAATAATAATAATAATAAATTATATATATACATTTCTATAGCGCCTTTTCTCAATGATTCAGCAGATTCATCAAAGGCGCTAATTACATACAAAATACACTTAAAATCTAATCTAAAAATCTACAAAGTTAAGTTAAAAAGCTTGCTGGAAAGGAAAAACAATAAGTTATTTACAAGTAAGATGTTCTTAAAAGCTAAAAACGTTACAAATAAAAATCTACAAAGTTAGTGCATGCAGAAGCAATGATGTTTCCCAATTTGGGTCTGAGATTCTGTAAAATTTAGAAATTTATTATTATCTGCCTGAATGATCAGCAGGTTTGAATCCTGTCATAGGTTTGTTCAACATTGAGACAGTATAGCACTGTCACACAACCTTAAGTTTATAATTGGCTGGTGTTTTTCTTATAATAATGATCTTTATAATCTTTATTCAACCATCACAGTGCACTTACTAAAGCTTTACAATGTACTTTTCTCCTGTCACAAAAGGAAAATTTAATAGCCAAGAACAGTTGGGAGAAAAGTGCAAAAAATTGTATTTTTATACCTGTTTATGAACTGTCATGACTGTAGTGTCTGTAATGAAGAGGTCAAGTTTATATGAATTTATTCTCTTCAGCCAAGTTTTTGCGTGTGTTGTCCATATTAAAGATTGTTTGTATTATGTAAGGGTTTTTTTTAAAATATACTATGCATAACTGAAGTTGAAGTTGAAATTTATTTTTAAAATCTGCAGAGATTTTGCTGAAAATGTATTATGTTGTACAGTAGCCATTGGACGAGATGCAGCCATTCAGCAAAAGAAGGAAAAGAAGAAGAGAAAGAAAGAAGGGTTAGATGACGAGGATGCAGGAAACCCTCAACATGTCATTTTAATGAGTGCCTGTGCTCTTCTTAATTCTGGTGGCGGCGTATTGGTGATCAAAAGCGCTGACTCTCAAAGTCTTTCCCAAAACACAGTAGACAACTTTTGGAAAACTATCGAACCAAAGTTAAATGGCTTGCTCAAATCATCTTTAACCTATAATGAGGTTTTTGATCTCAAGGTGCACTCTGATGAAATCTTATTGTTCGTAAATGCACCACGACATTTTTGTGCAGTGAAGTACAACTTGTTTGTACCGAGTGATGCTAGTGTGTATGAAGCGAATTATGACCAAACAGTCGAGATACTTCGAAAGGAGACAGCCAAGAGCAAGAGACGGAAGTGTTCAAGTGTTGATGTGCCATTGAAAGATCTACCCAAAGTACCCAAAACTTTAAGGTACAACGAAGAACTCAGACTCATTGAGTCTAAGCAAGTCCAGTTCAAGCATTTTCGATCTGAAACATATTTAGATTCGAATAATCGTACTCAGTGTCAAGACGTCAGTAAACAGATTTCAGCCTTTGCCAATGCTAGTGGTGGAGTGATTCTTCTTGGTGTCACAGATAAAAGAGAAGTTTATGGTTTGAACATAAACGAGAAGAATAGCAAAGAGAACATCGAGGAGAGAGTAATTGCTATTGTGGAGAAAATGGCATTATGCTGCAATTTTACCCTTCAAAGAAAATTACATTGGGACATGGACTTCATCCCTGTCTCTGATACTGAATCCAATGCTGTTGTTGTGATATATGTAGCAGGAATGGAAAACTCCGGAGGAGTATTTACGAAGCGTCCTAGGAGCTTTGAATTAAGGTCAGGTGATGATGGCAAAAAAGTGCCTTGGCTAATCAATTTTGAAGAGTGGAAGAAGGGAATGCTGTCCGGTTTGGAATTGCAGAGTAACAGCAAAGGTTTGAACAGCCTTTTATTGTCCTTTCCCTCAGTTTGAATAGTGTTCAATATTAATTTGTGCTTTACATGCCAAGGGGTGTGAAGACATCAATAATGGACATAAGTGGGGCTATTGACAATAAATTGTGTTGTACTATGAACCAAGAGAAAATAATTGGACAGAGAGGGAGTCTCCCAGTAATGGGTTTGGGATATCTTAATTGCAAAAGTTATTTTTAGTAACAATGCAGACCAGTGCGGAAACATTTTCCGGTGGGCTGGTTGACTTCCGGAAGACTTGCGTCAAATTGAGGCGGAGTCAACAAATTTAAAAAAATGGCGACCATCGTGGTGGTAATTTCGCATGTGAAAAAGAAAGTAAGATGGTCCTGTTTGAGCAAAGAATGTTAATAGTACCACAGTGGCTGGATACATAGATCCCCATCTGTCTTAAAACACAAACTGTTGTAACTAAAGCGGTAAAAAGGGGGCTGGACAATTCAACTTACCGGACAGATGTGAATCAACCATCCACTCCAATCTCTTGTATGTGTCGTTTCTAAAAGTTTGAAGTCGCTTTGCTCGATCGATGGCCAGCCCATCCAAACTTTTCAGACATGAAATAGTTGCATACTGTAGAATTCAAAGTTGTTATGTTTTCGGTAGCTGAAGGATAGAAGGATGCTCTTCTGGGAAATTCACTTTTTAGGGATTTCAACGCGGCAAAGAGTTAAAAATGATAAAACCGACTCGCATGCATGCATGCATGGATTTGTTTTCTATAAGCTTTAATACGTTTGGAAGGACTTTGTCAGGTGCAACTTCTTTCCATGGAAAATGGATATCAGTTCTGTTGAGGTCAGCTACCAAGAAACTCTATACTGACAGGTTAGAGGTTATTTAGAGCCAAAGTCTAAGTACAATTTCTGGAAAAGTTTAATTCTTGCGTAGCTAGTTTTCATGTAAGATACTTGGATTATTGACTTCGAAAAAATTCAGTAGACTTGTATTATTTTATTTTTAAAAAGCGAATAAATATTGAACTTTGTGATAAAAGGCCACCATTTCTTTTTAGTATTAAAACTCGCATGTGGCATCGATCCTTTGTTTGTCAAAGTACAGATTAACTTCAGTTTTAAAGATTGTTGAACACGGTATCAGTACGTCAAAAACTTTAATGGTCTACTCTAGACTACAGGCAATGAATATTATTAATTTTTGTATTTAAACAGCTAAGTTTTAATACAAAAATGCATTATATCCAACGCCATGTTTTTTAATAAATGAAAACTACGGATGATGCCTTGTTTGGAAGCACCGTCGTTTACACGTTTTCTATTTACCTTTTTTATATAAGCCTATAAAACAATGGATCGGACATCTTCATTCGCCTTGTCCAAGTTATGTTTCATAAAAAATCAATTAGTTGTTTTTCTGAACGTTGCTTTGATTGAATTATAACTGGTCACTGAGAATTTTAAGGACTTAAACAAACACCGCGCGGGTTTAATTTCAGCCGACTAAACGCAATTTTTAGCTTCACCAAAATGTTTGCTGGCCTTTCCTTGGATTTTTATTCCAAAACGATGCCTGTTTGTTTTCGCCATTGGAGTATTGTCTGAATTTCAGTTAAAAAATAAAGTTTTTATTCATTTAACAACTGCTGGGGAAAAGTGGACCTGCAAAGTTCCTTCGAACTGAGTGACAAACTTCAGGAATATTTTCCTGTTAAGTTAGTTGTGACCCGGGATAAAAGACATCACAGATATTACAAAATTCTGTTAGTATGAACCAGCAAATATGAAAGTAAAACTGTGGCCATGGAGACATGCAGAGGCTACAAATTGAAGCCAAGATCTTGTTATGTTTGGCACGAAAATGACGAAGAAAACGAATTTCAGAAAGTCTGAAGTAAATATTTTGGTTTACTCATGAAAATATCGATTTTGGATCTCCTTTCCCTTCTTAGTCCTTCTTAGATTACAATCAAACTTCAATGAAAAATAAGCCAGTGGTGTTAACCTTCTTAAAAAGAGGCATCGTTAAATAAAATCCAAGAAAAAGCCAGGAAACTTTTTTTGTGAAGTCGGACGCTGAAACTTGCGTTGTTTGTTAACACGCGAAAATAAGTCCTTTCTCTGAAACTATTTTGGCGAAATAATCCACTAAAAGCAACCTACAGAAAAGGATCTAATCGATTCGTTTATGAAACATAAATGTGACAAGGCGAATAAAGATGTTCATAGACATTTATACAAAAAATACTAAATACAAAGCGTGTAAACGGTGGCAGCTTCCAAGCAAGGCATCGATCCGCTTTTCGAAATCACTGAAAAAAAAATGGTTTTGGGTGGAATATAAGTGTATGGTCAATGCATTTTGGCCTTAGCTACAATTCTTATTGATTCCCTTTATTTTCTAGATTCGGTCATTTAAGTTTTTTTACATCGCATACAGTGTCACCCAAACTTTCTGATCTTTTGTCTGACAAAGGGAAGGCTCGCGATTTAAGCTTATATAAGCTTAAGCTTAAGTCTTCTACTATAAAAATAATTGGTGGCCTTTTATCACAAAGTTCAATAAATTAATTAAGGTGACATCACTAGAAAAGTGTGTTTTATTTATTCGCTTTTTAAAAATAAAATAATACAAGTCTACTGGATTTTTTCGAAGTCAATAATCCAAGCATAGAACTACGCAAGAATAAAGCTTAAACTTTATAAAACATGTGGCCCACCGAAAAAAGAAAATTCAATCACTTTTCCAGAAATTGTACTTACACTTTGGCTCTAAATAACCTCTAACCTGTCAGTATAGAGGTTCTTGATAGCTGACCTCAACAGAACTGATATCCATTTTCCATGGAAAGAAGTTGCACCTGACAAAGTCCTTCCAAACGTTTTAAAGCTTATAGAAAACAAATCCATGCATGCATGCATGCGAGCCGGTTTTATCATTTTTAACTCCTTGCCGTGTTGAAATCCCTAAAAAGTGATTTTCCCAGAAGAGCAGCCTTCTATCCTTCAGCTACCGTAAACATAACAACTCTGAATTCTACAGTATGCAACTATTTCATGTCTGAAAAGTTTGGATGGGCTGGCCATCGATCGAGCAAAGCAAAAACGTTATTTATTGTCAGAACAACACAAATAATTTGTCTCCTCTGTTATGTTTTTCTAACATCATATTGTTAAATTATTTCACTGTAAATATGTTCACTTGTTTTAATTCTTTCACCTGCTGTAAATGTTTAACAAACTGTGGCTGGGGGCTAACTAGAAAACTTACCCGTTAATTTAGCTCCCAGACTCAAAATTGTATTAACTATTTAAATTATTAGTACTTAGTTCAAAATGTGTGTAGGTATTGTTTTTTAAATATAGTTGTAAAAAATGAGTAAATAAAGAAAGTTTGAAGTTTGAAGCGACTTCAAACTTTTAGAAACGACGCTTACAAGAGATTGGAGTGGATGGTTGATTGACATCTGTCCGGTAAATTGAATTGTCTAGCCCCCTTTTTTACCGCTTCAGTTGCTACTATATAACGTTCTTTGCTCAAACAGGACCATTTTACTTTCTTTTTCACATGCGAAATTACCACCGCGGTGGACGCCATTTTTTTAATTTGTTGACTCCGCCTCGATTTGATGCGCTGATTCAAGAAAGCAAGTCTTCCGGAAGTCAGCCAGCTCACCGGAAAATGTTTCCGCATTGGTCCGCATTGTTACTAAAAATAACTTTTTTGCAATATTAAGATATCCTAGACTCCCTCTCTGTCCAATTATAATCTCTTGTATGAACTGAGTGGAATAGCAAAGTGAATGAAGAAAGAGGATTTGCTTTTACTAAAGAAAATGGCTAGTTAATAATTCTAGGTTAAATAATTACAAGACAATTGCTTACAACAAAAAGCCTCACTGACGTGTAATTTTGACATTGGGAAAGGTAAACCATTACCAAGTAGTAAACAAGGTAGTGTATACATATATTATATATTCATTAATTTCTAATAAATACTAATCTCTTTTGTTTTTGTTTTTCAGCCACGGAAGCTATGATTTCAAAATTTGACAAATTAAATATTTCTAAAGGATATCTTTTGACAGTGAAAGGCGACGTTCAAAAGATCAGGGATGCTTTCTTTACTGGTAAGTGTAGTTGCATAGCTTTAAATTATGTGCCTTTTGCACAGCTCGAGAGTGCGCTTTCCCTGGATCCTATTTCTGGGAGAGGGGGGGGGGGGGGGGGGGGGGGGGGTGTATTGTACATCTATATTCACTAGTCATTCAAGTTCCTGCTATTCATTCTGTAGCAGCAGACATGCTACTTTAGAGAAATAGATTACTCAGATTAGTACCTGTACATGACAATTTGAATCCACTGAAATTTTCACCTGCCACCAAAATAGCACTTGCTCAATCCAAACTTGATGGAATCAGTAAACAAAATGAAAATTATGCAGTGGAACTTCAAAAAAAGAAAACTTAATCAGTCAGTCTTTTGTTTCCTTTTTATTGGCATTTGTAGTGACGTCTGAATTCCCAGTTACACCTCATGGTTTTGAATCAAATCTCCCGCAAGAAGCCCAAGACATCATTAAGGAAGTTCAAAAGAAGTATTCCAGGGACCGAAATCGGGGGTTGATTATGGCTTCTCATTCGTGGCCTGGTAACTCAAAAGCTACACCAATGAAAGGCGTCATTTGTGACCTTTTGATTGTGAGTAGAAACTTTGGTGGACTTCACCTGCTCACTCTTTGTCATGGCGATGATGATGAGTTTCTGGAATACAGCAGAGATGTTGCAAACAGCATTAAGACAAGTCTTGTCAGAGATGGTGCATGCACCCAAAAGTTCTATGTCGTACCCCATGTCGTGCCATGTACTGGTACCAAGAGAGAGGTGGTATTCTTTCGTGATAATCGGTACCCCGCCAGTTATGACCTAGATGTTTCTCGTGAAAAGCTCAATGAAGTACTCAAGGCTCTTGTGATTATACTAGCCACAGTGCCCTCAGCCCTTTCAAACAAGTTGGGAGTAAGCATAATGAATCTGTTGACAAAAGAGCAGTTCCAGTTGGTTCATCAGCAGATTGAAGTAAACAGAGAGTTGTGGATCAAGGGTGCAGCTGGAACAGGAAAGACGCTTGTGGCAGTGGAGTTTATGAGAGAGCTTAAGCGACGCGAGAAACTGGAGAATGAAGAAATCCTATGTGTTTGCGAAAATGCAGGGATAAGAAACCAAATAAGGTATGGCTGTTGTCACGTCAATTATACCTACCTCCTTACTTACTGCGAACTATCCGTACGGATCCGCTCGTTAACTTTAACAAACAAAACTATGTCGGTTATATTTTTTTAGCTTACTTGAGCAAATTTCATAACAAATTAACACCTCTTTTTGTTCAACCAAATATAAAAATTCATTGTTTGAATCACTTCACATGCCTCTGGCCTTATACAAAGAAACCACTTTCCAACCAATTTACTCATTTGTTATAAGTCGTTATGAAATCCTCAAAAATAAATATCAAACTAATGCGCACGGGCCGTTCTCATAGCCCCTGGCACTCGGCCGCAAATACCATAAGCTTAATATGTAAGAACATATTGCCAGTATAAATATATTGGTAAAACATCTTTCATTTAGAGCATTTCTTATTCACGAGTTGGCTCATGGGAGCCTTTGAGCGCTCGATAAAAAAAAAGAACTATTTACAATTTATCCTGCATTTCGTTCTCCAAGATTCTGCGGGTTACGTATTCCTAATCAATCTGTCCTAGTTAGTACCAGCTGTAATATAATACAGTGGAACTCCGCCGAACGACCACCTCGTTATAACAACCACTTGTTTTCTGCCCAAACAAAAGGTCAGTCATTTTCTTATATAATCGAAGCCTCCTTTGAGCCAACTCGTGACTACGAAACACTCTTATTTAAAGATTCTTCACCAAAAATAAAACATAGCGCCAAGACGTATACATACATGTATATATAAGCTGATGTTAATTTGCAGATCGGTTTTAATTCTCCAGAGCTAAAAGCGTTTTGCCGCATTTGTCAGCAGAATTGCCAAGAAAAGTTTACAGTCGATGAAAGGAAGGAAGTTGCATATTTTTGCCTTATTTTTATAACTCGTTCATTACGCGTATTCACGAGTTACAAACCACGTTTATGCGACAATTGACCACCTTTTGGAGTGTCAAACCGTCGTTCTCTTTTACGCAAAATGATATAATGTGACAAAAGTTAGTAGCAATTGCCCAAAAGTGAAACATTTTGATTGCAAATTTTATTCGTTTATATTGTTAAACGATTACAATCTTCCTTTCCGATTGGTATGGCATTACATTACATTATATGTACATTTATAGTTACATTATTTTGCGTCAAATTAAATTGATCAAAAAGAGGCTTGTATTTTAGTTGGCTTGGCTCAACCCTGTTGATACTATCCCATTTTTATGACCCGTTGTTTAGTCGTGTTGTTCTAGTTGTATGCATGAAAGCAAATCGTTATCTTTTCTCGATTTCTTCGCCAGGGCGGAAAAAGTATGCGAAGTCGTTTGCCGACAAAAGTTCGAATACATTCAGTTTCCAAAAGTCAGGCATGTTGTGATGGACGAGGCTCACAACTACGAAGTTTCCAACAAATACTCTTCTTTCGGTAAAGATCCACTGTATCAGAAGGCAAGACACCTTGTGCGACAACATGACCCAAATCGAGTGGGATTCTTGTGGATTTTCACTGACAAATGTCAGTCAAACCACAATTTCACCTCCGGCATGCCTCACGAAACACAGCAAAAGCCTCAATTCAGGTTAAAAAAGGTGATTCGAAACTCAAGGAAGATTTTTAATCATGCCAAAAAGTATCTCACCGAAGATGATGTGGGAGACACACCTGAGATGGGTCACGATTTTGATGGGGAAAGTGTCGGGATCATCTCCTACCCAAAGGCAGCAAAATTGCAACTGGATGTTGTTAATGAAACCATAAATTCCCTTCTGTCAGAGGGGTACAGAAATAAAGATATTGCAATTTTGTTTAAAAAAGAAAACTGTATTCCAACTGGTCTGGACCCGTACCCGTGCCCAATTCGTACTGCAGAGGAGAACAATTCTGATTTTGTAGTGGTTAGTACTGTATTAAAGTACAGTGGCCTGGAGAGGCCCGTGGTTGTTCTTGTAGATATTGAGGATTTAATTCCTCAGGGACGCAGGCGAGACCCCTTTATTTACTGTGCGGTCACAAGAGCCATGGTAAAACTTGTTATTATACGAGGTAAATGAAGAATGACTTCATTCCAGAAACTTTCCAAGGGAATTACTTTTTTTTGTTTTGTTTTTTATACGTCGCTTCCAAGATAATACTAGCAGTAATCACAGATTATGAAGATGCGTTCGAAGGAATTTCCGGCGGAAATGGGCCCCTGAAAAAAACCAATAGGGGCGGCCATTTGGAAGACCGTCTACCAAAAAATCTCAAATTTTACTGCACGTAAACCACAGGACAACCAACACGAAATTAGGATTGCGTTCTTCGAACGCGATTAGACTCGTATTGAAAATTAATTTTTTTTAATTGCGAAAAAGATAAGTATATTACCCCCACATTGTCGTATTTGCCTTGTCTGTTTTTTTTTTCTTGGTTGATTACACAAAATGTTGATTAACCCTCTCTTGTGATAACCAACATACGGAGGCAGCTGTCCTCTTGCCTTGGAAAGTTTTTGCGACCGTAAAGTTGCCTTCACGTGACAAACAAAAGTTGGCAAACTCAAGTTAGCTGACATTTAACTACGGCCTCGTCGGCTAAAAATTAGGTGATATCACGCAAGCTTGAGCACTATAATAGTTTTATAATTCAACACCGGTCCGTCATTTTTGCATTCTCTTGTCAAAATGCGAAAATTACCGCCATCGTTGGATATACGTCATGTAGACATAGCGTATATCGATAACTTTTTGACCATATTTGGGCAGCGTATCAATGTGTTGAATTATAACAATAGTTGGCAAACATGTTCGCAAACCGTAACCGTTAACGACAAATATAATTTTTTTTCTATTCTTACCAACTTAATTTTTCGCCAACTTTTTTTAGTTGAAAAACTCGCATTTGACGCCGTGTGAACGTATGGTGCAAGGTCAAGCCCAAATCATACCGTTTAGAAGGACGTCGGACACCTTATTGAGACTTATATAACGGAGTAACTGGTTAGCTTTCAGTTGAGGTTAGGGGTAGCAGTTTATATAGTTAAATTTAGGACTGATCAACCTAAGAAGCTAGGTGGTATAGTGGTATGGTAGGCTATGTAAACCTAAGCCTAGCTGAGGTCTCAGGTTCAATCCTGAGTGGGGATTTTCAATTTTCTTTTTTACACTTAAAAATTTATTGAAAATAAAATTCTAAGTGTCGACATTATGTTATATAAGTCTCAATAAGGTGTCCGACGTCCTTCTGGACAGTATAATTTAGGCAAACCATGGTGCAACCTCGGTTTTACAGTTGTGTGCTAAGTTCCCTGACCTTTGAGTAAAAGTGAGGCTGGAGTTGACTTTGTTTTGATACAAACCTTTCTGCTTTTCATATGTAAATCATGTCAGTTAGCACAAGATCAACATGATTTACATATGAAAAGAAGGAAGGTTTCTATCAAAACAAGGTCAACTCCAGCCTCATTTCCACACAAAGACCAGGCTGCTAAGTAGACAACTGTAAATTGATCTATTGGAACCCTGAGAGGCAAGGTTTAGGTTTGTAACTTTGTTGTATGAAGACACGAGATGGCCATCTTTTCGGAGTTTGCAAACTTAAAATTGTCATGTGAAGGCGCGTTAACGATTCTTCATTTGAACGTTTGGGTTATTGATGTTTTTCCGTTGAATTTCGGAGTGGGTTTTAAATCTCGATAATAACAGTCTGGACTTTTCTTGTCCTAAATTCCGAACTTGCTTAGTAGCATGCAGTTCGTTGGAAAGCGTTTAAAAATCATTGTTTTAAACTTTCACAGTATTTTAACGGTAGTTTCTTGGTGTTGCTAATGTTGTGATCACCAAGTGATGTAAAACAAAAGATTGAATAGAGAATGCCCACAATCCCCACACCACAACACAATAGCTAACCAACGACAGTTTCTGCAACACCAAGAAATACCCATTTTATCACGTGATAAGCTTCTGCCTTGGGTTGATTCTATGGAGTATTTTCACTCACGTGACCGGCGGCCATATTGGAGTGCTAAAACCACAGGAAATGCTTGAATAAGAAAAGAGCTAAAGTCCCACAGAATTCGTTTAGGACACCAAAATGGCCGCAATTTCATTGTTTTGGGACACCAATATGGCCGCAATTTCATTGTTTTGGGATACCAATATGGCCGTCGTGACGTCACCTGCAAACGCTCTATACTGTTGGAAATTCAGTGACAACGTATATTCACGATTTTAAAGAGTACAGTCGAACCACTTTAATACGGGCACCAAAGGGACAGACTCAAGTGTCCATAGTAGAGAGGTGTCCGTCAGTATTATGGAGGTGTCCGTAAGCAAAGGTTCGATTCTATATTAAATAAGCAATAAGGCTAAAACAGTGCACCCTTAGCATGATTCTAACCTGTTGAAAAATGTCGATTTTCATTTTGTAGTTGTAGTACTGTAGTCTGATCCAGCTATAAAAAACGTGATTAGGCCGGTCTTGCTAGTGTTTTAGTTTATGTACAGAAGTGTATGAAAAGAATACTTGATGAGAATTGGACTAAGCGATTATTTTCTAATAAATGGTCTATGTTTTGTTCAAGTAGCATTGTATAGTTCTTGGTGCCTAATTTATTGAATAGTATATAGATTTTGTATTTAACACGTTTTAAAGAGTTAGAGTATTGAAACAGAATAGTTTAAGGATTTTGTATTAAAAGTAAGATACATTTTGTAGTAAACACGTTTTAAAGAGTTAGAGTATTGGAACAGAATAGTTTAAGGATTTTTTATTAAAAGTATGATAGATTTTGTATTAAACACGTTTTAAAGAGTTAGAGTATTGAAACAGAATAGTTTAAGGATTTTCTATTAAAGGTATGATAGATTTTGTATTAAACACGTTTTAAAGAGTTAGAGTATTGAAACAGAATAGTTTAAGGATTTTCTATTAAAGGTATGATAGATTTTTATTAAATATATCGCCTGAATAAGATTCAGGTTCAAGTAAAACTAATATATTAGAGCGGTTTTCAATTGAGTGTCATCAAACCAAAACCAAAGTAATCACTGGCCAATCACAACAGACACAGACAATCCAATGAACCAATCAGAACTCGAAGCAAATACCATGTAGCCGGCGGCTGAGAGGCGGCTGTATTCGCAGGCTAGTCACGATTGGTTTACTTCCGATTGGTTGATAAAGTGGCGCGAGTATTTTAAGCCAATAACACAGCATAGCATTGCAAAACCAAAGTAAATGCGAAATTACTTTCTATGCTCAATTGAAAAACGCTCTATACTTTGTAATGCACCAATCAGTGTTAAGCCCAGGGGTGGCAGGTTTAAGGGGTGGAGATTTTGACATTTTACTTTTTAAAAAAGTATGTTCTTAACATTGTAAAGGAATTAATTTAGTTAGATTCACGGCACGATGGAGGAGAATGTAATTATGAATTGATGCCGTGTTTAAAATTAAAATAAAGTTTACTTACCTATCTGGTCTGCGAGCAAGCTCGTCCCGTCCTCATTTTGGTATTCCCTTTTTACGTAGCCTTTTCACAGTTGCATGACCAAAAGGATCGCATTTTTCAGAAAATAAATGAAGACTAGTTCTAATCTTTCAAGGAATAACTTTTTTGTGGCTTTGATTACAAAATAGTTATAGTGTGCGACAGACGCCTCGCTCTCACCATGCCACCGCAACCATCATTCAACTCATTCAGCTGAAAGTTTGCAGCTCACAAGCTTGCAGCTCACAAGCTTGCACACACAGTCAGGTGGTCTGGGTACGATTGTCGATTTGATAATCAAACAAGCATTGCTAAAGGCGAAATTAAATAATTTTTTAAAACAATAGATCTTGCTCATATGCATTAGATTCGGCACATGTGAAGTTCGACGTTTGAACCGGGCCTTAGAGTCCGAGACAATCCGCAGAAATAAAATTTGGGCAACAAGCAAATAATGTGTAGACTATTGCCACATTTTCGATCCCAGAGCTCTTCTCTTCTCCTAGGGAAAAAAAGGCCAAGAGCTCTGGGGTCGAGAATGACCAGTGCCATTGAACGGTTTTACGTCTGTGTGCAGGTTATACCATTGGAGGAAACGTTTTGAGGTACCTTTCTTGATTCAACAAGTCGGAAAGTTTATAGGCCCATTTACACTACAGAAAAATTTTGGCACGGCTCGGATACAAATGGTACGGGTACCAAAAAAAGTAGCCCTGATTCATCATTTACACGTACCTTTTTCTACCGTGCCAACCACAGCGAAAATCATGCTTTATTTTGGTACGGGTGCTGGGCTCGCTGGGCTCACGTTTTTGGTCAGCATACTAGAACGCACCGCAGTGCGCATGTGAAGCTATTCATTCAAAATGGCGGTTTAATCGGTCTACATTTTCTAAACATCCTTTGACCTTAGCCTGCGAGAGCAGAAGTTTTTCCGACTTAAAAGCCTTGGGCATCTGCTCTCATAGACCATAGCTCACGCAGAAATGCAACAAGTAAAATTATGCTTTCCGGCGGAAGTGGAAAAGCAGTTCTCGCTTGTAATTTTCCTGTCGATCGATGGATGGTAGAAGAAAAAGTGTGACATCTGCTTCTTTCCAAAAAAAGAAATAGACGAGACTAGTAGCGATTTTCGCTTTTTGCTTTCAGTCTCAGTCAAATAAACTAAAGAGATAACGGCTCGTCAGAAAAAAAAAAGCTAGCTGGCTCGGCTCGACCGTTTACACTACGCATTTTATCCGAGCCGGGCTAGTATTTCTGGTACCCGTACTCGGACTACCTCAGTCAGAAGGTCCGGCATGGGTAAAATTTGGTACGGCAAAGTCATTTACATTTTCAAATTTTACCCAAGCCGTGCTACATTTTTGGTACCCGTACCACTTTTATCCGAGCCGTGCCGAAACTTTTGTGCAGTGTAAATGAATGCCATTCTAAGGCACCCAGTTTGAAGCAGCGCGAAGGCTCTAGCTCTAGCGATAACTAGCGCCGAGCTCGGAGGCGTGGGGGAGGAGGGTGCATTCCCTTATGTAAGCTCTCAGCAGGAGCGTTCAAGAACTTTTTTCGGCTATGACGTCATTTTACCGTATGAAGGCAAGATCATAGAACGCGTAAAATATGCGAGCTCATTGCACTGAAATATACCGGTGTGACAGGTTAGGACAAGGCAAAGAGTCACTAGACTGTGTAACTAGCTGGACGGCGGAGCTGTAATCACGAACGAAGAGATGTAAGACGTACGAATAGGAGTGGTACCCTGTTGGAGGAAGACTTAAACGGCGTTCAAGGGATAATTTCAATGAGCTACTCTGTCCTATTTTTGGAAGAGGGCCATGTTTATGAGATACGAGGTGTTTATCACAAAATAGAATTATTATGGGGACGTTAATTATATACGAGGCGTTAACTAGAGAGAGGGCTTTTATTAATCATTTAAGGTAAGAGGACTGCGCGAGGGGAGATGAAAGGAGCACCTGCTCTAGCAAATCCTTCCCGGGGAGCTAAGGAAAGGAGGAAGGAAAAAGGATGGGTACGCAAGGGCGAAGCCAGGCGTGCGTTTCTCAAAGCTACCGAAAACTTTTCAGGCCCGAAAAGCTATGTAATATGCAAAATGTTTACCAGAAATATCCAATTTTTGTTGCTTTTGAAAGCTAAACAATAAAATCTCACGTTTACTGCACAAGTTGGGTTGGTTTGCTGGCTAACAACTTCAACATCATTCATTTGAAACTGAATTTAAAGAATCGGGCTCGAAAAGTCCAACCTCGTTCCCAGGGCTTTTCCCTTCGAGAGAGGGGCGGGGAAAAGCCCTGGGAACGAGGTTGCGAAAAGTCTTCGGGAGTTTCGAGAAACGCACGCCAGGACTTTTTCAGAGGTTTCAAACACTCCCCCTACCTCCTCCCCCCACCCTAAAGTCCCAAATCTTTCTTTTTTTTTTCGATTTTTTCAGGGACGCACGCTCGTACAGGTAGCTACGCACTTGGTACGTACGCCATAGGGCCGGGCGAGCGAATCTCTCTCCCCAGGTTCCTCATTTTTTTCTCCGCTCGCAATTTTTCTTCGCATGGCAGACCAGCCATTGAAAATCCCCGGGGTCTCCTATGCAAAATTAACGGGGTTAATCGGCGGAAATTTTGAAGAGAACCCGAAACCCGTTTTGTGGGTGTGGCGCGCATGGCTTTCTACCCCTCCAATTCTTTCTCAAAAGTTTAATGCACAGAGAAATGGAGCTTTCAGGGGGGGGGGGGGGGGGGGGGGGGGGGGGAGCCTCATGCGCACCTACCCGTCACCTCCAATCCTTTTATTAAACAGTATTAAAAGGCTTGGATATATTGGGAAGCCCAGATCCGGCCATTCTCAATGGTTTGTTGTAGTGATCGTGCATTCTATGTTTCTTTTTATATTGGGCATGTCATGTTCTACTTTTCAGTTTATTTTGCTGCTGCTGTTTCTTTTTCTTTTTCTTTTTCTTTTTCTTTTCTGCCGTTTAGCGGGCAGTTCAAGCTTGTTTTACTGTTAGTAGAACTGTCTGGAAGCCCATGCAGATCCGGCAATTTTAACAGTTTGCTGCTGTTATTGCGCATTTTGTGCATTGTTTATAGAAAACGGGGATGCCCTACTCCATCCTCGTGACCCAGGGGCAGATAATCAGGATGGGAGGCCGATAAAGTCGATAAAAGGGGCGAAATCTGTGGTGTTGCCCAGAAAGTCCATATTCCTAGTTATGTAAGTTCCCTTTTGTGTCCTCGTTAAAACAGGTATTCATTGACCCCCCTCTAAAGCTGGAATCATTTCCTGTGCGAACTGCTGAAGCAGTGAGTTTTGCACTGCACTACGGAAGTCGTTGTCTTGAGGTTTGTTGGGCGAAAACTATACAATATTTTATCCTAGACAGCTCGTCGGAAGCTTCGAGCAGTTTAGTACTGTTGTTCCTGGCAGCAGATCCGCCGCTAGGGTGAGTATTCTTGCCATCTAAGCCTGCCGGCCTTGGGCGATAAACAAGCAAGACTCTATCATCACGGCCCAGTGAACGAATCTTGCTCATTTTATGCTTGCTCGCCGATATCTCTAGAGTTTTCTTGATTTAGCGAAGAATTATTCTTTTAAATGCTAAAAGAACTAAAAACCTTAATCAAACTGTCAGTTCGACAATGAATTGGCAATCAGTACTTCCGTGTAGCTATAAATCTTGAATATAAGTTGATCTTTCATGTGTCAGAATGATGCTCGGATACATTAAAAGGATTAGGGTTGGAATGAATAAGAAAGAATGTGATCGAACCATGAATATTGATGTACGCTTGATTTCTTCCCTTTATTCTTCGGTAGGTGTCAGGGTTTAGCTCGTAAAAGCTGTGTCTGTAAGATCATTATTATCAGATGCAGTTAGGCGATCGATATTATGATCTTTAGCGATCAGTTATCCGTCAATGCACTGCTCCGTTCGATTTCTTATTAACAATCGTTGTTGATAAGCTTAAATCAATTATGCCGAACCAACATTTTTAAGCGAGTCAATTTAGAAATGATAGTACTTGTTGACTTAAGCATGCCGATATTATTGTGTTGTTTGTCTTCAGGTTGGTATCTCAGAAGGCCAAATGACTCACCATGTCCAATAACCGTCATCAGGTATATTTGTGTGTTACCAGTCCAAAATTATTCATAATTTCACACCCAAGCTGCAAGTGTAAATAAACCCTTGCACCAGTTAATACATTGCCAGAATGCACATCTACAAGTTTTTTTCAATATTTTTACTTGGGGTACCAGTATTATAAATTATATTGTAAAAAAAAAAGAAGAAGAACTTGTAGAACTCAAACCTCCAACAACTCATTAACTTCTCACCAACTCAAACTAAAATACAGTTTCCCTATTTCATGTAATTACAGAATTTAACCCTTAATAACTCCAACTCTTGTTTTAATATTTTCAGTTCCTTGATGGCAGTTCAAGTTATGTAAATAGAGGGCTTGAAAAAAAAACTTTGATTCCAGCTTGCCCTTGGACAAGCAATAATCAAATTTTGCTTGCCCTGGGCAGTTACATGTATATGCTTGCCAAAGTTTTCTTTTTTGTTTTCATATCATTATTTAGTTAGAGGGGGCTTGCCTGGGCCTTACCAATCAGTTAAGTAAGCGGGAAAAGTTACTTGCCACACAGGAAAATCTACTTGGCACAGACGACTGGACGGGACCTTTTTAAAGCCCTGTAAAATATATGCTACTCTTATACCACAGAAAAGTGCTCAACAACAGGTTCATGGCCACATATAACAATTTCATCCACTGACTGAAAAGATAGATACCACTTTGCAGAGCAACAAACAGCACCATAGAAAAAGTAATGCCAAGTACAGTAGCTTTCATTTGAATGGTGATGCTTTGGAATAAATCCATAGAACCACCTGGCATAACATAATGAACAGTACTGTGTCAAAGTACTGTGTAGCTGTAGCTTTCTTTGAATGGTCGCACTTTAGAATTCCATCCACAGACTCAAAAGATCAAAACCACCAACTTGCACAGTATAATAAACAGTACCACAAATACAGGAAAGTGCTACCGAGTACAAGAAAAAAAAAAACACCAGTTTTCCAATTTCTGATAGGGTTTTTTTTAGGGTATTTATAGAATACCCTCAAAATTCCCAAATTTGGTAAAGCGAGACAAGTTCCAACCAAGTTCTGTGGTTGGGACTTGTTTCACTTTTCAATTTGGGATTTTTGTGGCTATTCTTTAAATACCCTCAAAAATAGGAATCTGGTATTTTCCCCGTGGGTATAGCTTCCATTTGAATGGTTGCACTGTTATATTAAAACCAGTAACAGATGCTTGTCTGTTCAAATAGGTTTCACCGTGGGAAGCGGGAACAGAAGTAGTGGGAAGGTATGAATTCAAAGGACGGTCACCTGAGGTAAGTTTTTTTAAAGTCCAGATACGGTATGTCATATGCTAACCGCTTGATGATAGTGTCAGGCAATGCAATGTGAATGTAACTATTTGCAGAATGTAAAAAAGGTTCTGCCAACAGAGTGCTTTTCACTTGAGTGTCATAAAATCAAAACCAAAGTCATTACTCTGGCCAATCACAACAGACGCAGACAATCCAATGAAGCAATCAGCACTAAAAGTAAATCAGGGCTCGAAATTAACTTTTTCATTCAGGAGCCA
The DNA here is from genome assembly GCA_024195265.1 of Dendrophyllia cribrosa. Lineage (NCBI taxonomy): Eukaryota > Metazoa > Cnidaria > Anthozoa > Scleractinia > Dendrophylliidae > Dendrophyllia > Dendrophyllia cribrosa. Next base: position 39,565,305 of record JAJLRJ010000003.1, on the reverse strand, counting down.
ACTGGCGACTAATGGGAACATTTTGGTCGCCAGATCGTAAATTTTGGTCGCCAATTTTATTCAATATGTATCTTATATAAAACACACTTAAATGTTACTTTGCATGCAAGAAATATCATAGGTAGAAAGAAGCAGCATAGGAAAGACTTACGAAAGTTAGCTACCAGTGTTCACAACTGACAAGTCTTTAGAGATGGTTTGTTCTTAGTTTTTCGAGATGCAGGTAAGCACAAAACGTTCTGAGTTCATAGTTTTCATAACTAGACAAACAAGGGTCCTTTACCCTTGCTTTTACGTCTTCACAACATACCGTAAACACTGGCGTATATAAATTAAAGCCGCACTCGCAGATAAGCCGCACCCCGGGTTTGAAGCTCAAATTTTGGGGAAAAAAAGTTTTTTTTTTAAATAAAAACGTAAGTCAGAGAATTGGCTCTAAGAAACGTGAGCTATTTTTTTTTTTAATTAATTAATTTATTTATTTATGCAAAACATTTACGTAACAAGCAGATTTAAAAGGTTACAATACAAAGGAATACATGACAAGATGTTACAACAATACACTACACTAGACATTCCGAGACTGGGTTGGCATTGGCGATTTCAATTTTTGTTTATAGTCTGAAGCTGCACTAATCATTTAGTAACTCTATATAGTAGTTAACAATATATTTTAAATTATATAATACTTATGTTTTATTTTACAGAGGGGATTTTTCTAGATGAAATCTACAGTTTAATTTAACTACAAATTCCTCTAAAGATAGGTTTTTCTGTGCTAGTTTTTGGGTATAGAGGTAATATTTAGCAAAGAGGAGAGTACAGTTTAAGTTATTGGTAATCAGGTCAGTCTTGGTAGTGGAGCTCGTGCCGAAGAGAATTTCTGTTGGGGATAAGGAGAAAGAGGTGCCATTTTCTTTGTTAAACCACTTAATAACTTCCAAGAAAAACTCTTTAGACCAGTGACAATTTAAAAAAGTGTCGATAATGGAATCATTTTCGCGACAGTAAATGCAAAGCATATCATTTTTAATACCAAATAAAAGCAGTTCTCTTTTTGTAACAACTATTCTGTGCAAAGTTTGAAGTAAAATTCTCTCAGCTTGTTTTCTCTAGAAATATATTTTACACGACTAAAAAAAGAGTCAATCCGCACCATGTCTGGCTGTAAATCTCTCTCCCACTTTACGTTTGCCTTCAATACTTGCGTGAGCTATACTTTGCTTCTATCTATCGAATCATCCTGTATTGAAAAAACCCCACACTTTTGATCGCAGCTACGTTCGTTTGCCCGCCGTTCGTTCAGGCCACAACAAGCTTGGTAGCCGTGCAAATTTCTTGAGGACATTGGGTTAACCAAGATGGCCGCTTGTTTACAGACTTTCTTTGGCTTTTTTCGTTCGTCTTCGGTGTTCCTTTATTGCTAAAAGCTTCAAAATGTCCGACAAAGATAGCGAGCACTGTTTTAACACAGGTATTTTGACAATTTGAGGCTAAATTTCACAATTTATAAACTCAACGCTCGCGTTCGTGTGTTGCGTGTTCGATGCGGACCTTTTTGCTCAATTTGATTTTTGGCCTCAGAAGCGCTCTGGCAGCTCTGTGAGACAAACAAGACTAACTTTTCTATGTCATCTTAAGTTAAGTAAGTTTTGCTCCACGTTATACACCTCAAATAAAGGCTCTCAAAGTCTGATCAACTTATATCACTGGAAAGTACAATTGATAAACTATGATTTGCAGAACTCAGCGGATGTTAATACCGCTGATAAACCGCACCCCCGATTTTGAGGAAACATTTTGGGCAAAAAAGTGCAGCTTATACGCCGGTGTATAAACCAAAAGATTTATTTTAGTGCAGAAGTTTTTTTTGTGGTTATCGGACAAAACGTGAGTCGCCAACTGGCGACCAGTTCCGAAAATCTAGTCGCCAGCACTCAATTTTTGGTCGCATTTGCTCAGTTAGTCGCAATTTCGAGCCCTGTAAATACATGTAACTGGCATTGAGTGTGGGGAAAAGGGGTACAAGCATGTTACAGTTGGTTTTGGATTTGCTTCTGATTGCAGGGCTGTCATTAAGATTTGAGACAGGCATTCTTCTGATCTGAACACTCATAACAAGCTTGTTGCTTTGTCAGTAAATTTAACATACAGTGGAATCCCGATTTTTTTAATACTTGATTTTTCGAAACTCCCCATTATTCAAACCAAAACTCATTTCCCTTGGATTTGATTTCAGTCAATGCCACCTTCGATTTTTCGAACTCCCGATTTTTCGAACCAATTTCCGTTTCCCTTGGAGGTTTGAAAAATCGGGATTCCACTGTATAACAGGCAAGATCACTGGTAACATCAAGGTCCCATCTAGTGTACTCACCTGTAACAGATGCTACAGGTGATGGCCCTTAATGACAGCCCTGGATTGGTTTTGAAAGTGGCACAAGACTGTTGTAACCAATCACCTTGACTCTTCCTTTTAGAGGCATCTAAGACACTCTTTCATGAAAATGATGATAAAAATTCTAATTAGGGATCCAGCTATGTTTATTTTTGTTATGACTAAACATATCGCATGCTCACAACATGCAACTATCCTTTAGAGAAGTTCAAAGTCCTGGAGTCCCGGGGAGGGGGGGGGGGGGGGGGGTACTCCATTATATACACTATATAGGTATGTGTAGGTATGTGCCTATCATACATTGTCGGGAGTAACCCCCCCCCCCGGTTCAGATTTAATTGCTGTAGGACAGATTGAGTGGTTAATGACAATAAAATTTATTTTATTCAGGACCTTCCCTTCAAGAAGGATGAAGTGCTGTACATTGTCAGTGTCACTCGGGTAAGTGGAACAAAGATGGTCTTCATTAAGTAATCTGGCTTAGGGGCTGGTTTATGTGTACATGATACGGTATGACTTTCATACCGGTACAAGCTCATCCCAGTTCCCTTTTGTGGCTCCGTGTTCATTTACATGATACCAGCACAAAATCTCATTCTGGAATGAGGTACCAGATTAAGATTCTCATACTGGTACCAAAACTTATACTGGTACCTTTTAAATGCAGTTCGACCACTTGTTTCAGAATGAAACCATACTTGCAGGGTTTTCCTATTCAAATGAAGTTGCAGTAGATGGGAATAAAACAGGCAGAGAACTATGGGCGCAGCAGCGCCCATATGGAGCGCCTAAGGCTCTGAGGTGCATTCTGGTGCATTCTGGATGTTTAAAAAAACGTTTGGCAAAAGCCACGATTCCATAGCATGCAAAAAAATGATGTTCCTCGTATTACTTGCCATTTTCCACGTTAACAATTAAATCAAAGACTCTGACTTACACTGCTCACTGGAACTCCTTAAAAAATAATAAAAATAAAAAAATTGCCGGCAACTGAACCGTTCACAGGTGGGGAATATCGCCGGTCGCCGGCCGAAAAGGAAAACCCTGACTTGGAAGACTGGAATGGGTACAACACATACTTAGTAGTCGTTATCCAATCCAATATGGCGTTTTGGTCTTTGTTTGCCACATAAGGTGTAAGCTAGGTAGGTTCATGAAGAAGAATTTCATGAGGGAGGGAGAATTTCATAAACTCTGAAGTACCCTTTTTTGCATAAGACAGTTACTTTTTTTCATGTGTAAAACATAATCTGCAAAACATGATCTGCAAGTTGTGATTGTCCGTTTTTATCCAAGAAATAAGATATGAGATTCTAATTTATCATAAACTGTGGTTTGAAGTTGCCACTTACAAATAAATATTATTACCTGTTGAAGATCAACTGGGTTTTATTTCTCATCATCTTCTTTCTTCTTTTTATCTCTCCAGGACCCTAACTGGTACAGAGCAAAAAATTCTAAGGGAATGATAGGAATGATTCCCTACAACTATGTGAGAGAGGTTGAAAAAGGAGCAGTGAAACTTCATGCAATGCCGTAAGTCTCACAGTATACAACTGTAGTAACTACAATTGAACCTCCATGTGTGACCACTTCTCCTAAGCGACCACCTCTCCCATGCAACCACTTCTCCTAAGCAACCACCTCTCCTATGCAACCACCTCTCCTAAGGGACCACCTCTCCTAAGCGACCACCTCTCCTATGCAACCACCTCTCCTAAGCAACCACCTCTCCTAAGCAACAACCTCTCCTAAGCAACCACCTCTCCTAAGTGACCACCTCTCCTATGCAACCACTTCTCCTAAGCGACCACCTCTCCTAAGCAACCACCTCTCCTAAGTGACCACCTCTCCTAAGTGACCACCTCTCCTAAGCAACCACCTCTCCTAAGTGACCACCTCTCCTAAGCAACCACCTCTCCTAAGTGACCACCTCTCCTATGCAACCACTTCTCCTAAGCAACCACCTCTCCTATGCAACCACTTCTCCTAAGCAACCACCTCTCCTAAGCAACCACTTCTCCTTAGCTAAGCGACCACCTCTCCTATGCAACCACTTCTTCTAAGCGACCACCTCTCCTATGCAACCACCTCTCCTAAGCGACCACCTCTCCTATGCAACCACTTCTTCTAAGCGACCACCTCTCCTAAGCAACCACCTCTCCTAAGCGACCACCTCTCCTATGCAACCACTTCTCCTAAGCGACCACCTCTCCTATGCAACCACTTCTCCTAAGCGACCACCTCTTCTATGCAACCACTTCTCCTAATCAACCACCTCTCCTTTGCAACCACTTCTCCTTAGTGACCACCTCTCCTATGCAACCACTTCTCCTTAGTGACCACCTCTCCTAAGCAACCACTTCTCCTTAGTGACCACCTCTCCTATGCAACCACTTCTCCTAAACGACCACCTCTCCTATGCAACCACTTCTTCTTAGTGACCACCTCTCCTATGCAACCACTTCTCCTAAGTGACCACCTCTCCTATGCAACCACTTCTCCTAAGCGACCACCTCTCCTATGCAACCACTTCTCCTAAGCGACCACCTCTCCTTTGCAACCACTTCTCCTAAGCAACCACCTCTCCTATGCAACCACTTCTCCTTAGTGACCACCTCTCCTATGAAACCACTTCTCCTAAGCGACCAGCTCTCCTATGAAACCACTTCTCCTTAGTGACCACCTCTCCTATGAAACCACTTCTCCTAAGCGACCACTTTCCCAAAGTACCAAACTTCTCAAGTCAAATCTCTAGAGCTGAAACCTCTTGTAAGTGACCACGACCACTTTCAATGCTGGCGATGTGAATTTTTCTATTGTGTTTACCCTCTGGTAAGCGACCACTCTCTCATATTTCGATGTCATCACAGACGCAAATAGAATAATGTGTCACAGTACAACTCCAATATAGCGAAAATTTTGTCCCTTGTATCTAAACATCTAGTATATGATACAGCATTTTGTGCTGATAGGTGATTTGTACTACAGTTTCGTATGATTCAAAGTAAAGACCCTCTGTGTTCTGACAGGCTCTCGTAAGTGACCACCTTGGCTTTACATTTTGTGTGTGGTCGCTTACAGAAGGTTTAACTGCATTTAAGGAGTGGCAGGGTTAAAAATTAACATGTTTGGTGGGCAGTCGGGCCAGTTTCCTTGAATTCTTAGTGGCCCATTCCAAAATAAAGTAGCCCGCAATTTCCTTTATCTGTTCTCAAAGTGAAAACATATGCGACTTCGAAACCGTCCCACACAGAACTTTGGGTAAGTCTAGAGTCATGTGGCAATCACAAAATCAAAATGATGTCTAAATGTTGTGAATGTGGATCGCTCGCAAAACTACATGTACCATTACAATGGCTTGGAATTTTCCACTTCAGAACTAAAAATTCACTAAAATTAATGAATTCAGAGTTGAGGAAAAGAGAAGAAGAGAAAGGTAGTCCAATTACATGACTGTATACTACATATTTAGTTTAGTTTTAACTTTGTAAGTGTACTTTGCATAATTTACATTACAACTGTTCAAAATTCTGTACACCATGGTCGCACATTGGGCGATCAAACCTCAACTTTTGGTGACCCTGGTCAGTTTTTAAATCACCACTGGCAACCAGGCGACCGCCAATTTTTAGCCCTGGGGTGGGGCCCCTCCTCAAGATCCACCACTGTATTCAGTGTTTCCATTCCAATGTTTACAGCATTTTTTATATACATGACTGTATTATACTATGTTTGTGTTGAAATTTACAGATGGTTTCATGGTAAGATCTCCAGAGAGCAGGCAGAAGAGCTCCTCGTGCCATGGGAAGAGGGATTGTTTCTTGTTCGAGAAAGCCATAATTTCCAGGGAGACTACACTCTTTCTGTTTGGTATGTTTTTTTATTAATATTTAGATCAGCTAGCCTTAAAGCAGAGTTCCCAGGAGTAGCTCATTCTAAATGAGGTAGTTGTTAAAAAACAGCCCACTAGTAAGCAATAGGACTTCTACAACAAATGTTACAACATTGAATTAAAATTTCTAATAATGCTAACTAGAGCAGTAACTAAGAATTACATGGCTGGCAATAAATCAAAAGAAAAAAGACAGATATGGGGCAAAAGATACAAACACTAATTAACAAACTAACAAATCCAATCCTTTACTGCTTGATCTGAATTCCATTGGGCGTGTGCAAGGCTGTTGCCAAAGAAATAATTATTGTAAAGAGCCCGAAGGAGCCCAATGCTAAGAACTAGGCAGTGCTCGATCTTAGCGGTAGTCCACTAGCCCAGGGCTAGTAAAAATTGGGTTTGGGCTAGTAAAATTTTAGGACCACTAGCCACTGGGCTAGTCGTGTTAGAAGAGGTTTTGAAAAGATAAATAAAGAAAAAATTTAGTTGATTGCCAAAGAGAAAGAAAAACAAAGAAAGTTTTCTCGCATTTTACGATCGATAACTCCATGGCCGACTCCAGCAAAAGACTGCTGGGAAGACTGAACACTAGTGGGGCCCAGTAACTCACGGACAGGCCGCCATCTTGTAATTTGATCATCCTCATCTTGGATTTTGATCATCGCTCGCTTGCCACACTTGATTAACGCGCTTGATCAAGCATGAAAAGAATAGACTCCTTTTTCGCAAAAGTTTCAAGTGATTGCGATACTCCCAAGAAGAAGCAGTGTGACGATAAGAAAGAAGATGAAGCACAACCAATAAATCCTTTGAATTCAGAAAGGACAAGCGAGTCAAGTTCAAACACTTGACATTTCCTGTTTAGCATGTACTTTTACTTGTAACTCGATATCTTGTTACTCTTTCATCATCGCTGGTGGACAATCAACAAGCTCTGCATGATTGTACAGTAATAGTCTCACCAATAAATCAACCATAAAAAGTACATCAACTTATTAGTATTCAGACAATCAGATAATTCTGGTGTTTATAGACTTGCCTACAAGTTGAGCTCAGGGAGCGCAGAGCGCAATCAAAATGAAGTGAGCGCGGAGCCCGACCAAAATAATAGTGAGCACGCGACTGAAAGCTCTAGCCTAAGGCTTGGCTACCAGGTGATGCCTGTTGGCTGGTAAATTTTAAACCTCACTAGCCCAAGGACTAGTAAGCTAAAAAGTTAAGGTCGAGCACTGTTAGGAGTTCTGCAGGCTGTGAAATGCCCAGATCAGTAGAATAGATGCTCTGCAGCTCCTGTTAGGTTACAGCATTGTGTGTTAGGTTAAGATGTCTAGGATTGCATGCAGGGAGCAGCCATGCTACTCCATGATAGGCATCACAAAGTGTCCACTTATAAATGTCACCATAACACACACAATAGGCCATTTCCGAGTTGCCTTTAGCCTCTCTATCAAAGCGAGGCTAGGTGCGAAACCTTTCATATGAAAATGAGTTTTCATTCACATGCAAATAAAACCCATTGGCATGTGAAAGAAAACTCATTTTCATATGAAAGGTTTCGCACCTAGCCTCGCTTTGATAGAGAGGCTAAAGGCAACTTGGAAATGGGCTATTCTGTCACATAATTATGGAGTAACATGAAAATGACAAATAACTCTGACTGTCAAATCTGAAGTATTTGTTAAACAGTACTTGCGTGCAATCTTGACATAAGTTTTTTTATTCAATTCAATTTTATTTTCACTCATAATAATATATAACTACATGTAAAACAAGAAAATTACAGATATACATGTAACAGTACTAATGAAACAAATTGATATTACAGCCTGAAGGCTAAATCAACACAAAGTTTTCAAGTTAGCCTCCAGCCATTTTTTATTTCATGTAAATAAAGGTTTATAAAGGAAATCAAAGAAGGAGTATTAAAATTAACTTTTATAATAATAATAATAATAATAATAATAATATGCATTTGTATAGCGCAAATTCTATATAGTTTACATATTCAAATGTGCTTCACAATCAATCAGACCCACCCCACCCATGAACAAGTAACACTGAGGGTGGTCACAGCCAGGGTTTGTTACGTCCTCAGTGGTTCTTTTACGTCCCCATGGGAGACGGGACCACCATTTCTACATGGTCATCTGAGCCACGTGAAGGTCTAACCATTTGCCGATGCCATAGCAAAGGCAGCACCTTCATCCTCGGTTATTTTAAGACCCTGAGTGTTGGTCCGGCCGGGGTTCGAACCCGAGACCTCCCGCTCTGCAAACCGGTGCTCTATCAACTGAGCTAACCAGGCGGCGGTTTATCATAATTATTGATTAACAGAAATAAATAAATAACTAAATAAATTTTCTTATCAGTTGGAACTCTAAGGTTGAACACTACAGAGTGAGATACACCCCTGACAATAAGCTTACAGTGGATGATGACACCTTCTTTGAAAATCTCACAAAACTTGTTGTGGTAGGTGATATGGTGAACAGCAGTGCAGAATATTACAGTACCAAAATACATGTACATTTTCACTGGCTCTCTTTCCTGAACATGTTTTATTATTATTTTCGGACTGCTAAAATATACATACAACCTACATGTATTCCATGAAACTAATTGAACAAGGTAAATGTGACTGCAAGATTGGATGTTGCAGACCTTCCAACTCTCACGGTTTGGGATGCCATCTCACGGTCTCACGGTTTGGCCTCTAAATCTCACGGTGAACCAGAAAACCTTGAAATTGCCAAAAAATTCCGCAAAGTATGAAGGAATATCGAATAATCTGTGTTCATAACAGCCGAATTAATCAAATTTATTTGTGAGAGAAACCTGGGTACAATGTCAAACTCATTCCAGTAAAACATCGGTGCGCTAAGGTCTCTGGGTAAGCTTAGCCTTCGAACACAAATTTCACAAAAAGCAGCAAAAGAATACAACAGGGGGGCTAAAAAGGTAAAAAAAAAAACACTTTTTTTTTTAATTTGACGCATATTTTGGAAATCTCCAGGTTTGAGGTCCCGATCTCCAGGTTTTTCTGGACTTTTTTTCAAAACCTCCAGATTTGCATGTGATGGGGGTCGGAAGGTCTGATGTTGTAAGTCATAATAGTTATAAATTAAAAAAGCAAGTACTAAGTAAATATACTTTCCAAAGAACCAAATTTTTGTTTTATTAAGAACCATATGACCATAGACAACACTATATTTCTTTCCTATTGCGAGATCGACAAGTCCATTACTTTTGGATAGAAATGACTGAACTTTCCTGAGGTATTTTTTCTTTTCTTTGTCTAGCACTATCAAAGAGATGCAGATGGGCTTTGTACAAGACTAGCAAAACCTTTAGAAAAGAAAGGAGGCAAATTTGATTTCTCTGTAGATCCAGAATCCTTTAAAAAAGGTTTGTATCTATGCTTGGTTACAACTAGAATCTGGAGATTTTGTGGTCTATGGTACTTTTGACCTTAAGGTTGTATGCCACTTAAAGGGGCTCTGTCACCATTTTTAGTGTTACTTCAAAAAAGATAAAAGACATCTTTATATCAGTGAAAACCCAAAAATAATGGTCCAGGTTTTTTTAAAAAATATTCTACCAGCATGAGTGCTCTTAAGAGTAAAAATACGTGTCTTGGGCTGCAGATGGCCAGGATGGAAATGGATTGCATCCAATTTTTTCAAGTTTATCACTTATGTCTTGGAAAACTTGCTAAAACTCTGATTATGGTTTATTTTCTCTTCTAAAATTCACTTGATATCTTCCACTTAGTGTTCTATAAGCATTTCTTGTACGACAAAGGTAAGTTAGTTTTAATTTGGGGCAGTTTTACCCAAAAACCTTAGTCAAAATCATGACATGGCTCCTTTGACAAACACTCACTTAACCCTTAACCCTTAAAGCTGCAATAGTGATCAGCATCAAATTTCTCCTTGTAATATCAATGCTTTATCAATCAGAGAGGTCATGAGAATTAAGGACATGATACAAAATGAATTCTCTTGATATTTTAACAACTTCTCCCAACTACTTCTTTAAGAAACACATGGGGACGAGGAAGGAGAATCTGTATTTTGATATTGAGGATTAAAGGGACACCCCAAAATAGCAAAATTTTGCTTAGCTTATTTCCACATTATATCGCCAAAATTAATGTCACCAAATATACAACTTAGTTGGATAAACAGATTCTATAACGTAAAACAAAAGTGTTAGTTTGGAGATAAAGTGCAGGATTGCAAGGATTGAAGTGGATTACAGTTCAATGAAATTTGATTTAGTGACAGGCGGTCAAGAAATCAAACTTGCCATTCTTGTGAAATTTTGTCTGTTTAGTTCATATTTCTTTGCATCTATCACTTTTGGCAATGGTTTCTTCCAATTTCAAGATCATAAAACAAGCTTAAAACAAGCTCCTGGCCATAATCATGAAAACACGATATTTCAGCTGAGACAGTGTTCCTTTAAGGGTTAATGCAGACACACTATTATTAAAGACAGTTTTCTCCATCCCACATAAAGTGCACACACTCTGTTATCAGCTTGATATGGACACCCTATTTATGCAGACACTTTCTATGGATCTACATGTACATGTTGTCTTTAGTAATGGAGTTTCACTATATTTTTAAGTGAAGCTTTTTTCTGCCCTTGTGCTGTGTTGTTAAGTGAAACAGGTTATTACACAGCACCAAATTGCTGGTTGAAAGGATTGTCTGTTAACAGGGTATTTTTATTGTCTTTCAGAGGGTTGGACAATAAAGCGTGTTGAGTTAAATCTTGGGAAGTCCATTGGGAAAGGAGAGTTTGGAGGTTCGAAGTAGTTCTAAATCCATAAATAATATTAGAAAATTGTGATAGTACTAATACTAGTGTATCCAAAAGATAGTAATTGCTGCGGTAAATTTGTTGTAATAATGCTGTTTTATCGTCTCGCTGGCATTACAAAATTTTCTCTTTAGTTTTTTGAGGGGAAGCAAAGCAAATGTAACCGGGATGAATCGACGAAAACTCCAGCTGATAAGACTAATTTTGTTTTGTAATTCACGCATCAAGTTCTTGCTATGTCTGCAGAATATTGTTATGCGTTCACCACAAGGAAGGTGTGAAAATGTAGGTTAATTATTGATAATGAGTATGTTGCGTTACCAGCTAGCCGTATCGTGTTCGCGTCTCCACACGCTCAGCTCAGGTTTCACGTCCCCACGCGCTCAGCTCAGTTCAGTCTCATTGACCGCTGTCGGAGTAATTTCAAAATAAATTTGTCTTTTATTCCGTACAATCTTCGAAAATCTTTGCTATCCAACGGTCCTATCACCATGCCTCACAGTCCTCGCTCAACTCACGGTAGTCTTCGACACTAATCAGTTCCGATTTCGACTGGGACATGTTGGACCAAAATATTACAAATCTCGCAGCCAACAACTTGAAGCAGCAAGCGAGGCTATTGTTCGTGGCGCAGTGCATTCTGGCCCAAAATGTGTTCGTGGCGCAGTGAATTCTGGTAAAAAGCGATCAAATCGAGATTTTTCCTAGCTTATATTTTTTTCTCATATATTTCTCTTAAATCCTGATTATGTTGCTGCTCACTCGCTGCGCTCGTTCCGCAGCAAAAATTTAGTAAAAGCAAAATAGTGTTAGACAATCCGAATTCCTGTCCTAATGATTGAAATGTTTTGCATGACAGAAGAATGTAGTACATGACCATCCTTGCTGTTCGTAAAAAAAAATCTCTCTAATATAAGCAGGGAAACAACAGTATACTCAAAAATATATTCTGTTTGTTTATTTTTTTACACTTTAAGTTTGTTCATGTAGTGTTTTTGCCATAAGCCTGAATTCAGCAGTAATTATAGTAATTTACTTCAGCTCATTTGCATTCTTTTTGAAACATCACACTGTGTTTTGTTGATCTTAGGGTACGTACTTCCCTAAGGTTTCTAACTGAATATCTGTCAAGGTATAGTTTCCTGTCTAAATTTTAATATGTGGAAACTTGGCAAAGAAAGCGCAATGAAACCGCGGTAATTGCCATTCAATAATCGATGCTATTAAAATCATGCGCAACATTAAGTTCTTTGAAACGAGTGAAGTGCAGTGTTTTCCCTGCTTTGTCTTGAGGAAACAAAACAATCAATCGAGCAATGAGCTCTTTGTTTTCTTGTCTCGAAAATCGAAGCACTCGACTCGAAACTTGAAGTTCGCCACTTGAAACTTGAAGTTTGCGACTCGAAACTCAAAACACTTGACTCACAGATTTCTCCTTGAAGTTTTTCGAGTTTCAAGTCATAATAGTGTCATAAATCATCAAAATATTAAATATAATATGAATTTTCTTGGAGCAAATTCATTAATTTTGTTTTTTGTAAAAGTTGAAGAGTCTATAACTGAACATAATAATATAATTTGAGTTTTTTGAGTTATCAGATATAGTACATTTGTAATAAAACTATTATTATGAGACAAATGAATGTAATGTGACTAAAATAATAACTCCCTCATGTAACTTTTAAAATTAATATCATTCTTGTTCAATCCACAGATGTCCTTCAAGGTGTTTACAGGGGACAGAAAGTGGCAGTTAAATCACTGCTAAATGAAAGCCATGCTGCACAAACTTTCCTAGCTGAAGCTTCTATTATGACGTATGTTTTACCCTTTGTTTATGGTATAAAATATGGTCACTTGAGGCTGTAGTGAACAGAGTCTGGTCAAGTATCTAATCGTTGCAGTGTACCTACGCTGTAATAGCATATCTTATATGGTATTATATGCACAGTAGATGCTGTTCAGGTTTGTGAAGCCACCTTTTCTTCCAACAAGACATACATGTAAGGATACATTATGTACTACGTATAAATTTTTAGTGCTCTCTGAATGGTTCCTTTTTGTTTTAATAAAATTAATTAAATATTTACTTAATCAGAGGTACATGTACTGCCCTAGTCTTACACATGTAGCAGATCTACATCACCAGCAATAATATTTTTCTGGTCTTTTTCTCAGACATTTTACATTTATTGGGGAAACATGGTGCAATGACACAAAAATACCCTTATAATTCAAACAATACATTATTAAAAGACATAGAGATGATACATGTAGATGTTCTATTTAACTTTTATCCTTGGTTCAATTTTGATTTTCCTTTTTTTTATATTCATTATCATATAACAGCATAGAAAAGAACAATGGAAAGCAAAAATTGAACCAAGGATAAAATTAAACTACAACATTAGGTAACATATTACCATCCTCTGTATTTTGATTGACAGGAATTTAAGCCATAAGAACCTTGTGAAATTACTTGGTGTGTCTCTGGATGGAAATCCTATTTACATTGTAACAGAATTTTGTGGAAAGGTAACTCTTTTAGTTAAAAAGTCAGGTCTTTACATAACTAATAGCAACTTCAGGCTGCAAATTTGAAGTTCCAAACTACAAGCTAAACAAGTTAGAATGATTTTCTTGGGAAATGGATCAAGATTGTTAAAAATAACTTATATGGGTTAATGTAACTGTATTTTCACATTTATATTAATCATGAACAGGCTTTACCCCCTTTCTGCACATCTGGGTAACACAGAAAGCTTAAATTCATCTTCCAAATCAGCACTTTTAATCCCTACAGAATGATTGAATGCTTTAATTTCATTCCAGTAATTTATTCTTGCTTTTCACATTACCATTTTTCAGGTGATGTAGCAGCTCTCTCGTAAGGTGTCACACCATTGGTTCGATACCTTTTGAGAGAACAATAGAACAAACCACACAACAAGGGACCCTAGCCCTAAAAACAATAGCAGAGGTTTTTGAGAGCTGCAACACTACCGCATTTTTCCACCAATAGCGTAGTTCCACTGCTCGATATAAGGCTTAAGCACTTGAAATGTCTCAATGTTCTAAATCTTTTTACAGTGGCCAATTTACCTTTTCAGCTCAGTTTACAAAACCACATTTTCAGGCTTTGCACTTGTCTGCTAAGCGATTTCTATTTTCATTTGATCGGTGTGTGAAAATAATAGCTACTGAAAAAAAAGGTGCGAGGGAGCATTCTCAGATTATGAGCTTCTTTTATTTTGAATTGAACTTTCCTGCACTCAATATTTTCTGCATGTTTGTCATTAGGGTAGTCTTGTAGAATACTTAAGAACCAGAGGAAGGACTGTAATTGGACAAAAGGACCTTGTGGGATTTGCCAGGTAAGAATACAAGTTGAGACTTGGAGCTTGGTCACAAATTCTTTTGTACAAGAATTCCTTCCTAAAAGAATTCCTGTTACCAGTATTAAAATTGCTTTCTTCCTTAACTCCACAGAGTGCCAAAAATCAAACTTCAAGAAAAATCCAAAATTTTATTTTGTTAAATATTGAAAAACAAATGGTACCATGCAAAAGTACTGCCAAAGAGGTTTCATTAATGAATGGTTGGGTCGCACCATTAGGATTTCGTCAACAGACTCAAAAGTTAGAACTACATTACATGTTTTCATAATTGACTTTAAGAGTGAAAGGGTCAAACCCTAAAAATAATGGTACAGTTTTGTTTGAAATTACTTTTTTAATAGACAAGTTCACTGAAATTATTAAAATAATATTAACTAGCAGGAATCAGAGATTATAGAGATGTGTTGGAAAGAATTTCTGGCAGAAATGAGCCCCTGAAAAAGAAAAAGGGGTGGCAGTCCCGAGACAAAAAAAATTCACATTTTTTTTTATGAAAGGCACAGGGAAACCAACACGAAGTTAGGATTGCATTCTTTGAAGGTGATATGGATGGGCAGGATGGAAATGGATTGTGACCAGTTTGTTCATGTTCTTAGGCTTGCGTCTTGAAACCCTCACTAAAAACTCATTAAGGTTTATTCTTTCTTTAATAATTCTGAGCTGAGTTATTTAGTATGCAACTTCTTCTTCTTTCTTGTTTCAACTTATTATTTCTTTGCAGAACATAAGTCCAAAACCAACATCTTCCATCTAATCCTGTTCTGTGCCATTTTCTTAGCACCCATCCACATCTCACCTATGTCTTCTAGTTTTGCCAAACAAGAATACCTCCATATCTGAGCCAGACGCCCCCTTCTTCTCCTCCCCTGTGGGTTCCAGTCAAGAGCTGCCTTTGTTATGTTTCCATCTAGTTTTCTTACCATGTTACCTATCAACTTCCATGCCCTGCTCTTTAACTCCATCTCTTCATTCTTGTTCATTGTTGCATTAGCACCTTGCTGACCCATCATATTTTCCTCACCCCTATTATCACATGCATGCAAATTAGAACTAAAAAAATGTTATTTCCTTAAATATTAAATTATAGTCATTTTTCTCCTCCTACTGTTATTCTCTACTACTTCAAATAGAAATAAAGAGCTGTCATATTGCCATAATTTTTGTATGTTTACAGAAGTTGTTCAACAAAGTTTTATTTGTCAAAGGCAGTATTAAGCTTCTGTAAATAAGTTAACTTAGGTGGACTGCAATTTTTTTATCAAAGGGATGTTTCAGCTGGTATGCAGTATTTAGAGTCAAAGCATTTGGTTCACAGGTATGACCTCAACTTCGAACTGTAGTTATCATGGAATATTAAGTGAATAATCATGCGTTAAATTTATTGCTATGTACTGTGTTGTTCCATAAAATATTCATACCCCTACCACAGAGGGCTTTTTTGTTTTGGATCCAAAAAACCCCAACCCCATCCCTCTGGAATTCCAATGAAGCTTCATACTTTGCTTTCAAAACTTTGGCTTTTGAGACCCCCCTCCCAGTAACCTTCCATGGGGGAGGTATGGATATTTTCTGGAACCACAAAAAGAAGCAAAACATTAGGCAAAGTGGGAAGAAGTAAGTCTTGTATAAGTCTCCTAAAATTGTGAACACGATTCTCATTGTTGAATCAAACTAAAACTCTTAGACAT
This sequence comes from Dendrophyllia cribrosa, assembly GCA_024195265.1. NCBI lineage: Eukaryota > Metazoa > Cnidaria > Anthozoa > Scleractinia > Dendrophylliidae > Dendrophyllia > Dendrophyllia cribrosa. The sequence goes on along the minus strand of JAJLRJ010000003.1, from coordinate 39,549,099 downwards.
ACATTTGAAGCTACCGTAAGCAGACACCCTCAGGAACAGAGAAAGTGGCTCTTACTGGAGCTGGCCGCTTACAGGAATAATTCTCATAAAAGATTGGGGGAGAATTATTTTATTTTACAACTGTTATAAAAATTGTGGGCTTGATGATTCCTGCTTATAGGATTTGGGCTGAATAATACTCTTTTCATCAGTTACATGTATGTTGTGATACTGACTGGACAAACTTGTTTTTAGGGACTTGGCTGCAAGGAATGTCCTGGTTCATGAAGATGGTACGGCAAAGGTAATTGTAATTATTTTTGCTTCACTGTCTTTTAAGTTGCCTGTAAACGATGGCTGCCATATATATTTAACATGTCCATAATCCATAGTAGTCAAATAAAATAATCCGTTAGGAGTCATTGGATATAAATGTATGGACTCTGTGCCAACAATAACAGGGCAAAGCTTAAAAGGTGTGGCCACTTTTGTGACCCCACATACAAATTTAATAATTAACAGTACATCTAGTGGTCACATTTAATGGTTTTTGTAATTAAGAATGTGTTCATATTCCTTTATTTGTCATAATCAGGGATTCTGACAGGGTGCGTGGGTGCGGGACCGCACAATTCGGTCAAACCCGCACAATTCCGCACAATTCCTAAAAATCCGCACAATCCCGCACAATACTGAAATATTTGCTTAAAATTTTAATTAAATCAGGTATTTCTATTGATTACCAAGATTTCGAGAAACGTTTTAGGCTATTTTCAGCCCATTTTCCTTCCAAACAATCGAGAAATCCCTCGCTTTCCTCAAACAGCTCGAGCGATCGATATAAAAACAACAAGGCGTTCTCTTCGCCGTCCTGGGAACTAGTCTCAGTTTTACTTCAATCCGACTTCCTACCGAATTTTTCGCGTAGCTTTTTAGTTGTCGTTTTCCAGACATTATGTCATTTTTCTTAGCAGCCTGTCGATATTTTATCGAGCGCTTTCGCTTCCTCTTTCAGTTTAATATGTTGGGGACCGAAGAAGAAACACCGAAGAAGAAACACCGAAGAAATGTACCATCGCGCCGAAATGAAATGTCACTCTGTCTGAATTAATTTCGCAAAGAACTGATCAAGTTTGCGAATCGACAAACAAACTACATGTATTAAAGCGCTGGAACTTCGGATTGATAGGAGAAAATTATTAAGTTCTGATCAGAATACTGGATTTGATTTTTTCAATCAAGTGAAAGACGTTTTCATTCAGAAAAATGCAAAACAAACATGCTATCAAATAACATTTAGCACGCGATTTGCATACATCTCGAGGTTCTGTTTTTGCGGCAAACTTTCGAAGAAATTGTGTGAACCTTTAATGGAAATTATTCACACTACATAAAATGTACGGATTTTTAATAAAGGAACTCGCTCAGATCGGAAACAATTTATTTTGAGGTGGTATACTGTATTTCGGTTTTACCCGTTCGAGTTCATCGTGTCACGCAATGTGGTTTTGTTGAGACAAATAAACTTTGGTGAAGAAAAACAGCCGCAAATTGGCGATTGCTGGGTACATTTTGATCCCCAAAGTAAAACATCTATTTGTATTTTTCATTTATGCAGAATTTCCTCCCTGTCATATTTTTCTGGCCTGGCTAGAACACTGGTGATTGAATATTTGGTTGGTCACAGGATTGCGCAATCCCGCACAGTTTCCCGCACAATCGAAGTTATTTACCGCACAATTTGCCCCAAAACTCCCGCACAATTTTAGTTTTTTTCCCGCACCCTGTCAGAATCCCTGCATAATGTGGTGACTTCTGAATATCTTATATAAGCACTTGCTTTTTGTCTGAAATCTGGCTGAAATTTACTGTAATGTACTAGAAAGTGTGATGTAATGTTACAAGCTTATTTTGTAATGAAGTTTAGTTTAGCTCAGGTGTTGTTCAGCGCTGTTATGAACAATTTAAATTTGTTAACCTCTCCTTATGGACACCTCCAAAATACAGACACCTCTATTACAGACAGTTCTCTTGGTCCCGAAGATACCAAAACTCATGCAATCCCCACCTCTATAATGGTAACAATTGGGTCTGCTTCTTTGGTGAACATTTAAGGAGGTTGTGTCTGTATGTGTCTCAAGTTTAAGAACTTAAATTTATATAAAGAACTGTTCCTATTTCACAACAGGTGTCAGACTTTGGACTTGCAAGAGAAGCTAACTTCAATTTAGAAGGAGGAAAGTTCCCTATTAAGTGGACAGCTCCTGAAGCAATCAAACATGGGGTATGGTGAAATCAACAGAAACAGGCATTCGTGATCCTGTCTCAGGGTTTAAAATTACAATCAACTGATCACAAATGCAAGTAAAAATCCTTCTGGGCAAGAACAAATCATACATTAATTGCTTGTGAACCTGCTTTGTAAAGTGAGATTTCACTTGATTTCTCTTGGGGCGAGTTTCCAACCCTGCTGTCTCATGATAAAAGTACCATAGAATTCTAAAAACAACAACTTGCATACCGAAAGTAACAAAAAGTTTCAGAGCAGTTTTCAATTGAGTGTTGTAAAACCAAATTTAAATTACTTTCAACTGGCCAAACACAACGGAAGCAGACAATCCACTGAATCAATACATATACACGTAGCAGATTCCAAGTGCAGGAAAATGCATGCAAGTGCAGCCTCGACTACAGCTGTAAGTCACAATTGGTGTTGGTTTTACTTCTGATTGGTAATGAGACAGAGACGCCAGATCAATCTTTGCCAATCACAAAGTGTAGCAATGCAAAACCAAAGCAATCACTAAATTACTAAATAAATTTGAAACTCAACTGAAAACTAGATATTTCCCAAAACTAATGACCACCCTGAAAGTACATGTAACAGACCAACCAAAAGTAATTTGGTGATGGAGTAGAGATTCCTTGCATCTATGCTTTCTTCATAAAAAATAAACTGGTAGATCCTAGATAAACTTTGGAAAAAAAACAATATTCACTCAAAAGAAACCCCATTACAACACTAGCATTGATAGCATTCTTTTTAGAATCGACTACAGTAGAACAATACTTTATTAGTAGGAGTATTGAATCATATTGAAATGAAAAATGGTCATACTGTAGAATTAACTCCACAAACTTAACACTTAGAACAACAATTCATGACCCAGGTTTCTCTTGGAGGGTGAAAGGGAGGTATGTTGCTTACACACTTTTTAATTTAAACTACTTATTTTCATTGATTTTCTTTATTCTCAGCAATTTTCTACACAGTCAGATGTGTGGAGTTATGGAATATTGTTGTGGGAACTATTTTCATTTGGAAGAACACCATATCCTCGAGTGGTAAGTGGTATAAAATGATACAGTTTATGCAGCATATTTTTACTAAAAGAAAAGAACAGTGTTGCTTATTACATTTGTATATTTTTCGTATTCTTGATGGAGTGCTTATTTAAAGGGGTGAGGGGTGGTGCTTATTAAAAGGTCATTAATTTTCTAGAAGCAGACAGTAGAAAACAAACAAAATACATGTATACTACATGTAGGTCACAGGAAGAGAGATAGTGTCGGGCTTGCTGTGCTTGCGAATAAGCGCCACTTTTGAACTCAAGTGCTGTATGTTAACGCTGAGTCAGGCTGGGGCAGCACTTATTAACACTTTTGCTGTTATGTGCAGCCCCGAGTTAGGGTGTGGTGCTTATTTGAGAACAGCCCTTATTAATATTTTTTGAGTTGTGTGCAGTGCTTATTTGAAGGACGGTGTGTTTTTTATGAGTAAGTGCATTACTTAATAGTGTTGAGTCACAATTTTACCAACCCCTTGAATCCTACATTATATTGCCTTCATGTAATGATCATTAGATAAATGAATAAATAAAGAAATCCTTTTTAATCCTTTTTGTTTGTTTGTTTTGTTTATGAATATGTGAAGCGTTGAATGCTAGCGGGGGTTAAATATGCAAACTTTCACTCCTTCCATCTCTTGATTGGCTGTTAACATTGAGCCCGCGATATACATGTATACTGGTTATCTGCCTTACCCATGGGGATGGCATTGAAGGGAGGGCAGGGAGGGAGGGGAGGGGAGGGGACAGTGGAGCAAAATGACAACTAACAACTTTCACAGTAAACATTCTGTAAATGTAATCAATAAACTCACCTAACAGTTATTGTATTAAATAATTTCTGTTTCTGTTAATTATAATGTCTTTTTTTTTCAGCACATTGACAGTGTTGTTGAAAAGATCGAGCGAGGTTATCGGATGGAATGTCCTGATGGTTGCCCTCAAAAAGTGTATGATGTGATGAGGGATTGTTGGGAAATTGATCCAAGGGAGAGACCATCATTTCAGAAAATATTTTCAACACTAGATCAAGTTTGCAGATCATTTCTACCTGTTGGTTAACTGATTCAACATGTTTTTTGCTGATATCTTATCGGTGAATTGTACAACAAACCATAGTTGTAACTGCAGTTTACTGACACTCCTCAAAACAACATGCCAATCTTTTCTTACTGGCCAACACATACATATCATTAGCCATTGGGTGGACATGATCTGGCTTTAAAGTTCATGTTCACCCAATCTGCTTTGCACGCCCGGGCTGATTTTCGCACAGACAGAAAATCGAAAAATCGACGTGCCAGCCAATCATAACGCTACATTGAACAATTAACCGTTTCAAAACAAAAACACAAGCTTGCGCGCAAAGCAGATTGGGTGAACATGGGCCTTTAATAATTATTAATGATCTTTTGGTGAAGACTGGTCAGGAGTGCATCATTTACAGTTTACCTGGGTGCAGCGAATTTCTGGGTTAATTTTGTCATTTCTAATCCAGTTAAGTTGTATCATATGGTCAAATCTGAGACTCTGAGACCCTGAGACCCTGATACAAAAATCCATGCCTAAGACAAAGTGCTCCAAAAATCTGTACCGGAGACAGCACATTAACAACGGTACCTTAATGGAACATTCGTCTTTACAGAGACTTGGTTCATTCGCTATGGTTTGTTATATTTTGGCTAGTAACAAAAACAAACAATACTGCTTGTTGAATTGTGAACTTCAGTCTAAACTCATGCAGGATTTGGAAGACTGCAAGGTTTAAAAATTTTTAAAATATGAGACTCCAAGACCCCTTTTAATATTATTAATTGCCAAGATTTTGAAACTCAGCTTAAAATGTGCAGAGACTTCTAAACTTTTTATAGGCCATTGTACAACCCTTATTTTAAAGTCATTTTCAGAAGATATGTAATGAAAAAATTAATGACATGTTGATCGTTTTGGGTTGAGCTAGAATGTTTCTCAAGATATTTACTAGATACCAAGTTTTCATGATCCTCAAGTCTTGTTATCAGTAGGAGTGAATTAGCTAATTATTGCTTTTCATTTCTATTTATAAGTTGAGTTAAAACCTTTTTTACATTTAGAGAAGGAGAGTGTCATAATTTTGTAAAATCATTAGTTAGGTACATTGTTCTTGTTACAGTATCAATAATTTTTATTGAAATGTTTAAATAACGCAAGGCCCTTCTAGGGTGGGGTGGAAGGATTCCCAGTGTTTAGCTTATGGTAGACGTTTAAGACAACAACCATGGTGGCTGTAATTACAGACCCTAGATCACTGTGATTTAGAATTTTTACAAGAAACTAATAAAGGCTGATTTTCATTAGTGATGGAAAATCAAAGGGGTCATGAGAATCAGGTTTCAATTTTCTTCTGATTGCACTTATGACTTAGTCACTTATGATTTAGTGAAAACTTGATTCTCAGAGTTGAAAGCAAAAGTGGAAGAATGAATCAATCATAATTCCATTCTTATGTCCTTCAAGTAATTTGTATGTAGTTTTCATTAGATTGTAAGCAACAGAATCATTGCTTGATTTTCACTTGAAACACTTCTGATTAGGACTCCGAGTGTGACTCCATTGCTATTAAAAACCAGCAAATTAAGAATTTAAACTGGTATGATTTGAAATGGTACTGGGATTACACCTATTCATGAACTAAAATCTGAAACTGTTTTAAAGTCAGTTAATTTGCGATTCTATGGTAACCAAAGGTAATCAAATTCTTTTTCATAGCCACATGGCTTATTTGTGCTGTAAAATTAGCCAGAGCCAAGATGTTGTTTCATCAACAGTTCCTTCTTTTGTAAGCAATAATAAGGATTAGTATAGGTAATCATACGGTTTCGAGTTCAATTTGGGATTAATTTGCACAGGTGAGTTTTTCAAAAAGCTCAAAATAATTGCACGAGCCGCTTCGGCGAGTGCAATTTGAGCTTTTTGAAAAACTCACAAGTGCAAATTAATCCCAAATTGAACTAGAAAATCGTATGATTACTTATTAATAATTATACAACAATACAAAAAAATTTTTTTTTTTGCAAAACATTTTTGCATCAATTTTTTTTCAATTTGTAATTTGCACCGGTGTTACACTTGAACTGCACTGCTCTTAGCCAATCAGAATCGAGTAATTTTTTCATGTATATTATTAATATCAAGGGGTAGAACAGTTTAAAAGTCATGACTCAGTCACGCAGACTCATGCTTGTGTCTTGTAACCACCACCCTGTTTGTTTTGTATGTGAAAAAGTGTCCGGAACTTCTCACCTGTTTTAATTATTTTCTTTGCCACAGGCATAAGACACTTCACATGCCATCATTTGCTTACGCAAAACCAAAATAGCACAACCTGCTTAGGCTAGTGCCTTGACATGTTGGATGAAAGTTTTTTACCTCGACAGTATGATACATGTCTGGCATATTTTTCAACACGGTATTACTGAAAAATTGTCAAATATTTATCTTAGTTAAGTTGTTTTGTGACAAAATCATAGTCTATTGGAAAGCACAGGTTAGTAAATTTTAAAAGTTGTGGTTTATTCATGAAATTTAAGAGTGTTTATGAACATGACATTCATAACCCTATTTCATTTGTTACATTCAGAAACTATTGGTCATGTGACCTTTTGATGTAAAACTTTAAGGGCTTCCTCTAGATCACACTATTTCTAGTTATTTAATCTTCCCTTGTTTGTATTTTCTTGTTACATTGTTTTATATTTTTATTTCAAATTTTCTTATTAATTTGTATTCATTTGTTCGTTTTTTATATAAAACATTGTAAAAAGCCAACAAGCAAACTTGATCATGTATTTAATTTCCTTGTAGGCTGTTGTTTTTGTTTTTCATCAAAAACATGTAAATTCTTGTTAACTTCATTTCTTTTTTACATTTGTTGCGTATTAATCATAATTATTTTCGACTATATTAATCATAATTATCAATTAATTATTTTAGATCATATTATAATTATTATATTACTGTTAATAATTATTTTAGTTAGCGCAGGCGGGATCTACAAGCAGTAAGTAGCAAAGCCGCGAGGCATAAAAAAATGAGAATGCAAACCCAAGAAAACAAAAAAAAATTTACTCTGGCTTACACCTTCATTCCTTGCAAGCGTTTTGGGGCTTTGCCATTCCTAGACCGCACGCTCACTCAACTATGTAAAAGCAAAATAAGGGATTGTTTGCAGTCTGTCATAATTATTAATAATCCCTGTTAATATGACTACTGACAGGCCATAAAAATGTGCTTGTTTTAACTTGGCAGTTAATATTAGACAGGGTTCCATCTATCCTCTGTCGGTTTGGAGTATGAGTGCTATTTGTGTTTAAGAAAATCACTTTAAATAGCATGACCTGAAGCCTTTTATTATTTTGAAAAGAAAATTAAAATCACTTTAATCAGTAAAGGAACCTAAAATTCACATGTTTGCTTATGTATACCACATCAACTGTGATCATAGGAACTTGTTTCAAGTACTTCTGTCATTTTCCTTACTAATTGGTGATCACCAATTGCTTGTATTTTTGTATCATTCAGAATGAACTCTATAAAATAATTGTTATATTTTCGTAAGGCAAATAATTGTAAAAAAACTTTATAGGATTTAGTTAAACATTTTTAAATTCGCTCTTGCTTAGAATTGTAATTTTTAATTTGTTGTGAATGCAATTATGTGCTATCCATTAATTTTATATAAAATAGGAAAAAAAAACAATAAATTACTGAATGGAAAAAGGCATTGCTGACCATTCAAATAAGAGGTTAATTATTTTCATGAGCCAAGTGGCCCATTGAATAATGTTATATAGGGATTGATTATTTCGTTAGTGCCATTTTATTTACCTAATTTTTATGTCTATTAATGAAGTTGATGTCAGTAGGAATGTAGTGCTTTACCAGCAAGTTCCATTTTCATGTTAAGTTAGGGAAGTGCATTCATGAATAAACCAAGTAAGTCTCCCAACAAAGAGAAGTTATTGTGTAACAATGCAGATATTGAGATCTAGAGTTTAGGCTGTATTTTTGGGAGAATCTGAAATGAACCCTATTCCAAGCATTCAGATAGTTAGGAGAAAAAGATAGGACTGTGGTACACCAAGGAAAAATGAAGGAGCTGATGGAGGGATAGGAACAAAACAGTTTGCTTGCCTTTTTCTCGGCTCTAAGCTTTTCTTTGCATTGCCCCCCACTATCTGAATGGCTGTAACAGGTCGTGGATTTTTTCATAAAAAACAGATTATTTATATTGTCAAAAACCAATGGTATGCAAATGAAGTTTTCCTGACTTAGTTATGAGGTTTACTGTTTCTATTATCCATTTTATAAATAAACAGCACCGGAATCTTACCAGAACAAAATGGCATTTTATGATATGGGAGCGTTTAAAGTTATACAATAGACCATTTTCCAGATACGTTTTACAAATCATCCCCCCCCCCCCCCTGATTAGAGCCAAGGATATGATGAAATCAGATCCTTGGTGGGGTTTTTAACTACAATTGTTCAGAATAATTATCAAACTTCCCCTCATGCCTGACCTCCCCCTCCCCTCACTTTTTAAGTGAATTCCGATTTCACGAACCCCACCCCCCGACCCAAAAAAAAACAATAGAGCTGCATCATACCCATGTTTAATGAAATTAGAGGTTGTTAAGAGCTGCGTGGTATCTGAGAAAATGGGCAGTCATAAACTCAAGATAGCCTCCCATTGTTGTTCCTTAGCCATTTTCAAACGTTGAGTTGCTGGCTATTCATGATAGCCCTGGGTCCCAGAGGTTTTCTTTTCTCAATTAAAATTGTCACCACTTTACAGGGCAGTTTTGTTAGAGAAGGAAGATAGAAAACTCCTGAAACCAGGGTAGTTTTCATGTTGTTGTTTAAAAAAAATAAAATGTACTCATACAGGCTGTCATTCGAGTGATCAAAACATAAATGAAAGTTTTGCAAGCAAATATCATTGTACGAGAAAAGATTGACAATCAAACTTTTAATTTATAGCGATAAGCATTTAAAAACAACGATCCATGGCTTGGATTGAGAAGGATTCTAACAAGACAAAGAAACCTACAAAAACTGAGGTTTTGTATCATAAACGTCTATCCATGCTCGCATGTGCGCACATTTTTGGTAGACAAAGAGTCTTTAAGAGCTTTCATGCAATATATCAAACACAAGGAAGAGCATGTCATCAGATATCCAAACACCGCAAAGTGGGTTGAAAAACGAGGCGCAGTTGAGTTTTTTTTAACTCACTTGAAGGTGTTTGGATACCTGATGAAAACCTTTTGAGTGTTTGATATATATAGCATCTCAAACTGAACATCAAATGCGGAGAAAACGAAGGAATCAAATTACCAAAAGCTATACAAATTAACACAGGATATCAAAACCTTCACAGTAGTGATTTCCTATTTGTTCTTGACATGAATTATTAATGAGTTTGAGAATTAATTGATCTCAATTCCAAAGCTATAACCACTTTACACGACTCTTGGAGTTCAAATGTGTCTAGCACCCTCGGATCTGTGCTCTAGAAGCACCCGGGGCCTTGGGCTACTAACTTTTGTCTCTGGGTGACTAGAAAAACTTACTTGATCCATGATGCTTAAGTGCTGGTCACCCCATATTTCTTAGTTGAGAGCTGTTGGGTACCCTCACAGCCTTGCACACTGGATAAAAACAGCACAGCATGATATAAGATAGTGTTTTTCATCAGTTTTAATTCCACAGAATACAAATATCAATTTACAGGAACTTTACATGCACAAATTAAATGTATAATTCAGTGAAGAAAATTGGCATAAACGTACTGTATTTTCCTTTCTTGCGCAGCAGTAAGAGCGTCTGGTTAGGGGGACATGACTGCCTTTTGTTGAATTAGTTCAAGTCGTTTTTGTTTTGCTCAGACTTGCCAATTGTTTTTTTAATGTTTGTTTGTTTTGTGTTGCCTGGTTTTGCCGTGTGTGATTTGAAGCTCTGTTAATGTTGTTGGTTTCCAGTATGTTTTTCTGCCTGCTGGCAACCAATAGCAGTTTTTCAAGAATCAGAGAAGAAATCATACAAAACAAGAGCACATGAGCACAATTTCAATCTATGGGTTGACAAATCTTCACAGTTTTCAATAGAAGACATGAAGTAAGTTTGTTTTTACCTATAGCGTAGTCTGTTCCACACATTCAGATAGTGGGGAGCAAAGGATAAGGGATGCGCAAAAATATTAAGTGCTGGTAGCGGGGGATAGACACAAAAGAGAGCTCTGCAGTTTCCTCACTTGATTAATACCCTCGCAATAGTTCCCCTTCACATCGCTCCCCAAAACCTGAATACCTAGAACACACTCCTAGTTTTTACCATACATACATGTGGCATGGAATGAAAAACCAGTAATCAGAACCTGAACAATTCTTTGAAGGACTCTAATATATTGACAATGACTCCTTTTCTGAACAACACAAATTCAAGTGGGCTTATAAGATAAACAGATGCCACAACTCCAGCTACAGCAGGTACTGCTGTGTCCACAGAAGCGCATATCCATTGTCTCCAGAGACTGACAGATACAGTCATGAAATAATCTCTATAAATGTACAATGCTGTCACTAGAAAGAATTGTCATACATGTGTTTCTCAGGAGCTTGCTTATGAGCAAGGTATAGAAATCCAATACTAGACAGTGCACTTATTAGAAAAATCACATCAAACCAACGATGGTAAAAATTAAACTGCAGTTCACCAAGAACTTCCGTAATGATCTCCCGGTAGTTAGCAGGCATGTTCATTCTCATTAACAAAACCGATGATACAAAGTACATTCCCATGATTTCTGCCAGAAAGAGAACGATAATGTTTGATGATTTGCTGCTGGCCATTGCATTGAAAAACTTTGTCAATGTGATGAGAAGACCTCTTATCGATGTCACAATTAAAATTCCTATTAAGAAAAATGAGATATGCTGCGACCAAAATAGGACATCAAACTTCCATCCTAGATAATTGACAGTGATTTCAATACCACGCGTGACAGGATCTGTCTTGCCGACACGATCAAACACAATGTTGACTGTTGAGATGAAGATTTTCCAGATACAATATCCTGAAAATATATGCCCAAGGAAATCAAAATATTTTCCTTGCAATGTCTTAGACAACTCCATTCTATCTTTAGTATTATGCAGATCTACAATTTCAAGGAACAACTGTCGGCTGAGTTCTTCCAAAGCATCGACTTCTTTCTGTAGATAACTTGTGTCAGGAGCCCCACTTCCAGTCATACCACTAAGCATGCTCCAAATTCCTGTGGATATAACATGACAAATAGGTCAAGCAGGCAGGACTAAAAAATGTTTTTACATTTTAAAAAATCACTTTACATTCAAACCTCAATTAAGCAGTCACTCTTAGGGAATAGCCAACTGACCGCTAAATAGAAGTGACTGCTTAAAAGAGATCAAGTTTACAGTAAATATGGGGAGCCATTTAATTCCGGGAATTTGTTAAGTGACTGCTTAACAGAGGGCTGCTTGATAGAGGTTTGACTGTATTTGTCAATGTATTTAGCGCAAAAGTACTAATAGCGGAGCACTCGCCGGGCTGAACCTGGCTGCGCAGCCCCATACTCATAGAACCCATGCTATCATTTTTCATGGTCATGGCTAGCGGAATGTTTCGCGGGCGCGTTGTGTGCCTGCCGTGTGCCCGCCGTGTGTGGTACTCTGACGTACTTGCTGTACGCGTTGGGCTAGCTCGCAGGCGCGTATGACTTCACAAAACATTGCGCGTTCGACGTCGTCAACATCCGGGATCTTTGAGGCTTTGTTTTTCGCGCGGCTACACAGCCGTCAGCTCGGTAAACACTTTAGTTGGATTGTTGTGTTTTAATAGCGGAGAATTAAAGTCGTTATTTCCTTGCAGTTTTTCGCGGTTTGCTATTCAAGACAGGGATACTAGTTAAAGGAAACTCAGAAACCCCTTTAGTGGAAAAAGAAGAGCTTTCAGGGATAAAATCTTGCTTCGAGGAACTTCATATTATCAATGCAGGAGCAATGCGGGGAGATGCCTTGTTTTTTATTACGGATTTCAGAACCGAAGAAGCGGAGTTTTAATGAATTTCCAAGCAGTCCAGTGCTTTAATTCTTACAGGACGGGCCCTATAAATATCGTTCCCTCAGGAACGATGACGGAAAAAAATTCGGAAAAATTTGCGTTATTTTCAATCCCCCCCAAATTTGGAGGGTAGCATGACAGTAGTCTAAGCCAATCACTGAGCAAGTTTGAGCCGGACAGCTTACCGTTTGACTACATGAAGTTGTTGACAAAATACAATCAAATTTTTGCAAAGCGAACCGAAGCGGTGAAGAAATTAAGATCCTCCTGTGTTGGCCCAAACGAAGTTTTGGCGCTTGAAAAAATAGAAGACAGCGACAATGGATGAATTTCAAGCAATAAAGAATCTGAAATTGATCAGTTCTAGCGAAGAATCGATGTTATTAACTTTGAAAGTGGAGCGGTGTTTTAACACGCGGTCTTGTGTAAACATGCAGTCCGACTGTAAGGTAACTCAAAAGGCAATTATGATATTTAGACGTGATATTTACCTAATTTCAAATCTGGTTATTGCTTCGAATAAATGTCTTGGCTTACTTTTGGAAAGATATCTGGCAAATAAAATGGTTTTTGAACCGAGAGGAAACCAAAATCGAGACGCGATGCAAGATCTTTTCTTATCACGTTTCGTGTTTGCATAATTAATTAGGTCAAATTACATGCACGAAAATTTTATTTGCACGCAAGTGGATTCCTCTGTATTGATTCACTTTGGGAAGACCCTGGTGCTCAATATAACAAGGAAACTTTTTGCTTTTAACTTTTTTCTTGTACTACCCATCAGTTTGAACTATTATGCTTTTTTGTCCAAATTTATAGGCAATTGTGGAATAGTTATGCTAATTTATGCTAATTAAATGCAACATTATGGTATATTTTTTCAAAAAAAATTTTTTTTTCGGAAAATTTATTCACTACCCTTTCATATGAGATATAGCTTTCCACACAATTGTAAATACCTTTTGAGAAAATAAATAAAGAATAATGTTGTCTATTTTGACACTTTTTTGCTCAGTCCTGCAAGAGTTAAAGGCAAAATAAATCATATTTTTCGATGGGAATTTATGTTGATATCAATTTTTAACTGACTTTTCCTTTGTGTTCTCTTAAGTTTTGGAGACATGTTTATGAAACGTGTTCAAATAAGTCGTGTTATCATCTTGCATTTCATCGAGGACAGCTCTGCCTTGATGCGCTAGAAACGGTACGTGTTTTGCTTTTAAACATAAATTAATGGAGATTTCAATAAAATTTTTCGAAAGAAGATTGTGTTGTCCGTTTTTATGTCTTTGTTCATTTATTACATAGATTTAAAAGCGATTTTATGAAAACAAAACAAGACTTAGATTTTCTGTCTTCACTCGCGTCGCCTTATGCAAATAAGCTTAATATGTTTTTGTATTTTTGCAATTTTGATTTCCAAATCAGTTTCTCGGGCAATTTTTGACAAACAAAAACTGTATTTTATTTGGAAAGGAGTCGTACTAGTTATTCTGGACATAGAAAAGTTGTTTTTGTGAACTTTTGTACGGTCTAAATGTACGGTGCAGACGGTCGGGTAATAAGCTGTTTTTGTGCTAAAATTGAAAATAGCCAGGTCGTCAATCTTAATTCTTATGCTTCCAACCTTTCACCTTAGATAAGTTTCATCTTAGTTAAGTTTGTTCAAAGTGCGACGCTGTTAGGCTTGGCCTATCTATATATATTATTTGAGGAGACAGTTTTTACATCTCCTACTCAAGACGGGACTGCCCTTTCTACATGTATGTAATAATAACATTATAATAATATTAATTTATATAGTGCTATTCAGCTAATTATTAATTTAGCTCCTTAGTAAGTTCTGTAGTTGAGTGGTGTGTCTCAGTGGAGCTAGGATAAACCTCTGTTGTTTTGTAATGGCGTTTGATTTGGCATCCAACAGATAATCTGCACATGGTGACTGTTTTGTAAATCCAGTCGGCAAAATTCCAAAAACATCTTGCTTTTTTGCCACAGACTTTAGACACAGCTTTTGCTCTTCTTTAAGTCTCGGTATATGCGAAAAATTTCGCAACGAATCGTTCAAAGCTTTCTCCAAATCGAGATCTGAAAATTGCATGCAACGAGTCGCCGTGTTTGTTTATCATTTGAGCCAGCAAATGGAATAATTATGCAAATGTAGGGCGCCAGGCATCTGAGATGTCAACACGTGTCGTCGATCACCACATGCCTGTCAACACCAAGTGATCTGACCAATCAGCTCATGATACCAGACTCTGGTATCATGGAACGGCGGCATCAAAGGCGAGTCCACAGGCTTCGCCGCCCCTTCCCTCTTCCCTAGTCCGCGCTCGGCTCGCTTCGCTCGCCGATTTTAACCTAACCCAATTCCCCAAAATGAAGCCTGTTCACAGGCTAGCCAACAGCCCTTTGAGGACTAAACTGGAGGCTACTGGTTTTTTATCATATGATAACCATTTTGTTTTCCAATTGACTGGTAAAGTTGAACTTGCAATGGATGAATTTCAATTCAACATCATAATTATTTGGTCAAGCATAAAATATCATCTTTTGTGCATTTTTTTGACATGGGTTTCAAACGATATGCACCCATTTAGGTTACACCAAAGATCTTTGGCATGGATTTGTGCCTTTTTCGGTATTATTCTTTAGGATATTGACATATCTTTGGCACGAGCTACACGCGAAACGCACTTAGGTGTCTCAGCAGGATAAATAGAAAGATTTCCGTATAACACCATTCATTAATTATGCATACCATTCTTAAAACTAAGACAAAAGCCAAAACAATAGAACTTCTAAAGCAAAACAAGCGCATAATTAATGTATGGGGTTATATGGAAATCTTTCCGAATAAATTACCTGTCTTCTGTTGTGTTGCTGCAGCAAATCTCTCACTCTCCCTCTTTGCTAGTGCAATCCTCTTTTTCTTACTTAGGATAATGTCCATTGTTTGGAACTGTCTTTTTTCAAGATTTTGAATATCAGCATCAGTGACATGTCTCATAAAGTACGTCATGTAAGTATAAGGGCAGTTCACTGCACCAAATCCAGATAATATAGCCATCATTGTGACGCCTATAACACCAACACGACTGATCCCTTGTTCAATTGAGAAGATTCCATGTTTAGAACTTAGAATCGGGAAGGGGTTCCCAATTTTCCAAAACATATACAAGAATGCAATCCAAAAGGAACCAGCCAACAATGCTACAGTTAATCTGCGGTGGATAAAACGCAATGTCCTCACCAGAAAATAAGATATGTAAAAAGGGAGGAGGAAGATTAGAGTAAACAGCATGGAATAAAGTCCGAGTTTCCAGTGAAAGAATCTCGAACTCTTCTCTAGAACTCCCAGAATTTCGAAAATGACCAGCTCGAACATGGTGCATGAAAGCGAAAAGGTCACAGAGAAAACCAACTGGACTGCCATGTGGTGAACCTCATAGTTCCTAAATAGTCTCCTCATGAAAAATATCCATCCCATACCGAAGAAGAAGAATTGAGAGCAGAAAACAACGGAGCAATCCGCGAAAAAAGACATTTTCATCGCACATTTGCCACGTCTGTGGAAGATCACGATCGTTCGAGGACGAATAAACGAAAGCTGCACGAAGTTGCACGAAGTTATGCCGATGTCTCACCGATAAAAAGTTGCACGAGCTCACGCTGCCTCACGTAGGTGACGGAAATTCCTGAATATCAAACTGACCAATCAGAATACAGAGTGGGGATTTCAAATGCAGTCGCCCAGCACGCGTTGTTCACAGACGAACAGCTCATCGAAAGAAGTTACTCAGAAGCTCCAAGAATATCCACAAATCTACTTGTGTTCGTCTGCATTTTAGTTTTTATCAAGCGCATATCGAATTATTGTAGTCCCAAATACTCGTGCAAGAATTATGGCAGCCGTTGGAAGAACAGGAAACGTAAGTCTTACTGTGGAATTCAATTGCTTTGAATGTCGTTGAGAAATATTGAAGACACTTTCGTGAAGTTCGAGCTTTTTTAGGTGGAGAAAGACTTGCTGTTACGTTCTAAATAACTCTCGTTTGAAACAGGTTATCCGCCAGGACCAAGAAAACGAACATTTGTTGGCTGCTAAGGGGAAATTTTCAAAGAACGCGAGACCTCGTGCTGCTCTCGGCGACTTGGGAAACAAACCCACAGCTTTCGTAAACAAGGTAAAGAAACAAACCTCCACTTACTGCTTCATTCATTTGAAAATCAGTAGAAAAATGCTTGGTTTTTGTAATTGTGTAACTGCAGTGGCACTAACTGCACCCTTTTCCTTTTCAGGTCGCTGGTATTAAACCCAGGAAACCTTTACATAGATCAGAAGCAACTTCTGCCTTGGTTTCGAAGCAAGCGAAGGAAGATGACGCGAAGAAACAGAGAAATACTATCGACGTGGACGGCCTTGGAGAAGCGTTAGAGTCGTGTACGATCACCATACCTGCAAATGTCGAAGATATCGATAAAGAAGACCATTCAAATCCACAATTATGTGCGGAATACGTGCAGGAAATTTATCTTTACATGCGCAAACTTGAGGTGAGAACGTTTATTTGAATTTGTCGAAATGTTCATCTTACCCTTTTGTTTGTTACACATCGTATACGACAAACCATCCAGGACGACTTTTCCTTCGTACTTTTAATGTTGTAAAGAAATTTGTTGCTGCAATGCAAAGTAATCCAGTTTAACTGTTAGGATATTCTTTATTGGCACTGACTGACAGTAAATATGATTTCGACAGTTTTTCTAAAATAGAAGGATTATTATTGATAGATTCTTCCAGCACAGCCCACTCTAAAATATTTGTAGGACTTGTTTATGAAGCTTCAGTAGTTCTGTATTCAGATTAAATAATTTATTTTACAGAGTGAATTCCACGTTGATCCAAACTACATTAGCCAGAGAACAGTACTTAAGGAATCAATGCGTGCCATCCTCGTTGACTGGCTAGTACAGGTCCATCTACGCTTTCGCCTATTGCAGGAAACTCTCTATGTCACGATCTCAATCCTGGATAGATTTCTTTCTGTAAGTTGACCACACTGTTTAATCCTAGAATCCTAGGCATTTTTAGGGGGGACAAAAACGAATCTGTTAACATCTTGGTTTCAACTTCAACAATGCAGGCATGGAACAAGCATTTTTTCACCTTGCATTTGCATTGCCCTGGTTCACATGTGCATCTGCATTGTGTTATTCTTCATTCATTTCTTCAAATCATTTACAGACACACATTAATGAGCTGGACCAAAATAGCCCAGAAATTCTATAATTGCTCCCAGTCATTAATAGAGTGCATTTTGTTATTGACAAAGTCTTAAAATTGTCAATCTTTACTGCCTCCAGATTTAGAGAGGTGAAAAATGTTCAACAAAAGTTTCTTAAAACTTTAATTAAAGGGGTTTAAAGAACTAATGCTATGACCTGAGTGAGTGTGAAGCACATAGCATTCATGAAAAAAAAAATGTAAAATTCAGATTTAATATACCAGTACATTTATGTTGCTGAAAAAAACGTAATCTCAAAGACCGACATGCTTGGAAGAGTGCTATTTTAGAGGCCATTGTGCAAAATAATTACTAAATGCATGGTAATCTGTGTTAAATCCATCATCGTTATTTTAACAGGGAGTTTGATCTCATTGTTTGTACTTACAGGTTTATGATTGCACCAAGGCAGATCTTCAGCTTGCTGGTGTCAGTGCTATGCTTTTGGCCTCCAAGTATGAGGAGATGTATGCCCCTGAAATTGGTGACTTTGTTTACATCACAGATAATTCCTACACCAAAGGCCAGATCAGGACAATGGAAGCCTTCATCTTTAAGAGTCTTAATTTCAGTGTAGGAAAGCCTCTTTGTCTGCATTTCCTAAGAAGAAATTCTAAAGCTGGACAGGTATTGAATGGTACAAATGGTTGATGATTCTGCAATGACTTTCTCAAATTCATCAATAATTCATAAGTTTGAACAAAGGAAACACATCTTAATTATGTACTAGCATAGATTTTGCAATTACTAGCAATTTTATTTTTGTCTTCATAATTAATGATCAGTTTGGGAAGCTTGTATATCAAACACCCGGAATACAGTTTTTAATCAGGTATTCAAGTACCTCAAAGTGGTTAAAAAAAACTTGGCTATGCCTTGTTTTTCCAACCCACTTCTTGGTGTTTCATGTATCAATTATACAGTGGAATCCTGTTTTTTTAAACTCCAAGGGAAATGGAAATTAATTAAAGAAAATCGAGATTTCGAAAAATCAAAGGTGGCATTGACTAAAATCAACTCCAAGGGAAACAAGTTTTGGTTTGTGAAATCAGGGGTTTCGAAAGTTAGGATTCTGCAAGTACTGTCAAAACTGTAAACAGGACACCAGGGCCTAGTTGTTCGAAAATTGGTCAATGCTAACCTGGGATTAAAACTTAACCAAGGATTTAACTTCTCTTGTTAGAAGTGTATTCAAAACCTTTAAACTACAAATCAAAACTAAAGGGCAAAAATACTTCGCAAAAGTTTCCATTGATTTAAGTATTTTACTGGAAACAAAATTGATTCTAACCCTGGGTTAGCTTAATTGCACTTTGAACAACCCGACCCAGATTAACTTGGTCTGTGATGTCTTGGAATTCTGTCTAGGTTGAACCAAAGGTACACACCTTGGCCAAATACTTTATGGAGCTAACACTAGTGGATTATTCATGCGTAAGATTTCTTCCATCTGAGATCGCTGCAGCATCGTTGTACTTAGCAATGAAACTGGACAAAGAGCAGACAAATTCAGAGTGGACACCAACCTTAGAATACTACAGTGCATACCCTGAAAGTAAACTTTTACCTTGCACTAGACGAATTGCCTTCCTCATCACTCAGACTCTGGCTGTAAACCCCAAAAATACGGTATGTTCTATTTACATCAGGTTTAACAGAATGGTTTCACTGACATCATATCAAAATTCAGAAGCAGTTTTTGCTTCTAAAATGTTTATGGAATTGTAGAGAGTTTAAAACTACACATTTGGGCCAAGTTTTGAAGCGCAAGAGCATTTCATTCAAGAGTTATAGGTGAATAAGTATAAACATTTTTAGTAAGAAGTGTATGGAGTGGCCATCTTGGTGTCCCACTTAGGGACACCAACATGGCGGCCAAAAATTAAGTCTTAATAACACCAAAAATCTCATCACAAAATATTGTATTCACTATAAGAGGCATGAAAACGGCTTATAAGCATCTATAATTCATTAATAACTTTCGACTGGTTCAATTTTGTTTATTTTAACGGCTTATCTGAAATAGCGTGACGAATTGCACGACACATTTACAACCTTTAATAAATTAAAAACGAAACATTGTTAAAACCTAAAACGTTTTGTGAAAGATTATAACACTGGTAGGATGTGTACTTTCGATTTTTTAATTTTTATGACATCATGTGAAAACACTCCATATTTGCTCAATTAATTAAGTATACAGGTTTCCCACAGAAATGGTCTTGGTACAATCAGTTTATTCAAAAGTAGTTTGTAGTTGACCATCCTTGCAACTACATATTTTTCACATTTGTGGTGTGAGATACAGCTTCTATTAATCTGCTCATTGAGAGCTGCAAAATAAGCTATAGTTTGGCAATTGGGGATACAGCTTGTGTGTCTGAAAACTGGAGCATACACCTTATTCCAAAATGGCGGCCAATTTATTATTCTTTTATATGCATGTTAATTAGCCCTCATGGCCTCATTTTCACTTGAAAATTCTTTTGTATTTTGCACATGCTAACGAGGCCATGAGGGCTAATTTACATGGATATAAAAGAATAATAAAATGGCCGCCATTTTGGAATAAGGTGTATGGAAAAGGCAAATTGGACTGTTTATTTTGATTGAACAACAAAATAATATTTTACAGCCATTCAATCAGTTAATAATCTTTTGCTGTTTTGCTTGCAGGCTGTCTACAATAAATATTCAAACAGCAAGTTCATGTGTGTCAGCAAACTGTCATGTTTGGGCTCCTCCTTTATTACAAACCTCTCAGCTGAGGCATCACCATAGCTTATTAGACTCTTATAAACATTATCATTGCCTTTTAGCATCAATCTAATTTTCAATGGGTGAAATGTCGCACAATGTAACTACCATAAAAAGTGTTTATACCCCTTTTGAGCCATTGTTTGTAAATATGCTAATTGTTCTCTGGCTTCCATGCTAACTTGATCTAAACTATGAAATTAGTGCATGCATGTGCAAGTGATATTTTAAGCAACTAATAATGCACTTGAGAACCATTATAAGTCAATGCTTTTTATGATTTATGCTATAGTTATTAATGTTGTATTGCTACATTTTCATTTCAAATTCCTGTAAATTATGTACATATTATTAAAGTTAAATAAACAGTCTTTTTTAGAAACTTATCAGTGTTTAACATTTCCTATAGTCATTCAACATGACTTCTCACACTAAATCATTTTTCGTTTGTACTTACTAGTAAGTCATTTCAAAGTTCAACACCATAAAAACAAATTGATTCTAAACTGTTTTAGATTGTAGAGTTATCAGTTTGAAACTGCACATCTGGGCCAAATTGTGAAATGCAAGCACGGTGGGCACAGATTCACTCAAATCGCTCGCCATTTCACAATATAATAACTTTTTCCGTTTTGATGTTAACATGAAATTTAACAAATTGAATCTTTTGTTTTTCCGTTTTTGAATTTTTAGCGGGAAAATGACGTCATAAAGTTGGCACCAAAAAATAACTTCGTATTACAGGGTATCTAACGACAATTTCTCAAAGTACAAGCCATAAGCATCCCAAAACTGAAAAAATCTCGTAAATACGTTGACCCGATCAAAAGATACAACATTTCAAAATTTGAATTCCCCGCCCATTTTCTGCTGGAGTCAAAGGTCATTTACAATCAAATCGACTAAGGGGCTGATTACATGGCGAATTTCAGCCAGGGCACCAAGTTTGAAACTATGCAGGAAGATTGATAACAATAATCAAAATGGCATCGAAGATTCGACTGCACTTGCCCAAATTCACTTTTCAGCCGGGCTGAAACTTTGTTCATGTAATCGCTAGATAGCAGGCGTCGGGGAGGGAAGAACTGGGGAGACAAGGGTTCCTTCTCCTCCTTTTTTTTTCGCCCCCGCCCCCCTCCCCGTTTACGCCTGCCACGCAGGCTATGTAATCGCTAACTTCATTTCAAGAGGATTTATTTTGGAAGCTGGGCTGAAATTCGCCATGTAATCGGCCCCTAAAGAAACTTAGGAAGCTGAAATTTTACAACAATATACACCGAATGCAAATATGGCAGTCCAACAATTTTTTTATTTGGACAGGTTCTCAAGAAAAGAAAAGCAATTGAATAAAGGTCAGGTCAAAATAAATCATTGTGTGCATTTTCAAGGCCATATTCTTATTTTACAAGAAGTTATGGGCAATCAAATTTTGGGGGAAAACATGAAAGAGGCTAGTCAGGATAATGTCTTTTCTCATACAAATGTTTAAAATTTCAGTGAGCCATAACTTTGGAACCGTTAAACCAAAAACACTCAAACTTTGCAAGATGATACACTTGGCAGCACTTGTTTACGTGATATCATTAATTTCTCTGAAAACTTGGCCAAACAAAACATTGCCTGGCGGCCATATTTGCATTTGGTGTATAGAAGTTATCATTTGCAAAAATCGTATGTTTCTTAACCCATTCACACCTGAGGATTTTTACGTTTTTGAGTGATTTTCTGCATACACACGCCCCATAGGATTTCGTGACTGCATATTTGGAGTTACCATTGAAAGTGCTGCTGTTCTAAAACACTGAAGGCTCGAGTTTACTGGAAACGTCATTGTGACGATCTCATTTTGCTTGGTTGATTTGCAATAAAGGGTCCAATATGAATTATCTACGATTTTTGGTAAGTTCACAGCCATTTTTCATCTTTAGTAGCTGCCTGGTGAGCATCATTAAGCTTGGAGGTAGTTCAGAGTCCACTTCTCAATGAAGCGAGTTAGTTGTTGTACTTCGTTTGCGAATTTGGCTCGTTGCTCGTTGAACTGGAAAAAATGGCCGCCTGGAAACGAAGCAGCTTTGGGACTCGACTCTGGATGAATTTCTCGACCTACTGCGGCATATTTTGGAAGTTGCGACCACAGGAGAACACAACAAGCGCGAAATTTCGGCGGTGGGTCGGAGTGGCTGTGGACTTAGTATAAATATGAAATGTGTGCGGAAAGAAACGAGCGCTGTCAAAATTCTTGGCCATTTCCCAGCATGCAGTGCGGTGGTGATATTGAAAATTGAGGCAAGGTCAGTATGCATTAGAACGAGAGGCGAGAGCTCGGCCCGAGCAACGAATAAGAGCAAAAAAATTCACTGCTAAGCTAGGACTATGACTGAATTTTGCTGTGAATGTTGATTTTTGGGTTTGCCATGATGATTTGAATAAAAAAAACTAAAGGCAAAAACGTGATTTTTGTTGTTTTTCTATGACGTTAAAAACGGTAATTTTTGTTATTGTCCAAATTCAAACGCTGATATTCTGCAAAAATCGCTGACTTTTTTGTGTTTATTGGGTATCTCAATTTGAAAGACTTTCTAGTCAATGCTCACAACTGCTAGTTAAGGCAATGTTCGCACGATTGAGAAAGTTACAATTTTTTAAAGCAGTGGAGTCTTGTACGGGCGGTTACGGGCGGTTCAGGTGTCAATGGGTTAAATTAAAGTATTTTGACGGGAAAAATGACGTCACAAAGATGGCGCCAACATTTGAAATTAGTATTATGGGATATCTGATGACAGATTATTTCAAAAGTGAAAAAAGTTCGTTAAGATGTTGATGTGATCCAAAGATATGACATTTCGAAGTTGGAATGTCCGCCATTTTGTTAGCACGCGAAAGGCGAGCGATTTTGAGTGAATCTGTGCCCACCGTGTTATTAGAGCATTTACTACTGTAATTCGTTCAAGAGTTGCACGCGAACGAGTATTTCACATCTTTAATAATCAAAGGCTCCTAAGAGCCAACCCGTGAATAAGAAATGCTTTGTTTTCACACTGACACGGTTCGATATTTTTTTAATTAAACGAGAGGATTTGACGAAAACAAAAAAAGGTAAAAATCACTTTTTTTAATGCCCGGTCCGAAAAAAAAATGGTGCTGGGCGTGAATCTAACTCGGGCCTCCCGAGTACAAATCCCGGCGCTAGACCATCGAGGAACACGGGTAGATACGCATCAAAAAGCGTGTCTCGACTGGAAAATCCTTTTAGATCGATTTTAATGTTGCATTAAAGACACCAAATGCGAAACATATTAAAGCTTATTGTTATTTATATTCGTTAACAACAAATTATTATTGGTAATAATAATTGGTTATCGCTGGATTCACGTTCTTGTTACGAAATGCATTCGTAACTTAGTTTACAGCTGATGGAAGGAGCGAGCGAGTGAATTAGCCACGAATTGGCACTTTTTCGGGGAATGCCGCACTATAATAAGCCCAAGGGGTCCCAAGGGCGCAAAGAAGCTTAAGCAAAAAGAAAGAAGGGGAGAAGAAAACGTACATGTATTACGAACGTACATTTCTCTATAATATAAGCCAAAATTTGATTGTTTATGGCCTCTGAAAGCACCCAGAACATTTATTATCTAAGTTTGTTTGGGGTATTGTTGGAATAAAATGTTGAGTTAATTGTGTAAAAATTGTGACCCGCTTTTCTCCCTCATGTCACCCCCTTTTAGCTTCTCTATGGGTCCTGTGGACCCCAGTGCAGAAAATCCTGGTAAGAACACTGTAACTGGACTTGCATATCATGAACCCGAAATAGGTCCAATGGGAAAACTTTAAGACATTTCCTTTTTCTTGATATTTTGTTCTGTTCGGTGAAATCCACTTTTAATGGTAAAAGAACATAAATTAAGGACTGGCTTTAATATTTTTGTCACTTTGAATGAATGTCATACCATATTATAATTATGTTTTAAATGTACGTTTTTGTGCAAAAAAAAACTAACTGAATGGTGATAAAAATTTGACAAAATTTTCTTAGGATTGATAGAAATAAACGCGTTTCTGGTGATTTTAGAAGCTCTAAATTTCAAACTTTTCCGGACCCCCCTAGATGAGCTCGCGCCTTCGGAGCTTGTTGAGCTCATGCTAAGGGACGGACCATTAGATTTTTGAGGGGGGGTGGGGGGGGGGGGGTTGGGCAAATACCAAAAAAAAATGCGAGCACGGCCTTGAACTGCAAAAAAAATATCGTGCAAAACAAAAACCCCAGGAAAAAAATTCCTGCAAAGCTTTATATTTTTAGAACAATATTTTATATCCAGAAGCAGATGGTCAGAACACAAATGAATCACACTGACGTTGTAGAATGTTAAAATGTTAGCAACTTATATGCACTTGGGGAGGATCAAATGTTCTATCTTTTCATTGGCTTGTTTAGTTTAGCCAATAACAATGCTTTATTTTTGACTCGACGTAAGTTGTGTTTCATTGTAGGCTTTTTAGCTGATTTCATAAGTAAGCATGTAAGATATTTTCTGACATAAGGAATGGCTCTTTTATAGTTGTACAGTGGCATTGTAGGTACATGTATATCTCAATGGATGAGAAATACTTTGTTTATGTGTTGTACAACAAGCTTGCAATTGCAGGGGCGGCGCTACCGGTGGGGCAGGTGGGGCATTTGCCCCACCAACTTTCGACAGCTCAAAGTGGCGGTGGGCGGAGATAAATAGTGTAGCAACATCCTTTGACCAGATCTGATGGCGGGGCGTTTTAATGCATTAGAGTTTGCAAAATAAATATTCCGTTAATTAATCAAAAGCCTACAATTTTAGCATCGGAGATATTGTGACTGACTTTAGACAGGAGATTGGATATTGTGAACCAAGCATTTCAATACCCCTTGAGTTACTCGGACGTCAGCTATCGGACTCCAGCTACCGACAAATCCATCAATGCTGTGAGTTAGCGCTCGGCCTCTGCCCTAAGAAGGCTCAAGACATATCTACGAACAAACTATGTCACAAGAAAGATTAAATCATTGCATTATCCAGACATTGCATTAACTAACAAATTGAACATGGCTGATATTGGAAATCAGTTTCTTTCTGCCTCCAATGACAGAGAAAATCGCTTTGGAAAATTCGTTTCCAAAGCCTTCCCATACTGAAAAGAATTGACAGAGAATATTCGAGTGACAGTCAAATTTACTTTGAACAAACAACCAAAATGGAGTTACACCCAAGTTTCAGAAAGTGTTTCGTGTACATGTACTTTTCATGAGAATTAAACTGAACTCAAAGCTGGCCTTGGAAACTGTTTCTTCGGTCTCAGGAACGCTGGAAATAGCATTTCAGAGTTTCATTTCAAAAATTTCCCGGGGGACCATGCCCCTGGACCCCCCTAGAAGCTCCCGCCTTCGGCGCTCGGCACAGGTGATTCGCCCCACCAACATTATATTTCCGGCGCCGCCCCTGTAATTGTAAGTTGGTTGGGTGTACTACGATGGGCTGTGGAAGCGACATCAACAGGGGGCTGGAGTAAAGAAAATTCAGGTAGGGGCAGTTACAACACCGCGGCCAGGCTTCATGCTATCAAGGTGTTGTTACATCAGATCTGACTTGCTATAGTATTCCTGTCTCCAGTATGGCCTTTCTAGTATTCCTAACACGTATATGTGTCAGGCATTAAAACATATAGACTCGCAAAAAAAAAATCATGCAAGCAAATCATGGCAAAAAGAAAAATCCTGCACAGTCTCGAGCGTAGAAAAAAATATCCTGCACCAAAAAATTGCCCAACCCTCCCCCCCCCCCCCCCCCCCCCCCACCCCCCCTCAAAAATCTAATGGTCCGTCCCTAAGCGCGAGCTACCCCCACCAATCCAAAATATGCTCCACACGTGTGTGGAAAAGATATATCAATGACGTGTTCCCTTTGTGGAACACCAGCATAGAGGAAATAAATGGGTTCATTGAACAGGCTATAAACAGATGTCACCAAAACCATTAAATTTACGGGCTGAAATCTCGCAGAAAGAAACTATTTTCTTGGATACGTGCATCTACAAAAGTGATAGATTTAAAGAAACGTATATCCTCGACGTACACCAATCTCTCAGGGAAATAACCATCTGATCTGAACATACAGCAAGGGGCGTGGGTTCTCCCTACAGTGTCCATTTATGCCAAATGTCAAAAAATTAACCTTACGTGAGATATAGAAAATGGAGAAAGTTTAAGGGCATTTATTAAAGGTCAGTATTGGTACATTTATAGTTTTGGTATTAAAAGCCAAAGAACAAAAATTCTAATTATGTTAATTTCCATGGCACTTTACGCAGAGCAGTCTAACATTAAAGTGTTAAATGTGGTTTTCCTATAGGCAAATAGTTATGTTAAACTTGATTTTGAAGAAAAAATTGTATTTCAAAAAAAAAAAATCTTGCATGGCGTATAACGCTGAAAAAAAAATTCGACACCCTTGCATGTCAGGAAAAAAAATTCCACCGCCAGAGGTTTGGGGAAAAAAAATTCTTACCCAAACCTTATCACCCACCACTGAGCGGTCGCACTTCAGAAGGTTGAACTTTGAGCATGAGAGATCATGTTATCATTTTCCAGCGAGAGCGCCACAAAACAATACGATTTTAAATGAGCAAAAACAATGCCTCTGCACGTGCATTTTACATATTGTTAGGCCCAAATCGCACTACAGTCAAAAACAAAAATCCGCCCTTGCAAAAATCGAGGAAAACAAAAGAAACCACTCCAGTGGGACACGCTTTTTGTAGAATGTTTTTGTTTTTATGTCATTTTGCACGGGCTAATTTTTGTTTTTGACTGTAGTGCGACTTGGCCCTTATTCCCTGCAACACAACATAGCAGTCAAATGATCAAATTATAGGTTTTGTGGAGAACATAAACCCACGAGGTGGTTTGAATAAACCTAACCCGGTTAGGTTTAATTAATTTCCATGGGAACCGCTAACACGGTTAAAATTCGGTGAACGCTAAAAATACGCGGCCGCATCAGGAATTTTGTTTAACCAGTTAATTTTAATTAATTTTAAAATAGCAACTAACCGGGTTAACTAATCCAGTTCGGCCGCAGCAATTGTTGGTAGCTTCCAAGAGCACGTGTTTTTTTGTTATGCCCCTTTTAATCTGCTGGGACGCGCGCGCGAAAGAGAGACCGCTTTTTGCACGTCCCTCTCTTCAGTTTGTGCTCCTTGAAATTTAGCCAAAGAAATTAACCGGCGCTGCTACGTAGGCTATTTGTGTATGTTATTGTTTCACAAAATGGCAGTAAATGAGAACTAAGCTTAAATTAAATGTTTTGTAAACAAAAAAGTTAATCTTGCTTTTATACATTGTGCATGGGGCTTTTGTTTCTAGACACTGCTTAATACTGACAATTCATTATTGCAGACAGTTTCCTCTGTCCCTGTAGAGTTAAATGTTATGGATGGGTAGGGCAAGCTAATTTAAAGGAGCCATGTCATGGCGATTTTCAGGTTTTGTGGTCAAAACTGCCTAAATTAAGAACTAAGTACTTTTATCGTACACAAAATACTTATAGCGAAACACTAAGAAGAAAAAGATATCATGTGAATTCTTGAAAATAAAATAAACCAGAATCACAGTTTTAGTGAGTTTTCCAAGACAAGCGGTAAACTTGAAAAAATTAGCCCAATCCATTTCCATCCCAGGCCATCTGCAGCCCAAGACACTAATGTTTATTCTTAGAGCACTAAAATAAGGCATTTAAAAGGTGACATACAATGTAGCCTCTTCAATGTGTTTAGATACAGTTTTCTGGAGACCATACCTATATTTTTCATTTTTTCACATCAGTAAGCACGCGTGGTTAACTTTTTAAAAAATTCATCGAGCTCTTTTGAAGAAGCGATTTTAATCGAAAATTTCCCAAAAATCTGACAGAACAATGTCAGGAAAAAAGGTAGTTCTCAAGATCACAAAAACAAACATTTCATGGCGTGCAAACAAAACATAAGCTAAAATTTGACACAACCTTGAATTAATTTCACCAAACCAGTGTTCTCTCTCTTTCCACTGATTCCTACTATCCAAAGAGTAGGGTTTGAAATGTTCTTGCGATTTATTTGAAATCAAGAATACACAATTTGTTTTTACTCTTCCAAAATTTATTTGCCATATACCATATTTTAAGACACCGATGCAGTTGGATTTTCAATACAAAATTTTTATCAGTTTGATTCTTCTCTATCGTTGTCATAACGAACAATATTGATTTTATCTGTAAATGCATGTTGCCGAACTTCAATTCCAAAACCAGTTTATAGTGTTGAAAATTTCACGTCGACCTGGCTTAACCTGGCTTAAAAGCAGACTGACAAATGTAGGTATGGTCCCCCAAAAAATGTATCTTGACGGACTACTCTCACGAAATCCTGTTAACTAAAAATTTCAGTAAAGCTTTAGTGACAACCGCATTTTCTACATCCTTTTTAATGTTGTTTCCTTAGACGAGAAACCTTACTCCATTTTGTCTTTCTCCACCCAGGGGTATAAATGGGTACGGGCGACAAAGGTAATGGACTACTAAAATTATTTTCTCAGAGGGCCATAGGTTTTTCAGCTCTGTTGTCATGTGTTTTTGCCCTCTTTAAATAAAGTTTTCTAATATATTATTTATTTATAAAACGAAATGGAAAGCGAGTACAAGCTTAATTGGATCGGAAGAGAAAAGGAAAAACTTAATCACTCATATTAAAAAACACAAAATCGAATTGTTTTGAGAAGTTTTATTCTTCATAGGTTTAGAAAAAATGTTAATGAAGTAACTACAGTTGTGAGAAACTCTTCAGGCAGTCAGTCACTTAAGAAGTTTAGCTCTCTTCAGCTTCCATTGATTCACCCCCAGGCTCCTGTGCACCTCCTTCACCTTCAGCAGCCGCCTGCAATGAAATGACATTCCTGTGACACACAAACTTCACAGGCTACCCAAGCTTAGGCTTCTAAGTAGATGTTGTTTAGCCTCGTCATGGACTCCTTCCCTTCTATGACGTGTACTAACAACGTCTGCGTTAACCATCAAATTTGAAACAGCATCAAAGTTATCACCTTAGGAGCTTACCATTTGTCAGAACTGACAAGCCACACTGCTCAGTTCGTAAACATGGTGCACCTTTTTGAAAACGTATTTCAGTATAATTCCAACAAAATGATGCTTGCTATCTATGAAGTGACCGGTCTGGACCGCCAGAAAATGTTTACTATCACTCACTCAGTTTCCCCTTGAAATATTAAGACACTCACATTCTGGCTATGGAGTGTGGTTTCAATCTTGAATTGAGGGAGGGAAGGGCAAAAGGTTTGAAAAGTGAAGTGTTGAAACAGTTGTTTCCTTGGTAGAGGGCTGCAAATCATTCTTTCATTAGCAGTTCACATAAATATTTAGCCTGCGAACAAGCTCCCAGGCTCGGGGTTGGGGCAGGAAAGGTGGGAGGGAGGGAATAGAACCTAAATTCGAGTTTAAATAAAGGTTATTGTATTTGAATTATGATCAAGACGTATGGGAAGAATGATAACATCATCACTAAATCAATTCTCCACCAATCAGCTTTTACCAGATTTTTTCAACAGAGACATTCAAATTTATGAGAAATTGCTGCAAGCTCTCGCTCCCCTCCCCCGCCCCCTGACAAAACCAGAAGTTGAACTAAAACCAAAATTTCAACGTCTGAACAAATGAGGTATCCAGATATTACAATGTCCAAACTTACACACATGTAACACTTAATATACAATGAACATTGCATCGCATCGCACAAAACAGGTGGAAATACAAAACTAAAAACTACATAGCATACATGTATTACATGTATGCATCCATCTTTGCACCCTACCATCTTCAACCCGGGGTCAATTCAATAAAACTTTTACAGTGTAATTTACAAGCGTAGCCATTGTTTCAGAGGTTGAAAACAATAGCTACACTTGTAAATTACAAGTGTTAAAGTTTTATTGAATTGACCCCAGAACTATTACCACTTCGAGATTAAGTAAATTTGCCCAGAGGAGGTGGAGGACTCGCATATGAAAGAGACAGGTGATCGTCATACCTTTTAGCGGTTAAAATCCATTGTTTGGTACCACTCACAAACTAGCACTGTCAGAGTTCCTCTGATACCTTTTTGGGCCAAAAAAAAATATGCTGACAGGAAAAAGCTTTCAGAAAGAAATGGTCCACTTTGGGGAAAAAATTAATGCAAGCCACACCAACAAAACAGGTCTCTGGTACCTTTTAGGGATTTATTTCAAAATTTCCAATGATCACCCCTGACAATTTTACATTGGAGCCCCCACCCCCTGGTAAATTTGTTAGAGAAGTTTTTAGAAGATTACCTCTGTTTCTGCCTCCATAGCCTCATCAGCAGCCTTCAAGAATGAAACAACAAAAAGATTTATCATAAATAACACTGATACTTGTGTGCTACAATAGAAAGTTGCTATAACTTGTTCCTGAAGATTGTACAACAAAAATGTTTAAAGATTTCGAATTGCAGCCATGAATGATGCTATTTTATGAAAACTGTATACAATTTTGCCTTTACATCAGCTACATAATTGCATGAGATAGTCTAAAACAAAATTCACCGTGTTTAATGCAAGATTGACCCCAACAGAGTAAATATGAGTTTTTGATGTGTCAAAGAAGCTGTGGTTCCATCTTTAAAAAGTATGAAGATCTGTGAACAGGCTATTCAAGTTAACTTGTTTGTCGCATTGACAAGAAACTGAATATCAACAACCCGCTGTCATAAAGTATATGTCTTTACCTCCTCTCCTCTTCGTCTCTTTGTTTGATCAATACCAGCCAACTACAGTGAATTAAGGTTAAAATAACTCGCAAGGGCATACATGGTAGACTGCATGCTTACGTATTACAGTCAGTCCTGTAAAAGTAATATGTTTGGAACATAAACTGTCACTTACATATCTCCACAGAACACCTTTCAAGTTAATAGGAACATTCAGATGAAAGTATGAGTGCAAGATTGAGTACAATTTCAACTTTTCAATTTCAAAAAATAAGAAAGAGGTGGCATTTATCCAAGTGTCCCAAAGACTTCCTGTCAATGATTGTAGGCGATTGGCTACCCCACCCCCCTCCCCCGGATAAGATGATAGTCCATTGCAAGTTATCCCCAGCATAATGTCACTGGTACCAATTAATTTATAATTTATACATCTGGGTGGAAAGAGACAGTGTGGAGCAAATTTTTGTGTAAGGAAACAACAGCCAAGCCTCGGACCACCGGCCTGCAGATCTATAGTCCAATTCACTTATTACTACACCACCGCCTCCTATGATCTGGAGGTTCCTAATATCACTGTCACACAACAAGTAGGGTGAAAAGGATACATAAGGTGACACTGCTTCATCACTGTATATAACAAGGTCCTGTCCCTTCCCAACAACACCAATGGAACAATTCTACAATAAAACAGGAGACATTTTAGATATTGGCCCTCTTGGGAGATAAAGGCCGGGTAACCAAACAAACAACAACTTTTATTTTCTACCCAAACAATAAAAAAAAAAAGAAATTTACATGAAATGAAATTAAATAACAAAAACGGTATTGGCTTCCTAAAATAACAAGGGAGTTAAACTAAGAGACTAGGAAGCCAAATTACATGGACTAAATGACAATACTAGGGTCGGAAGACACACAAACAAATTACACAAGACACTAGACACAGGACACAACATAAACACGCATTATTATCTGCCTAAGAAAAAAGGAAGTAAATCAAGCTTAAAGCAGCAAGTATGAAAGAAGAAGTATGAAAGAAATCAGAAAATGAATAAATCGGGTTTAAAGCAGCAATTAAAATTGTTGTTCAAAGCAAAGGCACAAAAAAACACCATAATTTACCTTAGCAAAGTAAGAAAGGAAAAAATCAGAAAATGAAGCAACATTAATATTTGCTTAGCAGTTCTTTTTTAGATTTTCAAACAACAGCCACTGTACCTTTGTTGTCAGCTCCTGTTCATTAGGAAGTGTCTCTCTCAGGGCGCATAACCCATGTTTAATTAGTTCCTCTGGTTCACCTTCAGAACAAACAAACAATCAAAAACATGTTCAATCAAACATCTGAGAGGCATAAAACCACATCTAAGCTCTTCTTGTCAGGACAAAATTCAGCTACTTTACTTTTCAGCTGATTATTTTTTAATTGTAACTGAGGAAAATAATGCAACAGTAATGTATTACCGAGACACAGAACATCAATTCACATTCTGTAAGTCTAGAGCAGCATTATTAGTGGCATGTACTTAAACTAATTGGTTTTCATTCTTGTTTTATGAAGATTTCAATTACCAGTATTCTACAGTTACAATCTGCATGACTAAAATAATCGATCCAAGTATTATCCTTATTTTAGAGTACTGACAAGCAAAAAAATAGTGGAACTACTTGCCGGAAACAACTGGTAACGGTGATTTGAGCCACCCATCACAAATATTAAAGTTTCGGGTACCTTTGATGGGTTCTGTTCAAAATTTCTGACAATCCCAGAGCCTACAGTGGCTGCATTAATGTTAATGAGCTTAGCTGTAATTGACATATGGTATATAAAAGACAATAAATAATTTAATAGGGTTTTATGGCGATGGGTGATCTTCAAAGCACAGTTAAAATTGCCAATCACAGAATCAAAAAATTGCACCTTTAAGTCAAAAACAAGTTTGTTATTAATTATCATAAACTTACAGTCTGCAAATGCATCAAGATGTCTTTCAAGATAGGTTCTTGCAGACTGAAAAAGTTAAAAAGAAATAATAAATTCATTTGGTAGGTGGAATTGGGAAAAGGCATCTGTAAGATTGTGTTGAGTAGGAGATACCATAAAATGTCAGTTATAAGCCCTGGGCTTATACAACTTTGTAACAGATTTTCGGTGGGCTTATCACACACAGCATCATCAAATAGGTTTTCCATGTCTAGTTTGCAGTGGTCAGGCTTGCCACTTCAAACTCATCGTCATCATCAATACCACCATTGTAACTATCATACACTTATTAATACTAACGAAAAACATTGAGCAGTTGCATTAACATAAATTTTTGATGAGATAGCAATAGAATACTTGTGTTGACATCACAAAAACTAAATTTGAGAAATTATGAGATTTGATTAGATATTCGGAAAGGGCATGACGAAAAATGCCTGTTTGCCAAAAATCAGCATCCTGGTGAAATTTGGGGGTGAGATATTGGCACCTTTATGCTCTGATGACTCCATACAAACCCTTCTAATTTTGCCTTGGTTCATTACAGCAGGCATTCTTCGTCATGCCCCTTCTGATATCTAATCAAATCCCATAATTTCCCAAATTTAAGTTTTTGTGTGGTTAATTACAGCAGGCATTCTTCGTCATGCCCCTTCTGATATCTAATCAAATCCCATAATTTCCCAAATTTAAGTTTTTGTGACATCACACTTAGTACTCTGTGCCATACATGCCTTATGATATTATTTCCTAATTTTCTATTTGAAGTTGAAGGTGTTAAGAAAACAAGAAAAGGAGATACCTGTGATCTGGCCCCAATTGCCATTGCTTTACAGTCAAAATAGTTAGCTGATGGGCAAGTCTGATAGATGTGAGGGCCCATATCCTAAGAGGCAAACAATAATCATTTGATCTTTTATCCTAGTCTAACGCAGGGCTTTTGATAGAGCCGAAACACTGGGACCTTTACTCGGCTATTTTATTTCTTGTCCCGGCAATTTTTTAAGGAAAATATGCTAAGATTGTGAATAAACAACTGCTTCAGTTGATGAAGTTGTAACACCAGTAAGAGCTCCATACATAAAATACATTACTTAAATGTGCATGTTTTAGAGTTAACAACTGATGCCTAAGCCTACATAGTAGTTATAACAAAGACCCAAATTGGTCACACTCTGAGCCTTCCAAATTTCAAACATTTTCTGGGGGGGAGGCCAGAACCCTTTGTGGGAGGGGGGCATCCCCCCTTCCACACCTACCTCAAATTTCTTGTCCCTGTTATTCACAATTTAGTTCCAGCTATTGCAAACCTTAACAAAAACCCTGTCTAACAGGTGCAGTTTTCTTCATCTTTTTCGTTCTTTTTTTTCAAAAAGGAGAAATTAAACTTAAAGTATATGCTGTGGTTTAAATTTGGTTTAAAAAAGATCAAGACTAGTCTGATTTTTATGTTCCTTTGTTTTAGATTGGAGGAGTAGAGTGGTGTAATGGTTAGCTGCGCATTCCATATTGGGCTCCATCGCGTCGCAACTCTGCCCATGCAGAATATATTTTCTTCCAACTAGCTGTCAATATAATGCAGTTTTGCCATCTAAAAATTGAAATAAGTTTATTGCAATTGGTGATGCCAGCTAATCTACAGCCTGATAAGAGTTTAAATATAAAAAAATTAGTGACCAGTGCAGAAATTTACAATTAAATTGATGCTCAAAGAGATTAAACATGAAGCGTTAATTCCTATAATGAGGTAAAATGATCAACCTCTTATACTTACATCATATCCAGCAACAAGAAGCCCAACTCCATAAGGCCGTCTTCCATACCTTTGAGTTGGTATTTGCATTTCTGATTATTGTGGTTAAGAAAAACTGTTTCATTCTTTTGAAAAGTAAGAGGTCATGCCTGTAGCCAGTATTCAGGTAAGCAAGGCAGTTGCCTTGGTAACAAGTTTCTAGTTTTCATTTTTTATTTTGGTAAATAGAAAAATAATACACAAACAGTTTCTAGAACTGAACCACATGACCTAGGTTAAAGGAACACTGTTGCGAGGGAGCATGCACCAGTTTCTTGAAAGGAAACTTGAAATGATCAGCCTGAGTTTTTCAAGTTGAAGTGTAAATTTCAAAATGGCATTGACTAGTGGCAGCGGTCACAGTGGATAATGAATAAACTCGAGATGGAAAAGGTTATTTGAAGTGAGCCTGGTCCGCACATGCGAATCCGTGACAGTGTCCATTTGAAGTGAGAATTGTCAAGTTTGGTTAGAATAGATTGTGAATAGATTATTACATTAATTGGCAAGACAGGTACCAATAGTCAGACTTCATTTTTAAAAGACCTGATTGGAAGAAAAGTTTACCAACTTGAAATATTTGAAGGGCTCCCGGCAGTAACGTCCTAAGTATGTTTTTGGAAAATTTTCACTGAAATCTTGGATTTTTAGCCTCAAAAGGGACTCGCTTGGGGGGCCATAGGGTGTCATAGGAGCCCAAAACATTTTCTCAAAGATGTGGATTTTCTTCCCCATTTTGGATCTGTTTTAAGTACCTTAACAATAATAAATCATTAATTTGACAAAACTGTGCTTTTAAAGGCCTAAAACATACAATTTTAGTGAAAGTTACCAAAAACATACTTAGGACGTTCTTGTGGGGAGCCCTTCAATTTTAAAGCTGTCTATCTAGTATGATCATTCAGGATGATCACACTGGGCAGGATTTTGAGACTCCTATGTTCAAACCATTTGCTAGGTTTTGAAGTTATAAGGTGGCAAGTATGTTCTTTTCCTTTGTGTGCATTCTAACTGAAAAAATACCGAGAATTATATCATAGAGCAGTTTTCATTTGAGTATCAAAATTTATGTTTGCTTTGGCCTTGCATTACTACATGTACACTTTTGCGACACTGGTTTTAAAACCCACAACACTTTCTCGACCAATCAGATGCAAGTACCCAAAACAACCATGACTTATTTGCAAGCATTTTTCTGTGCTCGTCATAGGCGACAAAAATTTTGTCTGCATCTGGTTTTGGCTAAATGTGACACTCAAATTATGAAAACTGCTCAAAAAAGTACTAGTTGGATTAGAATCAATAGATTGGAAGTGATGGTTTTCTTGCCAGCTGAGCTTGCGAAAGAGGCAAAAATGAAGTTCTCGCACACTGAATGGGGGTCTGGTACGAGTCGGGATATCAGGTGTCGCGCTTTGACACGTGACTCAGTTTTTGTTTCTTGCCATATGTGCAACAGCTGTCCCACCCTCCCAGCCCTTGACATAGGTATTTAGGGTCATGGAAGTTTTTGGTTTTGTACGAGCCAGTTTTCATACATACTCTGTAAGTGTTAAACGTTTTGCAATAAAGTGCTGTTGCATTCTGTGGCAGACAAATGGCATTCAGTGTGTGAGAATTAATATTTCCAAGACAAGATTCATTGATTTACCTAATACTGTTCACTCGGTAAGAACAATACTATTATATAATTATTAATATTATTTTCCTGCAGCCACACAGGTAATTCATAGTCAGATAGAAAAGATACTATCTCCAACAGCAGAAACAAGTCTTGAGATGGGCAGCCTTCTGTCATATGCATACTTAGAGTCAAGACATTCACTCCTCATAAATTTACTGCAATAAACAAAAAAATTCAACATTGTAAATGGTTTGAATCCAGGAGTATCAGTAGTCTATGGAGTATGATCGTCCGGGTTAGTGTAGTTCTGAAAAGAACTGTTGTTGTTGAAATTAGGGAACTTAAGCAACGACGACAGCAACGCCAAGGAAAACATCACTTGAAAAAAGGATTTGTGCTGTTTTAAACTACTTTGCAGTCGTTCCAATTTGTTTAGTTTACCTAATGTGACCGGATTGTCCAGGAACTGAATTTGAAGGGATGGCTTTCCAGTTCAAATGGAGAAAGGAAAATTAACCGTCGTGTGTTTGTGTTCTCCACAAAACCTTTAATTTGAATATTTGACGTTGTTGTTTTGCAGGGAACGGCAAAGAAATGTACCAAAATGAAAACACATGTGCAGTTGTTTTCGGTCAATAAACCTATTGTTTTTTGCCGTTCTCGCTGCTGTCCCCATCGTCCCATCGTGGTTGCTTAAGCTCCCTATTGACTGATGCATGGACAACCTGAGCAAAAGTCATACTGCATTCAAAGTCATGAGATTGTTACTGTCATTGGTCAGTTTAGCCATGGTGCTATTGGCTGTTGAGACTCAAATCAGTGATTGACAGTGCATACATACATACATACACATACTTTATTTCAACTTGAAAATTTTGAGTAGCAAACATCTGCTAATGTATTCGAGCATAATAAAAGAAATACAATAAAATGCTACAAAATAAAATGCTACAAATATACTGAACTATATACATTATAAATCCATGTTTTGTCAGGGTAATTTTGTCTGTGTATTGTTAGTCAGACTTGTCACTCAATCAAAGCAGGTAATTATTTAGAACATGCAATATCAATATTAATGTCTTGTGGAGTCTAAAAAAGCACTGACTGTTACACACTGTTTGACAGAGAAGTGAAATTACCCTTTTAAGTAAGATTGTAATTATGCCCATTATTACATGACTAAGACAGTCAGATGGCCAATAACTAAAATCAACCAATCAGATTTGCTCTATTGTCAGTCCAATATTTTCTAAGTATTGGACCGGGCATTGTCCTGAATGATCCCACACAATCCTCCCGCTGGCAGGAGTCGTGTAATAAATCTCTTATTAACCAAGCTTGCTCGGGACTGTACTGCGAGAATATCAGCCCTCAGTTTTTTTTTTGCAAGACCTCAGACCGATATTCTCCCAGTATGGCCTTCGCACTTGGTCAATATAAAGATAAATAAATTGAACATCAATATTATTGTTTGATTATGTTCAACAATCAAACATAATCAAACTCACAAGAAAAACTTATCAATCGATTGCAATTGAACCCCTGTTTGTTTGTTTGTTTGTTTGTTTGTTTAAATAGAAAAGCTGATAAAAGCCAAGTTATGAGAAAATGTCTAAATATAATAAATATAAAATAAATATCAGATATATGCATAATGTAAATCCCATATAAGCTGTTAACGTTGAGAATAAAGACAAAAGAATAATCCATACCACTCCTGGGTGCTACTGTGCCTGAGATGTACATTCATGTTACACTTTGCTCCGAACTACACATGTGTTTATTTTGTGTGACGTGATATATAATTTTAGGTATTTATCTGATTATTTTTGTGTATTATACTTCATTTCAGGTGCCAAAAGATGCAGTCATAACAAAATCAAACTGAATTTGATTTGACTGCATTCAATTACATTTGATTGGTTCGAATGTCAATAATTATTATTGTTCGATTGAATTTGATTGGTTTTTGGTTTGATTTTGTTTGATTTGACACCCTGGGAATAATGTTAATGACACTGGGACTGGGACTGACAGATCAGAAATAAGTTCCTAAATTTAATTTGCCTTTTGTCTAATCAATGAGGAAGGATCAGTTTGCCATTTCTTTTGTTTCACTTCAAGTATTAATACTGATCTAGGTCTGGAAACCCAGATCTGGCCATTCTCAATGGTTTGTTGCAGTGATCATGCATTCTACAACGCGGTATGTTTCTTTTTATACTAGTCCCAGGCCCCAGGACATGAAAAGTTCATTTTTGACCAACGTTGGACATCCAAAAAAAAAAAAAACTTTTCATTGCTTGACCATATCTTAAATTGGAAAATTATGAATCAGTGGAACATGGACTTCAATTTTTTAGTATAAGAAATGGGTCGTCATAGACACTTTAAGAAAAGTTTCCATTATCAAGCAACGTTGAAAGTTTAGTATTTATAGTTCATAATTATAAATAAATCTCTCTATATACCGCATCACAACAACCTCACCTTAGAAGTCGTGCATCTGCTGTAAGACCTGCAATGGACACAGCCACATGATCATCTATAGGCAGGATCTTCTTCTGATGGGCAGATAACTCTGACGCTGCTCTCTAAAAATATAAGTGAATGCAATTCAGACATAAGTACAGTGTATCTTATGAAGCTGTTGTACAAAGTTATTTATTCTTGCAACTTGGAATGCAACACTGAAGAAACCATTGCGAGACAAGTTGCAAAATACAGCTGTACAAGTTTCATGCCATATAAACTTGCCTTGAGAGTGCATAGAATTCAACAGTTGCATGTGTGGTACATATATATGTTGTGGTTCAATTTTTTCTTTGGTTTGAAAATTTTCAAACCAGTTTGATTTTTGTTTTCCTTTGTCTCAGAATATGATAATGAACATGAGACAAAGGAAAATAAAAACTAAACTGGTTTGAAAATTTTTAAACCAAAGAAAAATTTGAACCACAACATATATATGTTGTAAGTACTCACTACTGTGTATGAGTGCAGGAGAAGTGAGTGCTGAAATCCTATTGAGCAGATGAATGAACAAAACCGTTTATTTGCTTTTGTGGCAGTTACTACACTACAGAAGGTGTTTGACACTGTCTCAAATTCTTTTCCAACTTGTCTTGCAAAAGTGTTGCATTTTAAGTTGGAAGAACGATTTCCTCATGTAACACCACCATTAAAGCTACTGAAGCATTTTTTTGGGTATTTCTTACATGAAGATGTATTGTATAACTGTCAAACACAAAACTGGACAAAATAAAAGCAACACTTACTTTCAATGCCACAATAACTGCATGTGTTTTTGATTTCAGTCCTACTGTTGCTGATCCCTATCAAGAACAAAGTAATTCAGAAAGCTCAAAGGTGATAGCAAATAAAGCATTTTATACCAGGATGGCAACTTAAGTTCTACAAACCAATTTATGGTATACAAGATATCAGCACCTGTTTAACAGCTTCCATTGCATATTCAATTTGATGTATACGGCCCTGCAATTACACATACACAACAAGTTATATTAAATTAAAAAGTTTCAGTCTGTAGATGATTTCAACATACCTACTACCCAGGGTGGGGGGGGGGGGGGGGGGGGGGGGGGGGGGTGACTCCCATAAAAAAAAAAGACGTGACGGGAGTGCTCATCGGAAATTTTCAAAAAACACCCTAAAAGGTACCAGAATCTTGTTTGATAGGTGTGGCTCAAATATGTTTTTACCTCTCAGAGGTACCAATTTAAACAACACAAGACATATTCTGTCACATTTTTTCAACACAATACCCTAAGGTAGATTTCAGCGCCCTTAGGTAAGCGGGTACCAATCTACAAATTTTTTTACCCCTAAAAGGTACGACAAGCACCCCTGTCATTTTTCGGGGGTCCCACCCCGGTACCTAATACAGTAATTGGTCATGGGAATGACATTCTATATTCATTGAAAAATGGTGGTTGTGGGTTGTTGTGTTGGTATATTTTTGGTCATTGTGCCTCGTTATGAATTGTTTTGGGTGGTTTTGGGTAGTTCAGTGATTTAGTAACTAGTACAATGCTTTACTAACATGATCTTCACCCATATTCATGTTTTCCATAATTTTTTTTTATCAAAATCAATTAAATTGAAAATTAATCCATTAATTAGTATCCATTACAATTGATTTTTAATGAGTATCGATTAGATATGCCCTGTAAATACACCATTTAAAAAAAAACTAATGAATAGGTTGCACTTTACCTGTGGGCTCCAGACTGTAACATCATTGTCATACTGATTTCGGAACTGAGAAAAGAAGCATGAAAGTACTAACATGAGTTTACTGTGTTTGTTGGTTTCTTAATTAAGTTTAAGCTTAACTGAAAACGTTGTCAAATAAGTACGTAGGTAAAAACAAATCCAGAACAATTTTGTAGCAGATTTGTCATAGAATTGAATACTTTTTTTAAACAGAAAACACTGATCAACGATGAAAATTTATATAAATATGGAGATGGAAGTTTTTGACAACGTGACTCAGCAAGGCGAGATTAAGTAACATGTTTCTTGAAAATATGCCATATTTTGCACACCACGCAGCATGGAAACTACAAAGAACAACCCCAAGTATTAAACCCTATCTTGTTACTTAGCAATCTGCCCCGTTACAAGAGAAAAAGGCGACAAAAAAGTACATTTTGGGCAAAAGAAACTCACCATTGTGGCCGGTCAAATGTGAGTGATTGGTAGCAACTGCTGGAAAACCGTATTGAAGACTCAATTCGAATCCACGAATCACTTGGTCAGAGGACTTTCAAATATTCGGGTAGCTACGTCATGTATTGAGATATATATTGTGCCGCACCACCACGATTCAAAATGGCGTCTAGCGTTGTTGATGTTTTTATTTTTGAGGGTTGTCAACTAGTATTTCTTGAAAGTAAAAGCGGTTTTTTCAGGTGAAAAATTCTACAATGAACAACAGAGCTGAGCCTGAAGGACGCAGTGACTCTGGCCAGTCGTGGAAACCAAGAACACAGCAACAAAAGAACTCGGATTTTTTTGAGAAATTGGAACAACTTGAGCAGAAGTAAGCTTAGGTTTATTATCTTTTATCACCAAGAATTTATAATATCATAAAATAATAGATAAAATATTTCGTTATATTTCATCCAAATGAAACATAACGAGAAGAAGGGATTTCATATCCCTTCAATTTCACCCCAATAGACCTTATCAAATTAATGTTGTTGGTTTTTTTTTGGCCAGATAGGAAAAATCTATCGACACTGCTGGAAGGCGTATCCAAAAAATTATTAAAATGGCCAAGTTTGAGAGCGACATCTTTTAAATTGACTGCACAATACAAACAATTTTGAGATGCTCCGACTTTGCAGAGCACTATCTTTGCTATTTCCACTCTCAAACTTGGCCATTTATATTACTTAATATATATAAAGATAGGCTGAGCCTAACAGCGAAGCTCTCTGAACAGAAAGCCAATGATAAGCTTTACTAAGATAAAAGGTCGGAAGCACAAGAAATAAGATTAATTTCAGCAATTCTCAATAACAGTATTACGTGACCGTCTGCACAGTACATTTAGACCGTACAAAAGTTCACAAAAACAAACAACTTTTTCTGGGTCTAGAATAACTAGTATGAATAAAATACACCTGTTGCATATCAAGAATTTCCCAAGAAACTAATAAATATTTATTTGGAAATCAAAATTGCAAAAAAATACACAAACGTATTTGCATGAGGCAACGCGAGTGAAGTTAGAACAGACACTATAAAATCCAAGTCTTGTTTTGTTTACATAAAATCGCTTTTCAACCTATGTAATGAATGAACAAACACATAAAAAATGGACAACAAAATCTTCTTTTTAAAAATTTTATTCAAATATCTATTAGTTTATGTTTAAAGGCAAAACGCGTAATATTGATAGCACATCAAGGCTGAGTGTCCTCGAAGAAATTCAAGATATCAACACAACTGAATTTGGGCACGTTTTATAAACATTTCTCCAAAACTAACGAGAACACAAAGAAAAAGTCAATCACAAATTGATATCAACATAAATTCCCATCGAAAAATGTGATATATTTTACCTTTAAGTCACTTGGCTGCTTGGAAATTCTCTAAAACTCCGCTTCTTCGGTTCTGAAATCCGAATAGGAAATATTGCCCCGCATTGATAAAAAGGTATGAAGTTCCTGGAAGCAAGATTTTATCCCTGAAAGCTCTTCTTTTTCCACTAAAGCGGCTTCTGAGTATCCCTTGATTTCATTCTTTGTTTCACGGAACAAAGAATTCAATAGGTTCTTTTGTTTCTGTTTTGAATGGAAGACGCTGACCATGTTTTCTGACCCGTTTTTTCTCGAAAAAATTATTTATTTATTTAACTTCGCCTAACTGGAATACAAACCTTATATACATATTCAAGATAGTGATGACATTAACTCGAACTGGACTTACTGGAAGGACACATTTATGAGCGCGGTCTTGGATTTTATCTCAACTAAAAAGATCAGGGGAAAAAACACCCCGCCTTGGATCACAAGTGAAATTATCCACGCTCTGCAGAAAAAGGAGGCCGCTCACTCAAAGCTGAAGAAATCTCCTACTGACCATCAACTCCAGAAGTATTGTGAATTGCAGAAACCAGCAGAAACCAGCGGAAAAAAACTCAGAGCAGTGTTCTTTGTATAGATTGAAGGCCACATATGAAAATTCAGGCACTTCGAGCAAAAAAAAAAAAGACCCAAAAAGTCACCAACATAGCTTTTTTTCACTAGCCTCTTCTTAGTATCCCTGTCTTGAGTAGCAAACCGCGAAAAAATGCAGGGAAAAACGACTTTGCACAACACAACAAGAGAAAGTGTTTACTGCAGCTAATGTGACATCAGCCGTGCAGCCGCGCGAAAAACAGACTCGGTTTCAAAATTGCTAAGATCCCAGATGTTGCGTAGTGTCATACGTGCATGTTTTGCGAAGCCATACACGCCTGCAAGCTAGTCCTGCACGACGGACACACACACACACGGATGCACCCGCGAAACATTCCGCTAGCCATGACCATGAAAAATGATGGGCATAGGTTCTACGAGTATGGAGCTCTGCGAGCGGGCCTTCGGCCCGCAAGAGCTCCGCTATTAGTTTAAACTGATACAAACTGTGCTGTTCCGTTACTCTTGAATTTGGCTTATCAAAATGCATCAAAACAGTTACCAGTACTGTTGTTAAAAGAATTTATGAAAAATGGATTTATCATATATTTTAAACACACACTTAAAGGCCCACCTTCACCCAAAAGACATTGCGGTCATTTGTTTTTGTTTTGAAATGCTGTATTGTTCATACAGATGATCTGATTGGTTGCACACATTCAAGCGTGAATTTCAAATTTAGCACAGAAAGTGATCATGGCATGCACAATATTTTGGGTGAAGGTGGGCCTTTAAGAGGAAAATGTCTATTTATCACATTTTGTCAATTTAATGTCATTATATTGTATGATAATTGATATTTTATTGTGAATTTGTAGGATTTCTGCTCTTGAAAAGGAAAGAAATACCCCGTTATACAGCAGACGCAGTGAATTCCGTAAAGATTACTGTGAACTGGAAGAAGTTGATCTAAAAGGAACAAATGACAGAAAAACAGAGAGTAAGCAGTTTTGTTTTGTTGAAATTATAACATTCTTTCAAGTTAAGTTAGTATTGTTGTTTATTATTGTTTTGTTGGTTTTACAGAACAAAAACTGAAGC
Organism: Dendrophyllia cribrosa; assembly: GCA_024195265.1. Classification (NCBI taxonomy): domain Eukaryota; kingdom Metazoa; phylum Cnidaria; class Anthozoa; order Scleractinia; family Dendrophylliidae; genus Dendrophyllia; species Dendrophyllia cribrosa. Next base: position 39,504,651 of record JAJLRJ010000003.1, on the reverse strand, counting down.
AGCAATTGGGCAAAATCAGGTCAAATGTGAACAAATTCCAGCGAGATCTGAGGGATGTAAAGCCATCCCCAGAATTTGTTGAAAAGCTCAAAGAGATCATGGAGGAAGTTGAGAGTTCTGTGATGAGCTTTAAAGAACAACAGAGAAAAGTGTATGTATTGAAATATAAAAGTCTGGTATATCTGTAGTTGCAAGTAAAATCCAGTCTCAGGTCAGATCAGTATTCAATCTAGTTTAAATCTGAACTCTATTCAATTCAGGTAAGCTAACCCTAACCCCAGCACAAAGCCAACCCAAGGTAACTCTAACACAAAGCTTATCATCACACCACTGGCTACATGTATCTATGTGCTGGGGGTAGTGGTTTACTTTGTGCTAAGGTCAGGGTTAGCTTACATGAACCTAGATTAAATACTGGGTACATATTTAACCGATATTGAATACTGATTCAACCTGAGAACAGATTATACCTGCAACATATCCATGTGACTGATTGGGGGAGTTCATTTATCCATTTTCCGAGGCTCATTTTGGGCCAATTTATACTTAAGATGAATCATCCCATCTGCACAGGTTATTAACTGGCTCGTCGCTCTGCGACGAGTCAGTTCTTAAAATACCCTCTTTTTTTTCTGTCGTATCACCTGCCCCGGGAATCGATTTTGCTGCGGCCAACACCGTACCTAGTTTACTTCCGGTTTTCAGAAATCAGTGATGTCATCTAAAAGGCAATTTAAATGTATCTCTTAAGGAGTTATGATAGTGAGGAATGTTCATTTCGATAATTCAGAATCAGTGGGTGAACTACATGGTGCGAAGGGGGTTTGGAGTGTTTATCTACTAACCTATAGCTGGGCGAATGTGGATATGTTTCCTTCGCGCGTATATTTTGCATTAGCAGTTGTTAGGTCATTCACCAATGGCAATGCAAAAATTCTACACTGGTGTTGTTGCCGTGAAAAGCACAGAAAATACAGAGAGCATTACCACATAGGCCTGAAGGAAGATCGCAATCAACAGCGGTGGCTATTCTCAAAGGAATTTTTGGACCCCACGCGCGAAGCAAAGGGAAATTCCCGCATGTGGCAAATGCTTTTCTGAGATTATAATACATCCTCCCGCTACCACAGTTTAACTAGTTGAATATGAGGATATTATGTCAGTTTTCAGTCGGTTCACAAGGCGAACTGTATACCATAGGAAAAGGAATTTGTAAACAACCTCGTTCGGCTACGGTTCACACGGTTCACATAATTAAAAAATATGTATGATATTAATTATTTAATATATTGCGTGAACCGTTGTGAACCGTTAAATTTTCATTCTCAGTCTTTGTGAACCGTATGAAATCAAACTTGACTTCGCTGTAAACCGTATAGATGTTAGTTATTTAGGCATTTTAAAAGGCTCTGTGCTTTCACGCACTAAGTATTTTTAGAACTGCGATATAACGCTGATATTTATATTGTCACGCAATGCGCGATGTACAGTTGTCGCGCACGAATACACATCATAATTGATTAGCTCTAATTGCTGGATTTCGCTTTTTTACGCTTTATCACAAAGTATTAAACATGTACAACGTCTTCCGAAAAAATTATTTGGATCCCATTTTTTATCGCGGAGTTATAGTAATCCAAACTCAAAGACAATCTCAGACAGAACTCGTTGAGACAGTAGTGTTTTTGCGCGCAAGACAACCGTTAGTGTAATATCCTGTCAAAACTGATCACATTTATCGAAGCCCTCCTCTCCCTCCTCCGTTCAATGTTGCTTTAGAAGGGTTGCTCAGAGACCAGGGACACTTTTTGAGTATGTACAACATTGTTTTGTGGGGGGTAGGGGGAGGTAGATATGATAATTAACTGGCTCGTCGCTCTGCGACGAGTCAGTTCTTAAAATACCCTCTTTTTTTTCTTTTTTTTTTTCGGCCTGTCGGGTCACCTGCCCCGGGAATCGCTTTTGCTGCGGCCAACACTGTACCTAGTACTTCCGGTTTTCAGAAATGGCGTAATCAGTGATGTCAGCAACTATAATTCAAATATTTACCGTTCTTATTTCGACGGAATTGTTAAAAATTAAATCTCTGTGATTTTCGGATGTGATCTATTTCTGGTAAAGGGAAAGCGGGTTGAATTTTTCTAACCAAATCAATTGTCAAACAGTCGAGTTTAGATCGAAAAAATCGTTGAATATAACACGTCCCGGCACGTCACAGAACTGCTGAGTAAACAATTCTCAAGCATTACTCCGTGCAGTCACGTTCAAATTCCACACATCTCGTATTCGTGTCACGCTATTTGATCGATCGTGTTGATATTGTTAATTTATTCGAAACCCCATCACCGATTCTCCAAAATGCCTGTGTTTAAACAATCCTGATTCCTTGTAGTAGGTGGTTTCAAGGATTTTAAAGCGAAAAAAATATACAAAGTTCTAAACTTATGTTTTTTCTAACAGTACCGAGTTGATCAGAGAAAAAAATATAGACCTGAAACTGTAGCCTACTAAAGGGGGGTGTGGGGTGGGGGGTGGGGGCAGGTGGCGGTGTTCGGCAATTTTTCTGATCATGAATTTTTTTTCCGTCTTGATGTTGTGCAAGAATTTTTTTCGGGATTGCTCCATACTTTTTTTTCCTTTCGCTCGCTGTGCATTATTTTTTTTTTCTTTACTTTTGCTGTGCTGGAATTTGTTTTTAGTAATTGCCCAACCCCCCCGCCCCCCCTCTTAACAGTAAAATGGTCCGTCCCTAAGGAGTGCTTGAAGCGGGCTGTGGAATGTAAATTTGGACTGGACTGTGCATATTGATAGATTCTAGATTGTATATTGTGGCTTGCTAATATAAAACTCTAAAATGAAAACCGGGTGGAAACTGAGGCCAAACGAGCCAGTTTCGAAGCCCATCGGGCTCCTTGTTAGTAGTTAAGCAGGGATGTAGCTAAGAGCCGGCTACCGGCTAATTTCACCAGCTGAAAGAGAACTTATCACCGGCTGAAATTTCACTAGAAAACAAAGACTTGGGGTGATTTTGAAGCTGCACAAGCCAGAAAAAACCGGCTGGGCTTGTTAATGAGCCTGCTCAGTTTTTTCTTAGCTACACTCCTGACAGTTCATCTGGGCATAAATCTAATGACAGATAACCATCTGAAAATGTCTAATCTAAAGATTAATATTTATTATGACCCACTGTCTATCTTTGGCTCAAATCTAATTCCTACTCTCAGACAGATTATTAACCTGCCCCTGGCAAAATGTGTATCATTATGAGGCATTTTATGACATTTTGATAATTATGCTTTTGTTGACTACTTAATTTGCATTTTGGCAGCTTAAAATATTTTACCTTTCACTAGTTATGATGAGCTGTTACACGAAGAGCGTGCATATCTCCAGGAAGTGTCAGCGATGGAGAAAAAATTTGAATCTTGGTCTCAGCTTCCAGCACCCGCCACAGCTGCAGCTGATGTGAAGAAGGCAGCTGGTGCAGTAACAGTTTCACTACCACCAGCTGTAGCAGCATTTGAGGTAAAAGTGGACTTCATGAGAATTTCATGGTATTACCTCAATGTATCCTGAAAGTTTAAAGACAAAATCTCATAACTCCTCCCTTCTAATATTGTTCTCTGATATTTTATGAAGCCAACCCTTAGTGCAGTCACTGGACAGTTCCTCCCCACCCCACCCCTCCCCTCGATTTCCCCCCTCCCCTTCCTCTCCAAGTCAAAGGTTCTGGACTACCAGGAATAAAGGCAGCCTTAAGTGACTTAAATAGGTTACTATAAAACTGCTTTTGATTGGTTACAATACAGGTATGCCTCGGAGTACCATATGGCACTATTGGAGATAAAATGCAGTCACACAATAGTACCATATGACACTACTCAGAGATAACATACAGTCACACAATAGTACCATATGACACTATCAGAGATAACATACAGTCACACAATAGTACCATATGGCACTATCAGAGATAACATGCAGTCAGACAATAGTACCATATGACACTATCAGAGATAACATGCAGTCACACAATAGTACCATATGACACTATCAGAGATAACATGCAGTCACACAATAGTACCATATGACACTATCAGAGATAACATACAGTCACACAATAGTACCATATGACACTATCAGAGATAACATGCAGTCACACAATAGTACCATATGACACTATCAGAGATAACATGCAGTCACACAATAGTACCATATGACACTATCAGAGATAACATGCAGTCACACAATAGTACCATATGACACTATCAGAGATAACATGCAGTCAGACAATAGTACCATATGACACTATCAGAGATAACATACAGTCACACAATAGTACCATATGACACTATCAGAGATAACATGCAGTCACACAATAGTACCATATGACACTATCAGAGATAACATGCAGTCACATAATAATACCATATGACACTATCAGAGATAACATACAGTCACACAATAGTACCATATGACACTATCAGAGATAACATGCAGTCAGACAATAGTACCATATGACACTATCAGAGATAACATGCAGTCACACAATAGTACCATATGACACTATCAGAGATAACATGCAGTCACATAATAATACCATATGGCACTATCAGAGATAACATGCAGTCAGACAATAGTACCATATGACACTATCAGAGATAACATGCAGTCAGACAATAGTACCATATGACACTATCAGAGATACCATACAGTCACACAATAGTACCATATGACACTATCAGAGATAACATGCAGTCACACAATAGTACCATATGACACTATCAGAGATAACATGCAGTCACATAATAATACCATATGGCACTATCAGAGATAACATGCAGTCAGACAATAGTACCATATGACACTATCAGAGATACCATACAGTCACACAATAGTACCATATGACACTATCAGAGATAACATGCAGTCAGACAATAGTACCATATGACACTATCAGAGATAACATGCAGTCACACAATAGTACCATATGACACTATCAGAGATAACATGCAGTCACACAATAGTACCATATGACACTATCAGAGATACCATACAGTCACACAATAGTACCATATGACACTATCAGAGATAACATGCAGTCAGACAATAGTACCATATGACACTATCAGAGATAACATGCAGTCACACAATAGTACCATATGACACTATCAGAGATAACATGCAGTCACACAATAGTACCATATGACACTATCAGAGATAACATGCAGTCACACAATAGTACCATATGACACTATCAGAGATAACATGCAGTCACACAATAGTACCATATGACACTATCAGAGATAACATACAGTCACACAATAGTACCATATGACACTATCAGAGATACCATACAGTCACACAATAGTACCATATGACACTATCAGAGATAACATACAGTCACACAATAGTACCATATGACACTATCAGAGATACCATACAGTCACACAATAGTACCATATGACACTATCAGAGATAACATGCAGTCACACAATAGTACCATATGACACTATCAGAGATAACATACAGTCACACAATAGTACCATATGACACTATCAGAGATAACATACAGTCACACAATAGTACCATATGACACTATCAGAGATAACATACAGTCAGACAATAGTACCATATGGCACTATCAGAGATAACATACAGTCAGACAATAGTACCATATGACACTATCAGAGATACCATGCAGTCACACAATAGTACCATATGACACTATCAGAGATAACATACAGTCACACAATAGTACCATATGACACTATCAGAGATAACATGCAGTCACACAATAGTACCATATGGCACTATCAGAGATAACATACAGTCAGACAATAGTACCATATGGCACTATCAGAGATAACATACAGTCAGACAATAGTACCATATGACACTATCAGAGATAACATGCAGTCAGACAATAGTACCATATGACACTATCAGAGATAACATGCAGTCAGACAATAGTACCATATGACACTATCAGAGATAACATGCAGTCACACAATAGTACCATATGGCACTATCAGAGATAACATGCAGTCAGACAATAGTACCATATGACACTATCAGAGATAACATGCAGTCAGACAATAGTACCATATGACACTATCAGAGATAACATACAGTCAGACAATAGTACCATATGACACTATCAGAGATAACATACAGTCACACAATAGTACCATATGACACTATCAGAGATAACATACAGTCACACAATAGTACCATATGACACTATCAGAGATAACATGCAGTCAGACAATAGTACCATATGACACTATCAGAGATAACATGCAGTCACACAATAGTACCATATGACACTATCAGAGATAACATGCAGTCACATAATAATACCATATGGCACTATCAGAGATAACATGCAGTCACATAATAATACCATATGGCACTATCAGAGATAACATGCAGTCACATAATAATACCATATGGCACTATCAGAGATAACATGCAGTCACACAATAGTACCATATGACACTATCAGAGATAACATGCAGTCACATAATAATACCATATGGCACTATCAGAGATAACATGCAGTCAGACAATAGTACCATATGACACTATCAGAGATAACATGCAGTCAGACAATAGTACCATATGACACTATCAGAGATAACATGCAGTCACACAATAGTACCATATGACACTATCAGAGATAACATGCAGTCACACAATAGTACCATATGACACTACTCAGAGATAACATACAGTCACACAATAGTACCATATGGCACTACTCAGAGATAACATGCAGTCACACAATAGTACCATATGACACTACTCAGAGATAACATACAGTCACATAATAATACCATATGGCACTACTCAGAGATAACATACAGTCACACAATAGTACCATATGACACTATCAGAGATAACATGCAGTCACACAATAGTACCATATGACACTATCAGAGATAACATGCAGTCAGACAATAGTACCATATGACACTATCAGAGATACCATACAGTCACACAATAGTACCATATGACACTATCAGAGATAACATGCAGTCACATAATAGTACCATATGACACTATCAGAGATAACATGCAGTCACACAATAGTACCATATGACACTATCAGAGATAACATACAGTCACACAATAGTACCATATGACACTATCAGAGATAACATGCAGTCACACAATAGTACCATATGACACTATCAGAGATACCATACAGTCACACAATAGTACCATATGACACTATCAGAGATAACATGCAGTCACACAATAGTACCATATGACACTATCAGAGATAACATGCAGTCACACAATAGTACCATATGACACTACTCAGAGATAACATGCAGTCACACAATAGTACCATTTGACACTATCAGAGATAACATGCAGTCAGACAATAGTACCATATGACACTATCAGAGATAACATGCAGTCACATAATAATACCATATGGCACTATCAGAGATAACATGCAGTCACACAATAGTACCATATGACACTATCAGAGATAACATGCAGTCAGACAATAGTACCATATGACACTATCAGAGATAACATACAGTCACACAATAGTACCATATGACACTATCAGAGATAACATACAGTCACATAATAGTACCATATGACACTATCAGAGATAACATACAGTCACATAATAGTACCATATGACACTATCAGAGATAACATGCAGTCACATAATAGTACCATATGACACTATCAGAGATAACATGCAGTCACACAATAGTACCATATGACACTATCAGAGATAACATACAGTCACATAATAGTACCATATGACACTATCAGAGATAACATGCAGTCACACAATAGTACCATATGACACTATCAGAGATAACATGCAGTCACACAATAGTACCATATGACACTATCAGAGATAACATGCAGTCACACAATAGTACCATATGACACTATCAGAGATAACATGCAGTCAGACAATAGTACCATATGACACTATCAGAGATAACATGCAGTCACACAATAGTACCATATGACACTATCAGAGATAACATACAGTCACACAATAGTACCATATGACACTATCAGAGATAACATGCAGTCAGACAATAGTACCATATGACACTATCAGAGATAACATGCAGTCACATAATAGTACCATATGGCACTATCAGAGATAACATGCAGTCACATAATAGTACCATATGACACTATCAGAGATAACATGCAGTCACACAATAGTACCATATGACACTATCAGAGATAACATGCAGTCAGACAATAGTACCATATGACACTATCAGAGATAACATACAGTCACACAATAGTACCATATGACACTATCAGAGATAACATACAGTCACACAATAGTACCATATGACACTATCAGAGATAACATGCAGTCACACAATAGTACCATATGGCACTATCAGAGATAACATACAGTCACACAATAGTACCATATGACACTATCAGAGATAACATGCAGTCAGACAATAGTACCATATGACACTATCAGAGATAACATGCAGTCACACAATAGTACCATATGACACTATCAGAGATAACATGCAGTCAGACAATAGTACCATATGACACTATCAGAGATAACATGCAGTCAGACAATAGTACCATATGACACTATCAGAGATAACATGCAGTCACATAATAATACCATATGGCACTATCAGAGATAACATGCAGTCACATAATAATACCATATGGCACTATCAGAGATAACATGCAGTCACACAATAGTACCATATGACACTATCAGAGATAACATGCAGTCACATAATAATACCATATGGCACTACTCAGAGATAACATACAGTCACACAATAGTACCATATGACACTATCAGAGATAACATGCAGTCACACAATAGTACCATATGACACTATCAGAGATACCATACAGTCACACAATAGTACCATATGGCACTATCAGAGATAACATGCAGTCACACAATAGTACCATATGACACTATCAGAGATAACATACAGTCACACAATAGTACCATATGACACTATCAGAGATAACATGCAGTCACACAATAGTACCATATGACACTATCAGAGATAACATACAGTCACACAATAGTACCATATGACACTATCAGAGATAACATGCAGTCACATAATAATACCATATGGCACTACTCAGAGATAACATACAGTCACACAATAGTACCATATGACACTATCAGAGATAACATGCAGTCACACAATAGTACCATATGACACTATCAGAGATAACATACAGTCACACAATAGTACCATATGGCACTATCAGAGATAACATGCAGTCACACAATAGTACCATATGACACTATCAGAGATAACATGCAGTCACACAATAGTACCATATGACACTATCAGAGATAACATACAGTCACACAATAGTACCATATGGCACTATCAGAGATAACATACAGTCACACAATAGTACCATATGACACTATCAGAGATACCATACAGTCACACAATAGTACCATATGACACTATCAGAGATAACATGCAGTCACACAATAGTACCATATGACACTATCAGAGATAACATGCAGTCACACAATAGTACCATATGACACTATCAGAGATAACATGCAGTCACATAATAATACCATATGGCACTATCAGAGATAACATGCAGTCACACAATAGTACCATATGACACTATCAGAGATAACATACAGTCACACAATAGTACCATATGGCACTATCAGAGATAACATGCAGTCAGACAATAGTACCATATGACACTATCAGAGATACCATACAGTCACACAATAGTACCATATGACACTATCAGAGATAACATGCAGTCAGACAATAGTACCATATGGCACTATCAGAGATAACATGCAGTCACACAATAGTACCATATGACACTATCAGAGATAACATGCAGTCAGACAATAGTACCATATGGCACTATCAGAGATAACATACAGTCACACAATAGTACCATATGGCACTATCAGAGATAACATGCAGTCACACAATAGTACCATATGACACTATCAGAGATAACATGCAGTCAGACAATAGTACCATATGACACTATCAGAGATAACATGCAGTCACACAATAGTACCATATGACACTATCAGAGATAACATGCAGTCACACAATAGTACCATATGACACTATCAGAGATAACATGCAGTCACATAATAATACCATATGGCACTATCAGAGATAACATGCAGTCACATAATAATACCATATGGCACTATCAGAGATACCATACAGTCACATAATAGTACCATATGACACTATCAGAGATAACATACAGTCACACAATAGTACCATATGACACTATCAGAGATAACATACAGTCACATAATAGTACCATATGACACTATCAGAGATAACATACAGTCACATAATAGTACCATATGACACTATCAGAGATAACATGCAGTCACATAATAGTACCATATGGCACTATCAGAGATAACATGCAGTCACATAATAGTACCATATGACACTATCAGAGATAACATGCAGTCACACAATAGTACCATATGACACTATCAGAGATAACATGCAGTCACACAATAGTACCATATGACACTATCAGAGATAACATACAGTCACACAATAGTACCATATGACACTATCAGAGATAACATGCAGTCACACAATAGTACCATATGACACTATCAGAGATAACATACAGTCACACAATAGTACCATATGACACTATCAGAGATAACATGCAGTCAGACAATAGTACCATATGGCACTATCAGAGATAACATGCAGTCACACAATAGTACCATATGACACTATCAGAGATAACATGCAGTCACACAATAGTACCATATGGCACTATCAGAGATAACATGCAGTCACACAATAGTACCATATGGCACTACTCAGAGATAACATACAGTCACACAATAGTACCATATGACACTATCAGAGATAACATGCAGTCACACAATAGTACCATATGGCACTATCAGAGATAACATACAGTCACACAATAGTACCATATGACACTATCAGAGATAACATACAGTCACACAATAGTACCATATGACACTATCAGAGATAACATGCAGTCACACAATAGTACCATATGGCACTACTCAGAGATAACATACAGTCACACAATAGTACCATATGACACTATCAGAGATAACATGCAGTCACACAATAGTACCATATGGCACTATCAGAGATAACATGCAGTCACATAATAATACCATATGGCACTACTCAGAGATAACATGCAGTCACACAATAGTACATATGTGGTGGTGGAAACTAGTAATTTCCTAATCAAGTAGCTACAGCAAGCGATGTCTACTCCAGTTATCAAAATGACAGTGACTTACCAACAATAGTCTTTCTCATGAAGACTGCTACATCACACTAGACAAACTATTGAATCAAACACTCTTGGGCTCAAACCATTTACCATAATTTAACATTGTATTTTTTAGAGATTTTTAGCACAAACCTGTGGACATCAAGGAGGATGGGATGACTATGATCATCAGCTATTCCTTAAATTGAAAAGCAAACACAAGGTAAAATGTATCTTATTTGATAACATGTTCCTTTGTCCCCAAACATGTTATTTTTAGGAAGCAAGTGACTCGAAACAAGGCAGTGTGCAAATCCCAAAACAAATTACTGCACTTAAAGTAACAAAAAAAGTACTTGTCAAACACATGATAGTCTTGGTGCATGTAACAAACTTTGACAAAATAATGTTTTTGTAAATGGGAATCCCTGGACAAAAATATTCTGTTGAAATTTTATTAAAAGAAAAGTCGTGTCAAAAGTAAATGTAGTTAATAATATTGGTAACAGTGGCTCTATTTTCACATTCATGACAACTTTCTGTTTGCACCAAAAGGTTCACTCCTCTTTTTTTGAGCACTGTACAAAATCATCAAATGACTCTCTTTTTTTACTGAAATATTTGCTCTGTTAATTCAGACATTCAAAGCAAAACAACTTTCCATTCTTATTGTCTCACCCAGATCTCCTACAATTTAGTACCCTGAGGGGAAATTTCCGTACAAAAGTGACAGGAGTGGTCGCTGACCTTTAGGGGTTAAAATTCATAACTTGGTACCATTGGTTCCACTAAGGGTGTATGAAATATTTTTCTCAAACTAGTTAATAATTCATGACGAGAACACAAAGAAAATCACTACTGTGAAGGAGGATTTGATGTACCCTGTCTTAATTTTCATAGATTTTGGCGATTTCATTTCTTTGTTTTCTCCGCATTTAACGATCAGTTTAAGAAGCTATATCAAACACTCAAACGAGTTTTTCATCAGGTATCCAAACACCTTGAAGTGGGTTAAACAAAACTCGACTGCACCTCGTTTTTCAACCCACTTTGCTGTGTTTGGATATCTGATACAACACTGTTCCTCACGTTTCATATATTACTTGAAAACAACCACCGTCAGTGTTATTCTGATGCCCTTTAGGGTATTAAGCCATAAAAGTGTGCTGCCGGGAACAACTTTTGAGAAAGAATTGGGTAAAAATTTCTGTGAGCCACACCCACAAAACAGGTTTCTGGTTCCTTTTAGGGTTCCTTTCAAAATGTTCGACGATCAACCCCATCAGTTTTATTTGGGGGTCCCCCCCCCCCCTCCCAGGTTTAGTACCAACAGGAGTTAGATCTGGGGTACTAGATATTTTCTTACTCTGCTATATTGTACTTTATAACTATAGAACCATGCCACATTTATGCGAGTAGCAAGGTCAGGGATACCTGGAAGAAGTGTTGATGATGTGCGGCAACATGATGAGTGGTACAGTGAATATTTAATACTCAAGGAGAGTAAAAAGAAGGCCATACAGGAATGGAAGCAAGGCAAAGAGGTTGGTGTTTTTAGAGGGTGTTTACTGTAAGTGCACTCTTATACTTTGCCTGTCAAGTTGTTTGTGAATGGCCAAAGGGTGGGGTTATTGATGAGCTCTGTATCCTATGACATGCTGTGTTATGGTTTGTTTCTTAAATAGCATCACCTTACTAAGCTTCTACCAGAGGCACAGTCATTGCAGGGCTGGTTATGTATTATGAACTGGCTGGTTATGCACTAAATTATGCACTATGAACTGCACGCTTGTTTTGATAGTTTGGCACGGTGTGATACCTGTTTATTCAGATTTATGACAGTTGTGTGTTACAGTTGTGAAGTGGCATTGATGTTATATAAGATTGTTCGTCTGAGTTCATATCACCTGAGGACATCCCTCGCTGATTTTCTGTAAATTTTCTTCAAAAATTTTGTTTAATTTAGGTGGTTAAGAAATTAAATTCAAATAATATTTATATTAGTAATAATCAATTATTTCATTTCAGATGTGAAGTGTATTTGATTACAAGTGTAATATTGTAGAAGTTGTTTGGAGTTCAGGATTATTATTCTTTTGTCCTTGATGTTATTTTTTTAGCGTAACTTTCTTGATTTGATTTAGATATAATGTATTAAGAGTTATTTTGTAATACGACTCTGTTGCAAGTAATTTAACAGCGCCCGTGTAAGTGATAGCTACTATTAATAAATGAGATGCCCACTTCCTGGATGTTCTGTTGTGAGTGTATGTTTTTATAATTAAGTGTGAAAATGATTTGTTCTGTTTCACTGCGGTGAGATTAGCGAACAATAACAGATTCTGGTGGTGCAATGGTAGGCAGATGGCACCATAATGATAAAACTTGCCTGCTTTGGGCTGATGGGACTTATTACCTAGCTGGACAGCTCATCTACATGATGGAAAACTCTGATTTCAAACCTGGGCAGATGGATGACAAGGGATGGAAAACCCCAAAAGAAAACCAACTCACCCTTCCCCTCCCCCAGATTGTGTGATCGACTGAGAGGGCTGATAACCTACTCTTGTAAAGAATCTTGATTATCAGTATGAAAGAAACCACACTTCTTCTTAACTCGAAAACTAGCAAATTATGCCATTACTACATCTTCCCAACAGGTGGAAAAGAACGAGTTGTCGAAAGACGATGATGACGAATTAGAAGAAGAGGAAGAAAGAAAGAAAAGAAAAAGAGAAGAACAAATTGAAAAAGAACGAGAAGAAAGGCTTAAACACTTGAATGAATGGAAGGTAATACTAGGTATTGCCATTTGTCATTTTTCATGTTTATTTTACCTTCTTAATGTGGGTTTTTTGAGGCATGGTGGGTGTAGGTCAGTGGGTTAAGTTCTGCTCTCTGTTGTTCCTTCTACAAAAAACTTGAAGCAGCTGTCTCTCACCACCTAGAATCACAATTCTAATAATGGATACCAACCATTAAGGTGCAAGTTCAACATTTTAACATCTTTTTATCGTAGTCTTCGTTCTTTTCTGTACCAGACTGGACACTTTGACAATGTTATGACGAAATTTATCATCAATACGAGGACAGATGCATCAAAAACTGACGTCAATTTGTTAAATTGCTAACAATAATATATTAATGTTAACCCTTTTAACTCCCAAGAGTGCCAAAAATAAAAATTCAAGAAAAATTACCAAATTTCATTTTGTAAAATATTGCAAAACAAATGGTACCATGCAAAAGAACTGCCAAAGAGGTTTCATTTGAATGGTCACACCATAGGATTTCATCAACAGACTCAAAAGTTAGAACAAATGGTACCATGCAAGTACTGCTGAAGAGGTTTCATTTGAATGGTCACACCATAGGATTTCATCAACAGACTCAAAAGTTAGAACAAATGGTACCATGCAAAAGTACTGCTGAAGAGGTTTCATTTGAATGGTCACACCATAGGATTTCATCAACAGACTCAAAAGTTTATAGAACTACACTGCATGCTTCCATAATTGACTCTGGGACTGAAAGGGTTAAACAATACCCCAAGTTATCTTTAACTTGGTGTCAGTAGCTTATTATTCTTTCAAACTTTACAATCTGCTCAGGTTCAGAAAGAATTGGAAAAGGCCAAGATGGAGGAGGCTCGCCTCAGACAGGATTTGAACAAAGCAAAGGAAAAAGAAAAAGAAGAAAAGAAGAGGGTAAGGGTCAACTTAAAAAAAGAAAAACTGGTTATTTTTTATATTTCTAACTGTTCTATAAAACGTTTACAACAGCTGTGCATGAAGGTGTGAAAATGATATGGACTGAAAGAATTTGCGGGCCTTCTGGCGTTTTTTTTTTTTGCAAGATAAGGGGTGGGGGTTGGGGGGAGGGGGACCCAGGCATCTCAGGCCCCTCCCCTAGGTCTACTACTGGGACTTCAACGAAAGTTTTTGTTGTGTTGTTTTGCAGATGGAAATAAAAGCTCATGTGGAGGAGTATGCCAGACAAAGAGCTGAAGAACAGGCGATATTAAGGGCAGCGAGACAAGACAGGCAAGAACAGGAGAAAGCTGCACATAAAATAACAGCTGAAGAAGCCGCAAAAATACAAGAAAGGGTTGGTAACGTGTTTCGTCACTGTTGTCGTCAATAATTTTCTTGTTGGTTGAATTTTTCTGTCCTTTTAATGTTCCAGAGTCAAAAGATGTTGGAAGAAAAACAAGCTAAGATGAAAATGAAAGAGGTGGAGAAAATGGAAAAAGAAAAAAGACTCCAGAAACTAAAAAGCCAGGTACTCTTATATTTCTACTTCTGAGGGCAAACAATAAACACCGGAAGGCTCGACAACAACAACAACAAAATGTTTATTTCATGAGATCTATTTCGCTGTTTGTTGCTTTTTTGCGACTTTCGAGGAAACAGGCAGGCTTTAAACTATCTAGTATCACATTCATCAACTAAACCAGATTATTCAATCCACGTTTTAAAAAAAATATAAAAACGCAACAACTCAACTCACTGACAGTTTTTCTTCTTAAAAAAAAACAGACAACGGACAGTCAACCTAGTTTAGAATAGAAGAGATCGCATACAGCCTGGTATTCAAAAAGATTAATCACTATGAAGCTAAATAGTCTTATAGTCCAAATGTCAAAGAAAAACTTTTGGAATCAAAAGCAGTGAAGACTTTATACAACTAATAGACCATTTTACAGTTGTGTGTTTTGTGACCTAGTCTTTGAATGGAAGTGAGGCTGGAGTTGACCTTGTTTTGATACGGACCTTTCTGCCTTTCATATGTCAATAATGTTTTTCTCATGCTAACTAGCTAAATTTACATCTGAAAAGCACTGAGTTCTGTATCACAAGGTCCATTCAAAGGTCAGGTCACCAAGCACACAACTGTAAAATGGTCTATTGAAGAAACATTGTCGGGGAAAACAAGCATAAACCATAAACGATACGACACAATGGAGGGGAACATGACAAATAAAGTTTGTTAACATTTAATTAATCAGTATTAAAGATGTATTCCTTACTAACAGATTCAGAGGATGATTTGCTGCATACTGTGTTATAAAAATGTGTAATTAATTTTGAGAACACAAGAAGTCATTTTCTACTTCCCAGATGTTTCGGTTCCCAAAACGTTTCGGTTGTAGCGTTCATGGTTTATACTTTACACCTGATAACGTTTATTCTAACAGGTGTATAAACATGTGGTAGTACGTACGTTGCATGCTCACAAAAACTTTTGTTCTTTGTTCCACTACACACTGTGTACTCCTTTTCCTTTTAACGCATTAAATTCAGCGACATTAATGTGTTCGACTCTATCCTTCAAAGGTCGAAGTAAACGTATCACGTGACCCGTCTCGACTTTATAAACTCACTGCTGGCTGGGAACAGAGGAAGAAAGAAGGGCCTGGGACGAGTGGTGGGAGACCCACTCTGCAAATGCCACACAGGTACGCTATCAGTGATATGACGTTAGATTCATTCATTATTTTATTTAAAACCTTTTCCCTCTTGTCATTTGCTTTGTAAAATTGTGAGCTTGTGAGGATGCAGACTACTCAGTCCATACCACAGAGGAGTCAAATTTGACTCTGTAATTCCTTCTTGTTTGGTCACGTTCCAGTCGTTTTGCTCTGACGAAATCGATTCGCGCGGCAGAAATAGAAGGAATTTAGAGTCGAATTTGACTCCTCTGCTTCCTGTGCTCAGTCAGCACTTGCGTTGTCTGTTTGTGTGTTTGTATGTTTGTTTGCACCATTGTCTGCAACATTGGTCGAGGTCAATGTACTTCAAAGTTTAACTTTGATAATACATAATACTTAACAATTCCTCTTCGATAGCCAAGTAGATGTCTCGAGTTTAACCTTTTCTTTCGCCGTATATTTGTCTTTTTTTTTTAAATATCCTTCTACTTTCGGCAATGATGCGACTTCTTCATCTCTTTATTATTGAAGAATAAGGCCAGGTCACACAAGTACGCCATAGCGTACCTATTTTTGGTTCAAGAAACGGACGACACCTCATACAGATAGTCATTAAAAAAAGCCTTTCAACAGTATTGTTCTCCTCAGCAGTAATTTTTCTCTGGTTAATTACAGGGCAGTTCCTTCCTGGAGGCAGGGGTTGTCATAGTTTTCAGGCTTGAGTGCGCCGCCATTTTGATTCCCTGCAACACTTCCTACACAGCCAGCACAGACGTTATTTGTAACATCACGACACCTCACGGCGGCGTAGGACACATCCTTCTGAGGGTCTTTGTTGACTCGTTCCCTTCACTGATGACAGATGGTTGCAATCACTGATACATACATTTACAAACAATGTACTTCGGAATATGTGTTGCAGGTAAATTTGGTCTCAAGATCAGTACTCAATCTGGGTTAAATGTGTACCCAGTATTTAATCTAGATGTAAGCTAACCCTAACTCCAACACAAAGCTAACCATCACACCACTGGCTACATGTATCTTTGTGCTAGGGGTGACAGTTAGCTTTGTGCTAGGGTTATCTTTAGCTTACATAGATTGCATACTGGATATTGAACAGTGTTTCAACCTGAGAACGAATTTTACTTGTAACATATGCGTCCAACTATCGATTATTGACCGTTGTATGGAGGCTTAAGAAACGAAAAGAATTTTAACATTGTACATTTTTTACCTCAATATGTAAATAAATATTTATTAAAAGCGTTCGTTTTGTTTGTTTTTTGTTTTTACAACCAAAATATATATGCTTTGCTTTTGAATGAGTCGTGTTTCTCTTTCTCGAATTATCTAATGAATTATTTCAGCAATTGTGTTTTGTGATTATAAAGTCATACTTGAAATACGATTTTCACC
Organism: Dendrophyllia cribrosa; assembly: GCA_024195265.1. Classification (NCBI taxonomy): domain Eukaryota; kingdom Metazoa; phylum Cnidaria; class Anthozoa; order Scleractinia; family Dendrophylliidae; genus Dendrophyllia; species Dendrophyllia cribrosa. The sequence continues at coordinate 39,486,509 of JAJLRJ010000003.1, read as the reverse complement.
ATATATTATTGTTTTTATTTGTTTACGCGGGTTTAACGATAGGGGGATTTAACAGCGACTTCAAGGAAAGCTTCAGTTAAACACTGAAAAACCTTTCTTTCGAACTGCATTTTAGTTGTCTTAAGTTTTCTGCAATATTGAAACGTGCGGGAATTCAAAGAAATAGCTTCAATTTCATTGCTGCAGAACGAGCGCAGCGAGTGAGCAGCAACATAATCAGGATTTAAGAGAAATATATGAGAAAAAAAATATAAGCTACGAAAAATCTCGAATTGATCGCTTTTTACCACAATTCACTGCGCCACGAACACATTTTGGGCCAGAATGCACTGCGCCACGAACAATAGCCTCGCTTTCATAAGCTTAGACTAGCTTTCCATGGTGCTTCAAGCTGTTGGCTGCGAGATACATGTCCCAGTCGAAATCGGAACTCAAGTGTCGAAGACTACCGCGAGTTGAGCGAGGACTGTGAGGCATGGCGATAGGACCGATGGATAGCAAAGATTTTCGAAGATTGTACGGAATAAAATACAAATTTATTTCGAAATCACTCCGACAGCGATGAGATGAGATGAGCGCGTGGGGACGCGAAACCTGAGCTGAGCGCGTGGGGACGCGAACACGATACGGCTTGCTAGTAACGCAACATACTCACTGTTGATAATTAACCGAAATTTTCACACCTACCTCTTGGTGAACGCATCCTTAGCTCAACAATATTCTACAGACATTGCAAGAACTTGATGTGTGAATTGCAAAACAGAATTAGTCTTAATATCAGTTGGAGTTTTCGTCGATTCATCCCGTTTACATTTGCTTTGCTTCCCCACGAAATTCGAAAGACAAAATTCTGTAATACCAGTGAGACGATAAAACACCATTATTACAACAAATTTACCGCAGCAATTACTATCTTTTGGATACACTAGTTATAATATTAAAATCAGACTAGAATCTATTTAAAGTGCACCTAACCCCAATTTTTTTTTTTGCTTAATCAACTCTATGTACATTGAAAAGTTGAATAGTTAAATATTTCTTGTTTTTAACATCGCGTTAGTGAGTTATAGAGATTTGAATTTACAAAATGCTAATTAGATTACGTAAATTCGGGATTTTGCCATTATTTCTACGTCAATTAACAATACGCAGTATACAACTTAAGGAAAATCAATTTTGAGAAATACTAAATATAAACTGTGGATAGTCAATTGATTCGTAAAAAATATTACTTGGAGGTAAAAACAAGTAGTTGTATAATAAATGATTCCCGAATTTACGTCATCTAATTAGCATTTTGTAAATTCCAATCTCTATAACTCACTAACGAGACGTTAAAAACAAGAAATATTTAACTATTCAACTTTTCAACGTACATAGAGTTGATTAAGCAAAACAAATTGGGGGGTTAGGTGCACTTTAAAGGGGCTATGTCGCAAGGTGAGTCTGCGCAATGAGTTCCTGTCATGTGACGTCACCTGACGTCACACATGTCAAATTTCTATTGTTCCCTCCCGGATCGCCGCAAGTTTTATCGCGATTGCACTCGTGTCGAACCACGCGAGGTAAACAAACACACAATCGATTTCGCTTTTAAATTCCTCCCCAACTTCCACCACTACTGGAAGACATCGAATTTTTCGAAGGTACGACTAACAAATCGCAGAAATAATTTAACAAAAATCTAGCCAAGTAAATACTCTAACTAATTTGTAAACTTTAGATCTATCCTTCCACGCAATACGACGGGATGGAACGGATTGCAGCGAATTCGGCAGTAATGGCCGCCAACTTGATAAAAAGCCACCGGACGTTTTTCAAGTTGTTAGTACCCAGTACTCACCCGCCATCCTCGCGACATAGCCTCTTTAACAAATATTTTTAGTTCGCCATTATACGTCCTCTGATAAATAATGGTTTGACGTCGTAGCATCGTCAAAACAGAGTGAGTTTGCCTTTTATCATAACAAAAAACAAAAAAAAAACATTTTACTCGGAACCATCATGTTAAATTTGGCCTCAAAATCCAGAGAAATGAACTAACATCGAGCGTATTGAAACTTTGATCATCACAGGAAACTTTTGATTTCACAGACAAATATACGAAGTAAACTTTCAAGTCATTCGTTTATTTACTACCTTTCTTTCCACTTTATAATGAGCGTATTTTCCTCTGTGGCAGTGACGAAAGTTTGTTGAATGAAATAGTAGCGTTTCACGTCCTCTTTCGACTTGAATAAGTTTGCCAGGTTACCTAACTCCTCGAGTCCATAACCGTCCCAAGTTCTGCTCCAAACGTTTGAGCTTTGCCCAGTGTGGATTTTTGTACAAATGGCAAATGTAATATTTGATTAGAAACGGCGAGAATTCGCCGAAAATAGATAGAGCAAGCAGCTATCTTGCAAACCAACCCGGCTGAATTTTTTTCTTGAAGCCAAAATCATTTGTTTTCTCGCGCGCAAGACGCGAGTGGCGTGATCAATTACGTCATATCATTATTTGTACTGTCATAAACAATAGCTCTCGGCCAATGAGCGCGTGGGAAATTTTACAGTTGGTGGTAAAATTATAAATATCTTAATAAAATGCTCAAGGAAATGTGCGCTCTATGATTGGTTAAACCGAGTTTATTATAACTCGATAAAACTCGTAAGGTTCAATTTAACCGTTTCTATTTCATAAAAGAAATAAAAAAAACTTGTTCCTCTTGCATTGTTGAGTTACATAAGCACTTGGGAATTTTTAAGAACACTCGAGAAGTGCGAGAAGCACTCGCCTTCGGCTCGTGCTTCTCTGCACTTCTCTCGGCGTTTTCTTAAACACGAAGTTCCGGTATAAAAAGCTCCTCCCCCATTTCGCACCTTTTGGGTGTGAAATACAAATTAAGGCGTCTTTCAGTCACAAAACGTGGTTAACTTGCGCGTCCTTTAAATATAATTTGCTTCAAAAATCTAATTAAACCAAGATTTTACCTGAGCAAAAAAGAAATAGAAGTTCATAAAGACTCCTGATATAACTTTCATAAAGTTTTTCCAAATTGTGTTAGCAATGGTCTTGGTAATGACGGATGTTTGTTGTCAGTTGTTAAAGTGCCCCTATCATCAAATTTTTCATTTTTTTACATTTTCGTGTACTATTAGACTTTCTTACTCATCTTGCCAAATTTCAATGTATTACGAACATCAGAAGTCATTTTATTTTAACATTTATTTCCGAGAATTTACGGCCGCCATTGATCAACCTTGTTCCAAGGCTTGGTTGCGAATGGGAGAAAGTGACGTCAAAGGCTCAAACATACCTCACGGGTTGAAATTATAATAACAATCAGCATAGAAAATTGCACGAAGAACAAGTCCAAAGCTTTTGTTGCTTTTCGCGTGATTTTCCATACTTATTGTTATTATAATTTCAACCCGTGAGGTATGTTTGAGCCTTTGACGTCACTTTCTCCCATTCGCAACCAAGCCTTGGAACAAGGTTGATTAATAGCGGCCGTATTTATCTGTGAAATAAATGTTAAAATAAAATGTCTTCTGATATTCGTAATGGATTGAAATTTGGCAAGATGAGTAAGAAAGTCTAATAGTACACGAAAATGTAAAAAAAAGAAAATCAAAAATTTGATCACAGGGGCACTTTAATGCTTCAGTGGTTGATTGACGACTGGAGGTGAGAATGGCCAGGCCAGGCTCCTTTTCCGCATGCTTATATAACTAAACAATGCAAGTTCGATTATAGACAAATTCGGCTAACGCATTGTTGTATCCAATTCAAACCTTTTGGGATTAGAACTCTTTGTTCGTCATATTTCCATATCAATGAAGCTAGGCCAGAACTCACTAGGGCTCTTAAGTGCACTTGAAGTGCACTTGGTACGTACTTGTAGTGTGAACTCCTTTCTGAGAGCATTTTCTAAGTCAGACTTACATTTCAATAGAAGCACTCATCTGATTTATTTACACGTTTAAATCTCATTGTAAAATGTATCAAAGAGGTAAAAATTAATATCAGCTGAATGTAATTAGGAAGTTAAATAATTTCCAGTAGTTCGTTTTCGAAAAGCTCCATATTTCCCTTCCTTTTTATCAAAAACGTATTTTGGAATGGCACGTGCTGTTGGTTCGTGCGGAATCACCCAAGTGTAGCTCGCGTACTTGGAGTGAGAACGTTTTAATGACCGCACTTATTGGATTCTTTGTTGCCCTGGCGATACGCGTAAAACAAAAGAATCCAAGTGCACTTCAAAGTAAGGTCTACCCCTTACTTGGGAGCGCACTTGACCAATGACAGTAAAGCCGTGCAGCCGTGCAGCTAAAAGCACGTGTGCGTGCAACTTTGAATTCCACAGGGAACGAGCTCTTTGCGTTTTGGTTTACGATTCGCAGTCACGGACGACTTCTAAAAGACTCTCAAGCAGGATCTCAAGTTTTACTTTAGCTGTTGTATTGGAAGGCGTATTTCAAGCCGACTTAGGGTAAAACATTTTACGTTGAGAAAAAAAGGTTGTAGTCTAATTCTCAGGTTTAGCCAATCAAAAACACTACAGCCATGCGCGCATTCAATACTCATAAGATACAAAAACATGTTTTTATGACGAGCACGAAAAAGTTCCCAAAATTAACAAAAAGTGAGCATAGCGTTACACCAGGCTCTGAGACGATGTTTTGCTGAATCAAGTTCAAATAAAACTTGACGTGATAAGAAAAAATATTTTACTATCGACTTAGCGTTTTATACACCTTATTCCAAAATGGCGGCCAATTTATTATTCTTTTATATGCATGTTAATTAGCCCTCTTGGCCTCATTTTCACTTGAAAATTCCTTTGTATTTTGCACATGCTGACGAGGCCATGAGGGCTAAATAAAATGCATATAAAAGAATAATAAATTGGCCGCCATTTTGGAATAAGGTGTATGCATATCGTACTTTTGTGCTTCAACTTTGTTTATCACGGCTTATCAACTGCATACCAACTTGCGATCGCAAGTAATTTGCATCTAAATACGCACTCTGTGCGTATTCATGCCTGAAAATCTATTGTCTCGTCTTTCCTAAGTAGACCTTAAGTCTACTTGATTATCAAGTGCACTTCAAGTGCACTTTGGCCCTAGTGTGAACCGGCCTATTGACATGGAAAGTGAACAAAGGATCCTATTCCCAGAAGGTTTGAATTGGGTACAACAACACGTTAGCCGAATTTGTCTATTGAAGATTGACGTCACGAGAATCAGCACGTGAGCGAGCCATTTAGCTTCCGCATGGCAATGGCTACTGAGGAGAGAGAGAGTTTCGATGCTTTGACTAATATCGGCGGTCTTGAAGAGGACATTTTGACAAGTAGAGAATTGAAAACTACTGTGCTTCAGTCGAAGAAAGGTCGGTGTGTTGTCTTGTGGAAAGATCAAGATGGCAAACTTACTGATGCTGGAGTTGATCTGCCGATTGTGTGTCCCAGATATCTTGGCGTAAGCGCTTATCCTTGCGCTGGTCAACGATGGCATATTTGTAAACGATTTTTGGAATGTGACTGCAACGACGGTAGATGTGACAGTTCTCACGATTTCTATGACAAACATAATATAAACAAGACAAAACTTTATGGTCTCGAGAAGTTTTCGAACGAACTTGTCAGAACAATTGTAAGTTACAGCTTGCCACAAGTTTGCCTTTTGTATTTGAGAAGGAAATGTGATAGCGATGAATGTCCGTACCTTCATATCTGTTCTAGTGTGATTGGAAAGACAGCTTGTGGCTGTGAACTGTTGCATAACAACACTGATCTAAATTCACATAACAAGAAAATTCTAGAAAGACACGGGCTGTGTTTGGAATTGTCGACAAGGATCACTGATTCTGCACTTTGTAATATTTTGGTTCCGGTCCAGCAGAAAATTTTTAAATCCAGAGAAGATTCATTTCTGCTTAAAGAATCGTATCCGAACGAAACCCCCTCGGCTAGTATGGTGAACAAAAATGTTACTTCAAGAGAATTTCAGGAAACTAAAAAAAGAACATGCTCAGCATTTAATGTAGCAGATGATGAGCTCATCAATTGCACTCTACCCTCTCTCACAAAACAAAGAAGGGAAACAACTGGTGATAAACAGCAACAGAACGAAACTGGGATACATCCAAACAAGACACGCAGCAGTTTGATAACACAAGTCTCCAAGAGTATTCATCAAGTATATGAAGCAGATGACGAATCCAGCCGTTCAAGTCCACAAGTTTTGAAATCCATTCCTGAAATACCCAGTTCAAGAGATAATGTACCCTGCAGCCATCCCAATTCACATTCTATTGTCAAAAAAAGAATAGCATTAGCAAGACATGAGAAAAAGGAAAAGATGCAACCAAGCAGTTCAGCCAGCAGTTTAACTTTACAAGGTTTCAAGAGAATTCCTGAATTCGAAACAACAAGTGCAACAGACAATAGATCTAGCCGTCCTTACCAACCTTCTCGTGCAAAAGTAGAAGAAACAGTTGAAGAAAGCCGGAAGCAAGAAAAGATGCAACCAAGACTATCGGATGGAATTTCATCTTCACAAGATTCCAAGGGCATTACTGAGACAGTTGCTAAACCCAACTATTCCAACCAACGTTCTTTTGCAAAAGGAAAAGAAACAGTTGAAAAAAAACAAAAGCAAGAAAAGATGCAACCAAGACGTTCAGATGGAATTTTATCTTCACAAGATTCCAAGGGCATTCCTGAGACAGATGATAAACCCAACTATTCCAACCAACGTTCTTTTGCAAAAGGAAGAGAAACAATTGATGAAAACCGGAAGAAAGACACGATGCAACCAAAACGTTCAGATGGAATTTCATCTTCACAAAATTCCAAAGGCATTCCTGACGAGACAGATGATAAACCCAATTATTCCAACCAACGTTCTTTTGCAAAAGGAAGAGAAACGGTTGAAGAAAACCGGAAGCAAGAAAAGATGCAACCAAGACGTTTAGATGGAATTTTATCTTCACAAGATTCCAAGGGCATTCCTGAGACAGATGATAAACCCAACTATTCCAACCAACGTTCTTTTGCAAAAGGAAGAGAAACAGTTGACAAAAACCAAACGCAAGAAAAGATGCAACCAAGACGTTCAGATGGAATTTCATCTTCACAAGATTCCAAAGGCATTCCTGAGACAGATGATAAACCCAACTATTCCAACCAACGTTCTTTTGAAAAAGGAAAAGGAACAGTTGATGAAAACCGGAAGCAAGAAAAGATGCAACCAAGACTTTCAGATGGAATTTCGTCTTCACAAGATTCCAAGGGCATTCCTGAGACAGTTGATAAACCCAACTATTCCAACCAACGTTCTTTTGCAAAAGGAAAAGGAACAGTTGATGAAAACCGGAAAAAAGACACGATGCAACCAAGACGTTCAGATGGAATTTCATCTTCACAAGATTCCAAGGGCATTCCTGAAACAGATGATAAACCCAACTATTCCAAACAACGTTCTTTTGCAAAAGGAAAAGAAACAGTTGAAAAAAAACAAAAGCAAGAAAAGATGCAACCAAGACTTTCAGATGAAATTTCATCTTCACAAGATTCCAAGGGCATTCCTGAGACAGATGATAAACCCAACTATTCCAAACAACGTTCTTTTGCAAAAGGAAAAGAAACAGTTGAAAAAAACCAAAAGCAAGAAAAGATGCAACCAAGACGTTCAGATGAAATTTCATCTTCACAAGATTCCAAGGGCATTCCTGATTCCTGAGACAGATGATAAACCCAACTATTCCAACCAACGTTCTTTTGCAAAAGGAAAAGGAACAGTTGAAGAAAACCGGAAGAAAGACACGATGCAACCAAGACGTTTAGATGGAATTTCATCTTCACAAGATTCCAAGGGCATTCCTGAAACAAATGATAAACCCAACTATTCCAAACAACGTTCTTTTGCAAAAGGAAAAGGAACAGTTGATGAAAACCGGAAGAAAGACATGATGCAACCAAGACTTTCAGATGGAATTTCATCTTCACAAGATTCCAAGGGCATTTTTGAGACAGGTGATAAACCCAACTATTCCAAACAACGTTCTTTTGCAAAAGGAAAAGGAACAGTTGAAGAAAACCGGAAGCAAGAAAAGATGCAACCAAGACGTTTAGATGGAATTTTATCTTCACAAGATTCCAAGGGCATTCCTGAGACAGATGATAAACCCAACTATTCCAACCAACGTTCTTTTGCAATAAACGATGAACATTCCAATCTACCTTCTGTTGAAGAAAGAGAAGCAGATGATGGAAACCTTAGTAAGAAAATTATGCTACAAAGCAGCAGTTTATCTTCTCAAGATTCGAAGAGCATTCTAGAAATACCCAGTGCAACAGATAATACACCCAGCTTTTCCAATCCCTATTCGAGTGATAAAAAAGAAAACAGTATTGAAGGAGAAGTGAAGAAAGAAAGCAAGCTACCAAGCAAGAATAATTCAGCAAACGAGAGGTAATTTATTGCACATTGAGATTCGCATTTCTACCTCAAGTAAGAAAAGGGACAACTTCTGTAGCTCTAAATGTAAAGTATTGTCTCTATTCGCTTGATGTCCTTTCTCAGTTTTCTTAATTCAACTAGGGAGTTATTCAAGAGTTAGTTATGTTGGTTGAATTACTACCCGAAAAAGTAAAAGACACCACCTGATAGCTATAATCTGATTTCAAGTCTTGGGACAGGTCTCCAATTTAAAAAATTAAACCCACTTACAGTTCTGCAAACGGTACCTTAGAAGTAAACAACAAGGCATCTACTATTGCATGCAGGGCTTAACTTGGCCGTTTCCCTCTGATCATTGGTATCAATAAAAAAATTCTTAATTACGTAAGTTATCTTCAAAGTAAAGATCAAAACTCTCTTGTTAAACAGTCGTTACTAATGTCAATTGATCTCCACTGTAATGGCAAAACTAGCTTTTACTCTAATCTCAGGAAAATACTCGAATATTATAATCTTTCTGAACTAAATCTTGATACACTAGATGACGCTAAAATCAAGCACCGTATAGATCTCATGAACGAGAAATATATCGCATATTGGAAACATAGCTTATATACAACATTCCAAAAAAACTAAAATTTATAGCGTTTTAAAAAACAATTACAAGCTCAATTACAAGCTCAATTACTAGAAATAATCCGAATAGAAAAGCTTTAGTGAAACTAAGGATCGGTAACAACAAACTTAAGATTGAAACTAGTAGATATGACGAAGTCTCGAAAGATGAAGGACTTTGTTCTGTCTGTGGTCTCAATAATATCGAAGATGAAATCCATTTTCTGTTTTATTGTCATAATTATTCATCAATTTATAGAGATGGTTTCTTTCATAAAATATATAATCGATTGCCGAATTTCAAACCATAATACCACTGAATGAATTGATCATAATATTGATGAACTCCGAGGATTATTTTATAAACATGCAGCTGTTAAAGTTAATTTCTTCCAGCTTTGATCAGTGAAACAAAACTGTTACCAGTCCAGTCTAGTAAGATTTAATGCATTGTAATATGTTTATTATGATCATTTTTGTTTGTTTGTTAGTTTTATTTGTTAACTTGCTATATAATCTTACGCTTTTGCAATACTGTAATCGATTTACAGTCATGCAAATATTGTTGTTGTTGATTGATTGATTGATTGATTGATTGATTACGGCGCTTTGTTTCTAGGAATCGTGCCAAAAGAGACAAAATAGATGACTGGTCTTCAGAGACGGCTCATTGGTCTTCAATGAAGTCTGAAGAAAAATATAAACTAGTCCAGCTAGATCCAAATGCCAAAGAATTTAAAGACGTAGAGCAGAAGTTCCGATGCACAATGACAAATGACAAGGTTATCGACACTATAGAGCGGGTACAGAATCTGTTCCTGTGGAAGACGTATTGCAGGTAAAACCTGCCTTCCCAGGGAGGCTTAATTATCCTGTTTCCCGGGCTGATCGGTAGGCCGGTGATTCCTATTGTACTTACGTTACTTGAACTACTAATTTAAGGACGTTCGCGCGAAAATCTTCGAAAATTGATTATTTTTATAAAAGTTTTGCTACAGCTAGGCAATGAGTTACTCGTGTCAGAAATACAGGCTGTGTGACACAGGAAATAAGACTACTAACTCGTGCGTAAGAAACAGGGTTTCAAAACCTGCCTTCTTTAGGTTTCTCTCACAATTCTTTCTCTTTTTGTTTTCATCCCATGATATTTTTACAAAGTACATGAACATTGCAAAAAGAAACATTTTTTCACCGACATTAGCGTGATTTATGAGTGCTCCTAATTCTACAAAAAGATTGAGTAAAATTTTGTTATTAAAACCGAATCTTTGTTATTGATTGATTTATTTTGAGCCACTATATAGGCGTACGGGGAGTAGGCTTCTACAGATTGTGCTACGAAAATACTGAAATTGTGCTCTAAAAATACTCAAAAGTTGCACAAAAATTGCTCGAAAATAGAAAACATTGTTCCTAAATTAAAATGTGAAAAGTTGCTCACAAAAGAAAGAGTACAAGGCAAGATATAACCATATTTAAACACTCTCTAGTCTCTAGCAAAATTTCAATTGTATAACAGTTGATTGCTTATGCCACGTCATTGACTTCTGACACATAACCTCAATTATTTAACAGTTTTGTTGCATAATTATAAAGCCTTATAATAATCCGATAATAACTATATATAAAGCCTTATAATAACTATAAAGCCATCAAACCAGCTTGAGATGGTCATGTTTCACAGTTTTACTTCACTTCTTCTCTAGTTTTTACTAGAAATGTCCAAAACTGATTATCCTTTTGCCGGAGAAAATTGCTTGAAGTTGCTGCCTTTTGCTGGTCCCATAAAAAGTTGCTCTCGAAACGCAAAAAGTTGCCAAAAAGTTGCCGAGCACAATTTGTAGAAGCCTAACGGGGAAGAGGGGCTGAGGTCGTAAAAGATATGGTATTATTCGGGCAAAACTGGTCGACCATTCGGGCACCACAGACACAATGTCTTAATTTATCTGTTTTTATCCCGTAACTCACAGAACTTTCTAACCGAGCTCTATACTTCATCCATGTCATTCATGTAATAGCTCCATTGGATGCCAACCGCGTGAGTAGGTATGGAACGACAAATTGGCGTTGTGGTCCGCCAACGGACTGGGAATGTAATGCAGACCGCGCAGGGACTGAAACTAACGGCGCGTTCTTTTGGGAGAATACATGGAATAGACAGTATTCATATTCGTTTGGGACCTACTCCGTTTTCAGAATGAACAGAATACTACTTCCAAAAGAACGCGCCCTTAGTATAGCATTTAGCGACCATCTTGCTTACAAGGAGAATATGTTTGGTTGCATGGTATCTGGTCAATTGAAGTATGCCTTCTTCGAAGTCTCGTAAAGATCTTATCGGTACCGTGTGAAGTGCGAAGAATGCGAGAGCGAAGTTGACTCGGACTATGAAGAAGCTCATTCTCGGATTGTTCACAGTAGTAGAAAATTAAAATGTTAGTGAGTGCTAGAATCATCATCACGACGAGTTTCATTCTGGCAAATTACGTTCAGCCCCCCCTCCCCTCCCCACCCGGTCCCTCACCGACAAAATTTTTTCCGTACACCGATAAGCCACTATATTTTTGGGGAGCTCCACCGTTAGGGCTCGACGGCTAGCCTATGTTTTATTTGATATGCCGAATGTCATAAATCTAGCACATTATGACCAAGCGTTGGTGGGTTTTTTTTAACTGTTGTCGTTTGATTTATTTCAATTTAAGGAAAAAAGAACACATGGAAAAGTACAGCTCACAAAATAAGGAGAATGAAAAACTATTATTTCACGGAACCAAGGCTAACTCAGTACAAAAAATCTGCACACGTAACTTTGATTGGCGGTTGAGTGGAGAAGAACATGGTCACAATTTCGGATACGGTAGTTACTTTGCAAGAGATGCCTCTTACAGTCATTGCTACGCAAAAAGGGAGGGTGGTTATCATCACTTCATGTTTTTGGCCCGAGTGCTGGTTGGTTCATACACCACGGGACAGTCTACTTATCGAACACCGCCAGCTAAAGAGCCTTCCAATCCCGAGAGCGATCTGTATGATTCATGTGTGAATAACACAAGCAATCCAACGATCTTCGTTATCTTCGATGCGAATCAGTACTACCCAGAATATGTTATCAAGTATTTCACGTTGGAAACCTGCCCTACTCCATCACCACATCCCTATAGTCCTTATCGTAAAGGAGCCAATGCCACAGCACCTGGATATACCCGAAGAAATCTGGCCAATTCAGGGGAGTCCAAAAGCAGTTTGTCTCCTAACAAAAACACCAGCTATTCTTCGAGTCGACAACAGACAGCCACAACATCTGGAAATTCGCAAGGGATCAGTTCGACCAGTTTGGGGGTGTTAAGTAGACGTTTAGAAGCCAAAAAAAGAGGCCTGGCCTCCTCAATGTTAAGTCAACAACAGCTAATCACTACGCCTGGAAAATCTCCAGGAGTTTCGACGAATCCAAATGGTTCCAACAAAAGCTTGGGCTCTCAAAGAGTGCTGTCCATCTCAACTCCGAATCTTCAAGGATCTTCATCGAGTTCTGAAAAAGGAAGTGGATCTAATAATCGACGGAAGAGAAAGAACAAGTCAGATTCAAGAAAGTGTTTGATACAATAATTGTAAAGGGATTTTAGTGTCCTGACCGAGAGCAGTTTTTCAAATTCAGCTTCTATCGATTGGCGGTACAGATTTTAGCCCGCAAAACAGCTCGACATTTGTCGTGTTTTTAGGATTTTAATGCCTAGCTTTCAAAATCAACAAAAGTAGAATATTTGTGAGCAAAACGTTCTGCACATAAGGTAGCTTTTCCGCGGACCTGAATAGATTTCGGGACTACCCCGGCCTCTGAAACACTATTCTCGCTTCCACTGTAAGGTCAGGCTACTAAGCACAACTGTACATAAGTGAAAACAAACAATATTTAACAATAGACCATATGCACGATGACGTCATAAGACTACAACTACCAGAATCCTTCAGTTCTTTGTTTTGTAGTTCAAATTAGGGCTGTTGTTATTTAAACCTCACTGGGATTACAAAATTTAAATAAGAAAGAAAAAACGAAATGAATTCTGGTAGTTGTACTTGAATGACACCATCGCGGCATGAGTTATAAAATGGCCTCCGTTTTTCTTTTTATTCTTTTTATTATTTTTTGTCACGATTTTGCATACAAATTTCTGCACGCATATTTTAAATTGTGAACTTCCGGTTCATAGCTTTGCTATTTACACTTCCTGTTTAGTGACTTCCGGCTACTCTCACTTCCGGCAAAACAGCGTTACTGAGGTGTCACGACAGCGTCTCCTACAACCCTACTAACATTACTAATGTTCACGTTAGCTATATATGACTTCGACGAATCACTGGCTTCATTGTGGTAGTCTTACAAAACATTCAATAGTAAACAACGTTTGCAGGAACGACGACTGAATGAAAGGAGTAACTCTTCTCCATATCGGACATCTTGTAATCATGTTTAAAATATATCGTAAAACGTTCTTACGCATGCGCATGAGTATAGGCTGCTTGGAGCCTCTTGTTAGATTATGAACTCGAGACAGAAATCAAGAGCAAATAACTTGTTTTATTACTCATGCGCATAGCGCGCATGAGGTAAGGTTCCGGCTTCGTTTTTCTTGTTACTCGTGCGCGAAGCGCAAGAGTTATAAAAAGGGCTTCGTTTTTCTTATTTTTTTTTGTGTCACGATTGTGCATGCAAATTTATGCAAGCATATTTTAGTGTACGCGAACTCGCCCCTGCCTCCCCTAGAAAGTTATTTTTGTCCCCTATTGTTATAAAAGGCTTCAGGAAGGTTAAACCAATCAGAATCCGTCTACTGAGCACATGTCAGGATTTTAGGGGGGACAAGAGAGAACCGGTTTGTCACTCGGAAAAGACTATCAGTCAGATTTCAAACAAATATGACGGCTTCTGTACTCCACACTTCAATTTTTCAGACGTTCATTTTCCATTACCAAAATGTAAACACGCCTTCTAAGACTTCGAAATGGAAAGAAAAAGACCTTAAGACGATTTGTATGCCTTTGAAGTGGCGGTTAGAGAGCTGAAAGCGATGGAATCTTCCTGTGAGATTCAGCATCCATTTATCACAAAGCGGGACATGTCTTCTTTCGAAGCACGAAGCGGCAGACTTTACTAAGAATTTTCAAACATTCCTGGAAAACTACGGTAAAGAAAATAACATTTTTGAATGTCCATTTACTTTGTAACAAACATTGCAAATTGCGATCAAACTTGTTCGCGAAAACATGCGAATCATCTTTACGGATAAGAATGGCATTCTATATACACAGGAAAAGTCGAAAATTTTAGAAAACACTAGATATAATAAAGCAGGTTGCTGAATTTAAATATTATTTTGTGATGTTTACAATAGAATTTGCAGACGGTAGTGCTCCGCGCTGCAATTTGGATAAATAAATCGCCAAGCCTTCCGGAAGCAGGAAATCACTGAATTCTGATAAGTGTTTAACTCTTTTATTCAAGGGAAAGACATTTTCATTCAAGGAAATATGAGTTTTGACCTTTAGAACAAATATCTTGGATTCATGATCGTGACAAAACACGCGATCGAATTACAGTTCACACGAAATTTGCATATATAAAAGAATTGTATTTGCGACAACACTTTGAAGAAACTGTGAAGCCTGGTAAAAACTAATACATGGCAAAATCAAAGCAGTTATTTAAGGAACAAGCTTTATAGAAAAATTGCATTTCGATTTGGTCTTGAAATCACTGGGGGTTTTTCGTGATGCGTGACGCAATATTTATTTTTAATATGTTTCCGATTTATAGCACTCATCACAGTTTTGACATTATAAAAGCAGAATCTCCTGAATCCGATTACATGTACTTTTTTCATTACCTGTAAATTAAGGGCTTCGAAAAATTTATTGGAAATCCGGGCAGGAGGAGGGGTCTCTGGGCTTGGAAATCCAGGGGGGGGGGAGGGATTTTAGCGGGCCAGGAAATCTGGGTGGAGGGGAAGGGGTCAAACAATCTTGCCATCCGTCGTTAGGGGGTGGGGGTGGATTCTTTCTGGAATAACCCAATGTAATAGAAATCATTCACGGTTTGGGAAGTATTAGACTATTAAAAGCGAGTACAGAAAAATTGGTAGCTTCAATCAACATGTCTTGAGTGGTGGTGCAATGTGTGTCACGCAAAATTCGTTGAGGGAGGAGGGGTGCGTGACCCATAAAACTTTCTTATGCGAGCGCATGAGTATAGGCTACTGGTAGCCTCTTGTTACTCATGCGCGTAGCGGCATGAGTTATAAAATGGGCTTCGTTTTTCATTTTTTTTTTTGTGTCACGATTTTGCATGCAAATTTATTCACGCATATTTTAAATTGTGCATTTCCGGTTCACAGCTTTGCTTTTTAAACTTCCGGTTTAGTGACTTCCGGCTACTCTCACTTCCGGCAAAACATCGTTACTGAAGTGTCACGACAGCGTCTCCTACAACCCTACTCACATTAATAATGTTCACGTCAGGTATATATTATTTTCACAAGAATGACTGGCTTCATTGTGGTACAGCCTTCATTTATAAAACATTCAATAGTAACGTGGTTTGCAGGTACGATGACTGAATGAAAAAAGTAACTCTTCTCCATGTCGGACGTCTTCTTATCTTGTTTAAATTATTAAAATATAAATTGCTTCTTTTCTTATGGTACATTGAAGTATAAGACAAATGTTTGATACGCATGCGCATGACAAACATTTTACGTCATTTGGTCTTATTGGTGTATAAGTCAGTCCTGTATTTCTCCCATAGAGGTGAACGTTGCTTTTATACACAGCATACAACTTGAGGCCGAATTTGTTGCGATTCTGAAAAAACTAAGAGCTATTTTTAATCAGAGTTCTTCCGAGGCAAAAATGCCAAACATCGATCTCTCGCACTGATAAGCATATTGTCAATTTATTTCCCGTTTTACTGTCGATTCTTTGCAATGTCTGTATCGGAGCAGTCCTCGCTGCCTGTGGTGAGTAATTTCAAGACTTTTTTCAGGAAAGAACAATAGAAACACACGGCAAAACAGCGTCGTTACCTCGGTCCATCAGATTTAATAAAAAATTTGGACTTTGGGACTGGACTTCTGTGGATTATGGACTGGGGAATGCGTGTCATATTAATGTCGATTTTTACTGACTTCATTACTTTTTGTGGTCACTAGGTTACTAGTAACCACTATGTTGTCACCTGTGTAAGTAAGTACGACTTGCCGAAGCGCGAAGTTGTGCCAAGTTCACCCGATTACTGTACGATGAGACAGTTCTGATAGCTTCGGATTAGACGACTCGATTGTCAGGGAAGTTGTGTTTGCATGTGCGCGCTTTGGATCCGTGGGAAAGGTAAACGGAGCTTTCTCGTTCTTTTTACTACTTTACCAAGCACAGCTTTCACCAAATGTGGCCAAGTATTGTTTTCAAAGATTATTTTAGGTGCTTTCGTGGTTTGGAAAAAGGTTTTAGTGAAAAATCGAGCTCTGAATCGAAGTGTTTGTTTGCAGACCATGAGCTATCCGAACTCATGATTCAAACGCCGCCAGCATTTCATTTCTGTACCTTTGACCATTCAGAACTGTTTTTTTTTATTAGCGAAAGCATTATGCGAATCATTTTTTCGGATAAGATTGGCATTCTATTACACAGGAAAAGTCGGCGATTTTAGAAAGCATAATAAAAATAGGTTGCTGAATTGAATTATTTTGTGATGTTTATTATATTTTCGCAGACGCTAGCCGGTTCCTCGCAGTAATTAGGATACAACAAATCGCCAAGACTTCTAGAAGCAGCAAATCACTGAATTCTGAAAGGTGTTTGACTCTTTTAATCAAAGGAAAGACATTTTCATTCAAGGAAATATGAGTTTCATTCAAAAGTTTCGACCTTTTATAGAAAATATATTTTGGATTCAGTGGCCATATAAAAAATTCAAAAACAGCTTGCTATCAAATTACATTTGACATAAAATTTGCATAAAGCAAAATTGTGTATTTGCGACAACACTTTGAAGAAACTGTGAAGCCTGGAAAAAACTTATTATAGATGACAAAATCAAAGCATTTTTTTAAAGAACCAGCCTTAAGTTATGGAAACATTTCATTTCGATTTGGTCTTAAAATCACGGAAAGATTTTAGTGAATGCGTCACGCAACGTTTATTTACAAAATGTTTGACCAATTCATAGCAATTCTCACCAAAGATTTGAAAACTTTAAAAAAATCCCGGATCTCCTGAATGCGATTTCCTGTTTATTTAGAGCCAACAAAAAGTTTATGGCAATCCGGGCAGGAGGGGGTATCTGGGTTAAAAATCAAGGTGCGAGGGTTGGTCGGCCTGGCCGGGAAATCCGGGCGGGGGAGGGGTAAAAAAACATTGCATCCGTCGGGGTGGGGGGATTTTTTCTGGAATAAACCATTTTACACCGGTTGCATGCGATTTAGTAACACAGAAAAAACTATTGGTAACTTCAATCAACGCGTCTTAGAGTCTCGCGCGCATGAGTATAGGCTAAGTGTAGCCTCTTGTTACTTATGCGCATAGCGCGCATAAGGTAAGGTTCCGGCTTCGTTTTTCTTGTTACTCATGCGCATAGCGCGCATGAGGTATGTTTCCGGCTTCGTTTTTCTTGTTACTCATGCGCATAGCGCGCATGAGGTATGTTTCCGGCTTCGTTTTTCTTGTTATTATTACTCATGCGCGTAGCGGCATGAGTTATAAAATGCCCTCCGTTTTTCTTTTTATTATTATTTTTTTTTGTGTCACGATTTTGCATGCAAATGTATGCACGCATATTTTAATTTATTATTCCCAGGCTTCCGCTCTTCTCTCGGTCAACATGTACGTATTTGACTTCCGGTTTTCAGGAATGACGTAAACAGTAACGCCACCAAAACAACGTCATGGAAGCGTCACACCATCGTGCCGCCAACCCCCAACCTACCCAACATTAGTATTGGTATTCATATTACCTATATATCAGGTTCGTACGAATCGCCGACTTCCTTGTGGTAGCCTTCTTCATAAAAGCAATTAAAAATAGAAACTCGCTTTCCACAGATAGGTATAAAGAGTAACAGATAATTCTTGGGAACATGCGGGTGCTTATCGTCTTGTTGCTTTAGAAAAATTGCTTCTTTTCTTATGGTACATTGAAATATAAGACAAATGTTTCTTACGCATGCGCATGACAAACATTTCCCGTCATTTGGTCTTATTGGTGTATAAGTCAATCCTATAATTCTCCCATGGAAGTGAACGTTGCTTTTATACACAGCATACAACTTGAGGCCAAATTTGTCGAGATTCTGTAGAAATAAGAGCTATCTTTAAAGCTCTAGCAGAGCTCTAGGCTAAAGCAAAACATCTATCTCTCGCGCTCGTAAGCATATTGTCAGTTGATTCCACATTATACTGCCGATTCTTGACAATTCCTGTGTATTAGCAGTCCTCGATGCCTGTAGCAATTATCATCGACTTTTTTTTTAATTAATGCTATTTAAAATTATCACTAGCGGGCGCTCGCGCGCGCGGAGTTCACATTTATATCCCCCGGATGTATGACGCGCCATCATGTGATTTACAATACACAAAGCGTCACACAAAGCACCATTTTGATTTGCCTACGTCTGCAGTTTTTGGTTTGTTGGCTGCGTGTGTTGAATATTCGCGTATATCTCTACCAAACGGCTGTAAAAGCAAGATCGCAGGAGAGTTTTTATTACATTTCAGAATTGTATGCTGAACAGGAGCTTTGATAAGCTCCTGATGCTAAAGAGGGAGTGCAGAAATCGGCGCTCAGTTGCTTTAAACAAACACTCGATCCGCATTCACTTGAAACAACCCACCTCACGTTAGCTCAAGGGTCTACACTAAAATATCATCGAGCGTCTGTTAATTTGGACAGGACCCTTGCCTAACTCAAAGCAAAGATTACACGAAATTACACATATTACACAAATTACACAAATTAGGCAAATTACACAAATATCTGACTTAACCTGTCATTGGCATGGTGCTGTAAAGATCATATCATCTGCCTGAGGTTTCTCAACTGAGGAAATACTGTGTGAGAATTTCGAAGGTAAGACTACTAAAAGATCAAGAGTAACTACTCATTTTGCTATCACAGTACTTTACAGTATGTGGACCTTGGACCGGCAGGACCCTGGACCGGCACTTGCACGACATGATGTGATTTTTCTTCAGTAAATAAAATACGACAAAAAATAAAAGTGACTGATGATTTATCGATAAGTCTTCTTTAACATGTGCTACTTTTGGCTTTCCTGCTGTTGCCGAAGGCGCGAAATTCTAGTTTGTTGACAGGTATGTCTGTTGGTCTTTTTTCATGCTTTCCATTTCAAGGGTCCGTAAACAGCATGGCTCTATTTATTTCGCTAGTAAATAGTTAAAACGCAATAGTAAACCTACGTTTTTCTGTCGAATAAAGTCCGAAAGAATAAGTTTTCTATTGATGAAAATGAATTCGCTGTAGCGTTTGAATGTTTCGTTTTATCGTCTTTTGAAAAATGTCAACAACTCTCGCTTGGTGGCCCCTGGTCCGGCACTGATGTCGCTTGGGAAATTCAAGTGTGCTTATTGACAATTTTTGGCCTAAAGTTGACCTGGAAGTTAAATATAATTATCTACAATGAATATTTTTGTTATTTAGTCGAAAATGATATTTTAGTAACGCTTTAGGTGTATACCAATCTCTAATATTTTTCTGAAGAGGTAACTACAAAAAAAGAGCGGGAAAAACTCGGAAATGGATTGTTTTGGCTGATATGTCTTTAGCGCCCGCAAAATTTTATGAATGTCTTCCCAAGAAAATTCTGCTTAAATATAACAGGAATAAAACAAATCAGTAAAATACTATTAAAAAACACTTTCTCTTGTAAACTGTTGCGAAATTATCGGCATAAAGGGTTACTTTTTGTGTCCTAAAACAAGTGCCGGACCAGGGGCCACAATGCCGGTCCAAGGGCCTGCGAGCAAGACCATTATTTTTTGAATTACGAGCAAAGTATTTGAGGAAGGAGGTTTTTAGGTTGAGATGTAATAGAAAACCATAAAAGCTATCTCTAGGCAAAATTTTAGCTCATGAAGTGTCGATTCAGGTAAGATATACGAAATTTTGTTGTTTAGTGCCGGACCAGGGTCCACATACTGTACACGAACCTATAGCATTGTTACCCGAGTTTTGAGCGAAGGAAATAAGCTTAATAAATCCAAGGCTCTATTATTTTGTTTTGGTCGACAAAAACACTCGTCGTCTCGCTGGTTAAACATCTGATTATTATCATGGCGCTTACCTCCACGTATCATGATCAGATTTGTGGTAAATTAGAGAAGATTCCTGCTGAATTCAGTAGCGAATTGTGCTTGGTGTCCAATTGTCGATCTCGTTATGAGAAGTTCCATGCTAAGAAGCGGGTTCCACGAATTCGTTCACGTGAACCAAGCAGAATACCCATAAAAGAACTTCTGCGTGTTTTTAGAAAGAGCAGAAAGTTAAGAAGACAAGCTCGAAAAAATATATCAAGTAGTTTTCCAGTGTCTTCAAAAATCCATTGTTTTACCAATTATTTTAACTGCTCTTGTGGTAAAGGGAACCCCTTCAGAACTGGTCTGAACTGTAAGAATAAACATGTCAGAATCAATGAGAGCAAGTATTTGAATCATTGTAAACAAAACCTTGGAGAATCAACTAAGGTACATGTACAATCCACCAGAAACCACAAAGCTAATGAAAAACTTGCTGTTTTCAAGAGCCTCAATCAGAGAGCTAATTACTGCAAAATAATGCTTTCCACAGACATCGAAAGAAATCCAGGTCCTGGAATTGTCGATCCTACTAAAACCATTGCTGCACCCTACAGTCAAGGTAATATGGAAGTATTTGGTACAACAAACACAGGTACACAATGTGTAGCAATGTCTTTGTCAGCACTTGTTTTTAACTTCAGAAATTCAATTACCTCCTCAGCTGACTTAGTTCAAGTTATGAACATTGGGAATAATATGTATTCAGCATTGTCACAATCAGCCAAACAGAGGCTCTTGTTGTTGACAGAATTGCCTGTTATGGTTAGCATATCTGACACTAACTATGAGTTAAGATACAGTGAAAGTTATACTGGATTGTTAAATAGGGTTTCACCTCCAATTGCAGACTTCCCTTATGTTACATCACTGTCAGTTGCGTTTAACTCTTTGATCGCTGATAATTATCATGCATTTATTTTAACAGTTGACATCTTTACAGTGGCAATATACTGTCTGCCTAATGGGGGATTTAAAGTTTTTGATTCTCATAACAGAGATTTATTAGGTATGGCACACCCATATGGAACATGTACATTAATAGAAATAGATTCATTGGTGAATTTGGTACAATATTTTCAGAATTTGTATACACAATCATCTAATATGTATGAGATTAAAGGCATAAACATTATTGAAATGCAAAGCAACAGTGAAAATATTAATTCGGTGTATGTTGAAAATCCTGATGCGAGTTGTCATGAGCAGTTAAATCAAATTAATCTTTGTTCTTGCAAAGAATGTTGTGCTATATCTTTTTATTCTATTTGCTTTTCAACTTTAAAGTCTTGTAACTATTGGACGTCCGAAACCGTAGATAGCATCATTTCAAATGGAAAAGCATTTCACCAGAAATATCACTGTGGAAAACATATTTTTTTTGCTGATTTGCCAGACAGATTAGACATAGGTACTGGCCGTGTTGAAGTTGTTCCTTGTTTCAGATCTCAGGGATATCTGTCCGGTAATGTGGTTCCTAGTAAACAACATCTTAAGAGTGTTATTTTAGATAATAAAGAAAGCAGTACAGGCTTTTTGATGTGGATTTCAAGCTACTGCATTAGTTGTGTTTTTCAGTGGCGTGCAAGGCAGAAGCTAAGTTATAATGTTTTTGCATATGATGATGTCAAACCAGCACATGTACCCCAAGTATTTTCAGATGTAGATTCTGTTATTGATCTGTTTTGTGCTATTGTTGAAAGTAAATTTAATCATTTTAAAGCAAGGTATGAGATTGTGTTTCTTAGATGTTCATGTCAACTGTCCACCAAGGAAAAGAAACAAATATTAAGAAAGCATAAATCTGCTGCAGAAAAGGTGTCAATTGCAAAGAGAAGGAGAGAAAAATACAGCTCAATGGATCCAGAGGGAAAAAAAGAACTTCTTTCAAATTGTGCTAAAAAGTACAGGTCAATAGATCCACAGAAAAAAGAAGAACTTCTTTCAAATTATGCTGAAAAGTACAGGTTAATGGATCCACAGAAAAAAGAAGAACTTCTTTCAAATTATGCTGAAAAGTACAGGTTAATGGATCCACAGACAAAAAAAGAGCTTCTTTTAAATACTGCTGAAAAGTACAGGTCAATGGATCCACAGAGAAAAGAAAAATGTCTTTCAAATAATGCTGAAAAGTATAGGTCAATGGATCCACAGAGAAAAGAAGAACTTCTCTCTAAAAGTCAACAGAATTACAAATCGATGGACCAAGAGGGAAAAGGTGAACTTCTTAATAAAATAAAGCAAAAATATCATGACATGGAACCAGAAGCTAAAAGAAAGAAAATTGACAGTGCAAAAAATAAGTATCATGACATGGATGCCAACCTCAAAGAACAACAGAAAGAGGCAAGAAAAGTTAAGGCCGACCAGACACACAGCTTAGACCATTACATTACAATATTCAAACAAAAAATTAGAGAAGGGCCTTACTACATATGTTCAGTCTGTAATAGGATACTCTACAGAAGGTCAGTTTTAATGTTAGTAAAGAGCAAGTATAAAACCCAGAATCTTTTTACGGATACAAACTCTTTTGATGGCAAAGAATACATTTGTAAAACCTGCCATTCCAAGGTTTTGAAGGGAAGCATTCCATGTCAAGCTGTCTATAATAATTTGTATTTAGATGAAATCCCTCAAGAACTCTCCACACTTGAAAAACTTGAACAAATTTTAGTAGCACAGAGAATAGTTTTTGAAAAGATTGTGGTTATGCCAAAAGGCCAGCAAAAAAAGATTAAAGGTGCAATTTGCAATGTGCCTGTTAATTGTGAACAGACCTGTTAAGTTCTGCCCCGTCCACCTTCAAGCTCTGGAATAATAATGTTGAAACTAAAAAGGAAACTAGAATTTAGAGGTCATGTCTATTTTCAAGCTGTGCGGCCACAGTTGTTATTTAATGCATTAAACTGGCTTAAGACACACAATGCACTGTATAAGGACATAACTATTGACATAGGAAACATTGACAAAGAAATGACAACTTTACAATCATGTGAAGACCATTTTGATTCACATGCAAATGTTAATGGTCTCACAGGTGTCGAGAGCTGCAGTAATGTTTTGACTGATGAATCTTGTGAGGAGATTGATGACCCATTAAATGAACATAGATTGCCAATCAGTGAGACCTGTTTACAGTCTCTAATTCCAGATTATCCTGTAATTGAAGAAAGGAATGAAAGCATTTTGTCCATGGGGAATGAAATATATAACATAGCACCAGGTGAGAATAAGCACCCCGTATCATTTATGACTGACAATCAGTGTGAAGAGCTTGCATTTCCAAACTTATTTCCAAAGGGACGGTTTGGTTTTACAGCTGAAAGAGACATCAAACTGAGCCCGGTAAAGTACTTCAATGCACGACTTCTACATTATAGTGGACGATTTGCAACAAATCCTGAGTACTTGTTTTTTGCACAGTTCATAATCGAACAAAAGAAAGTATCAGATAGTATCAATATTGCCATGAAAAAAATTAGCGGTCAGCAAATGACGGCCTCTTCAATGAGAACAGACAAACAGAGTTTACAGAATCTTATTTGCAAAAACCAAGCCTATTTATTCATGAGGCAAATTCCAGGCTCTCCACCATACTGGCAAAAATTTATGTTTGAAGTGGTTGCTATGGTCAAGCAGCTTGGCATTCCAACTTGGTTTATGACTTTGTCTTGTGCTGATCTCAGATGGCCTGAGCTGTTTCAAATTATTGCACGAACTCAAGGGATAAACATGACTGATGAACAAGTTGAAGCTTTGTCATATAATGAGAAGTGCTCGATGCTAAATCTAAATCCTGTTGTTGTTGCAAAGCATTTCCAGTACCGGGTTGAAACGTTTTTCAAAGAAGTCTTGATGACCAATGCTAATCCTATTGGAAAGATAATTTATTACGCTCTCAGAATTGAATTTCAGATGAGAGGATCTCCTCACTTGCATGCGCTAATCTGGACTTCTGATTGTCCACCACTTACACATGACAATATACAAGCGTACACAGAATTTGTAGACAAGCATGTCCAGGCCTACCTTCCAAATAAGGATGCTGATTCAAAACTACATGAGTTAGTTGCCACCTACCAGAAACATACTCATTCTAAAACATGCAGAAAGTATAAAAACATACCATGCCGGTTCAATGTTGGTCAGTTTTTCACACACAAGACTATGGTAGCAAAGCCTCTCTCAGATGATTTAAGCAAGGAGGTGAAAACTAGCACCCTTACAAGACGAGCTGACATTCTCAGAACCGTTAAAACCAAAATTAATGAAATTTTGGACCCAGCTAACTCTGAATATAACTCAAATTTAACTTCTGAACAAATTTTGACAAGTGCTGGTGTTTCTGAACAAGATCATTACTGGGCATTGTCTATTTCTGGTGATTCAGATTATGAGATGCATCTCAAACGACCACCAGACAGTTGTTTTATCAACAACTATTTTATTGCCGGGATCAAAGCATTTGCTGCAAATGTAGACCTTCAGCCAGTATTTAATCACTACAAATGTATAACATACATTTGTTCATATTTCTCAAAGGATGAAACTGAATGTTCTCAGGCTATTACAAATGCTGCAAAAGAAGCAAAAATTTCTAATTCAAATGTCAGAGACAGTCTGAGAAAAATAGGTGCTGCTTTTCTCTCTACCAGAGAAGTAAGTGCACAAGAATGTGTGTACAGATGCATGCCGGAACTTTGGCTGAGAAAAGTATTTCCAAAAACACTTTACGTAAGCACAGACTTTCCACAGAACAGACTGCGTATACCAAAGAGCCAGGATGGCCTTGATGAATTAGAGGATGACAGTACAGACATCTTCAAGTCTAATATTATTGAGCGTTACAGTAACAGACCAAAGTCATTTGTATCTGTTGATAAACTATGCTTAGCAGAGTTTGCTGCTTCCTATTACAAGGATTATAAAATTCCAAGTGATGAAACCATTGATTCACAGCCAGATATTCTTACTGATGCAGTGGCTCAATCACAACATACCAATACAAGTACCCCAGAATCACTACCAGATAAGATAAGGTTGCTGGTTACCAATGAAGTTATGAAGTGCAGAAAAATTAGAGCTGTTGTAAGATTTTATACACCCAACAAAAGAAAAGAACCTGAGAAGTTTTTTCATCATTTACTCATGCTATATTTTCCATGGAGGGATGAACTTGCAGACCTCATTGGCAATGATCAAACATATGCATCAAAGTTCTATGAAAATAACGTACAAACTGTTGTTGAAAGTAACAGAGCAAAATTTGAACAAAATGCTGACGCAGTGTCAGAAGCCCTTGAATTCCTTAGAAATAATGAACTTGGTAACCTACACTCGTATGATTCTCTCAATGATCAAGAAAATGCAGACGTGCAATGTGATTTGGAAAGTGATGTGCCAATTGATGAATCATTTCATGAGCAATTACCTGAACATCTTGCACAGTCATTATCTGCACAGTCTAATCAACCACCTGATGCAATTGTAGCTTATCCACACCCTTCAGATATTTCAGATGACTCGCTTCGCGAATCTGTAAGGTATCTCAATAGCAAGCAGCGCCATGCATTTAACACTGTCTTGACGTGGTGTAGAACAAAAATGATACAAAATAATAGCAAGCAACCAAATGATATGGAGCCATTATATCTGTTTGTCACAGGAGGTGGTGGCACAGGCAAAAGTCACTTGATAAGAACCATTTATCATACTGTGGTAAAAACATTTAGACATGGTCCATCAAATCCAGAAATGCCAACAGTCCTTATGATGGCACCAACTGGTGTTGCAGCTGTGAACATAGATGCTACAACCATCCATACCGCCCTATCAATTCCTAAAAATGCTGGAGATAATCTACCAGCATTGTTGGACCAAAAGAGAACGCAGCTGCGAATATCGCTGGCAGAACTAAAAGTTATAATTATTGATGAGATATCTATGGTATCCAACACAATGCTACTCAACATACACAGAAGACTGAAAGAAATATTTGCCACAACAAACTCCAGACTATTTGCAGGAATTAGTATTATTGCTGTTGGTGATCTGTATCAGCTTCCACCAATACGCCAGAAACCTATTTTTGCAGATTACAGAAATGATGCTTACAACTTGTGCCACCCTTGGCATTGTTTCAAAATGATTGAACTAAATGAAATAATGAGACAGAAGGGTGACCTTAAATTCACAGAGCTGTTGAATAGATGCAGGACTGCTTCACACACTGAAGATGATATTAAATGCATTCAAGATAAATCAGTTTCCTTATCGCAAGATAATTATCTAAGAAATGCCCTGCATATATGGGCTGAAAATGATCCAGTTAATGAACACAACATGCAAATTTTGCAAGACCTTCCAAAACCACTGTTTGTGCTGAGATCTGTAGATCAATATCCAGTTCAAGTCACAAAGCAAGATATTGACAAATTCCTTACAAAAGGACGCTCTGAAACAGGTGGCCTGGATTATGAAATACATATGAAGGAAGGTACAAGAGTAATGCTTACCACTAATATTGATATCACAGACAAACTTGTTAATGGTCAAATGGGAACTACTATTACAATTGCTGTTCACCAAATCACCAACAAGCCATACAAGCTCTATGTGAAATTTGATGATGAAAGGGCTGGTAGAATGACCATAGATAAATCAGCAGACTCATATGCCACACACAACAATGTAGTACCTATTGTACCAGTGTTAGCTAAAATAAAAATTAGGCCAGGTAAGCCCTCATCCCCAGAAGTACAAAGAATACAATTTCCTCTGACATTAGCATGGGCATGCACAGTCCACAAAGTTCAGGGATTAACATTAGAAAACACTGTTGTCAGTTTTGATTTGTACAAACAAAGATCATTCAATTATGGACAAACATATGTTGCACTGAGCCGAGCAACCTCCTTATCAGGCATGCACATTCTTGGAAACATTCAAAGTAAATATATCAGAGCAGATCCTCGAGTACATAAAGAATATCAAAGGCTCAGAGACACATCTCAAGAAAACATTGAGTCACAGCAACAGCTGGAAAACATGTTTGAAAATAATCCACCTGTAACTATCACCCTGCTAAATATTAGATCTCTTCCAAAGCACAGTATTGATATAAAACATGATGCAAGTATTTTCAATTCAGATGTGCTATTACTCACAGAAACACAACTGAAACCAACTGACATAGATGATGACATCAGAAGTAAACTTCATCCGTTTGAACTATATAGACAAGACAGTATTGACAAGTACTCAAGTTTAGCAGTATGTTTCAGAAACACAGTTAGCATAGTAGATCATGAATACTTTTCTTCTCTGAATTCGCTTAAGTTTGTTATTTTTAGCACCAACACACTTAAAAGAAAAACACTCCTTTTATTATATCGAAAGCAGAGCACAAACATTCACCAATATGTCGAGAACCTAAAACACATCCTTGATGACAATTCTGTTGATATGATTCTTGGTGATTTTAACATCAACTACCTAAATAACAATGAAATCAAGGTTCTAAAGGAATTGATGGACACACTTAGTTATACACAGATTGTTCAAAGTCCTACTTTTGTATCAGCTGAGAGTTTACTAGATCACATCTATATCAACCCACAAATGTTCACTGTTCTTGATAATTCTGTTGTCAGTATATACTATTCTGATCACCAAGCCATTAAAGTATCTCTTATTTTCACATGATATATAAATGTTAGGTATGAAGCATTTTAAATTTTTAATAATATCTTCAATTGGTTCTTACAATAATTACTATTTGTATTTTAGTAGTTAATTTTTATTGATATATCTTGACTTTCATTTTTATTTTTTATTTACCACATACATATCTTAAGTTTTTAACTCATAAATGTTACGTGGATAAATAAACGATTGATTGATTGATTGATTGGATAATCATTTAATATTTGTTATGTGCAAATTAGCATGTGATATATGATGAAATGTGCATTACATTCTACAAGATCTAAGATTTAAAAATCTCACAACTTATATAATTTATTTACAGTGATGTTAATAATATGATCATAAAAAGCCTAAAAATCACACTGAAATTTTATTTATGCACTCTACAAAACTGAAGGTTACAGGACCTAGCTACTCTTATGTACAAGGTTAAGAATAACATCTGTTCTAAGTATATTGCTGACCTGTTTCAGAGGTGTGAAAAGAAATATGCCTTACATAACAAAGAATTTGTAATCCCTAGATTCAATACAGTTACAAATGGCAAGCATGTCATAAGATATAGTGGGCCTAAGATAATTATAGATATTGTACCCAAAGACATTAGAAGTTTACCAACATACACCGAATGCAAATATGGCTGCCGATTTATTATTCTTTTATGTGTATGTAAATTAGACTGACTGGCCTCGTTAGCATGTGCAAAGTTCAAAAGAATGTTTACTCTAAACTGAGGCTAGTCAGGCTAATTGACATACATATAGAATAATAATAAATCGGCCGCCATATTTGCATTCGGTGTATTGTCATCTTTAAGAAAAACATTTGTAAGCTTGACTTAGATATTAATTAGCCACTGATAACTGCTGCGACACTTGTATTTTATATTGTAGTTCTTAATGCAAGTTTTGTATTTTATCTTGTATATATTGTAAATATTTTAAACAATTTTAACCATTTTCAGCATTTATTAGAATAGTTAGATTGTTATTTTTAATTTAATTTATAGCATCCCCATTGTAGTATTTGATCAGGACACAAAATGAGCACAACACAATTTGGCTGCCCGCAGCCAGGCACACAATAGGTGGTTTTCATGTTACGTCATCGCCGCCATGCTGGTGGACATAAACAATAGTTCTCTCATTAGCTCCTTTTGTTCGTCCACCAGCATTTGTTCGTTTCACTATTGTTATCTATGTCTCTAGAGATTGATTGCAAACCACCTATAAAATCTTTAATGAATAATGAAGCCTCAAATACTCCGCATACTAATTTACAACATGAATATGCTAATATGCAACACCGCTTTCCTTTCTAATTTACAACATGAATATGCTAATATACAACACCCATTTTAATGGGCCTCTTAAAAGAGGTTTTATTACTGCTTTTTCATTATAGACACTTAAATAAAGGTATTCATTCATTTATTCAATTCTATTAACATTTAAAGTATATATGACTTTTTTTATTATTTGCTTGATGGAATCTACATGGTGTTCTTATAAGAAAATCGAAAAGAGTTTTTTCGATATTGATTTTCTTTTCCATGTTTTAGCTGTCTAAAAACGTGAAATTTCTTTTCTGGTGGGGTACAAAACCGTGCAAGAAAAAAGACTGGAAATAGTCTGCTGTGACGTCAATACAAGAATGCCAGTGTTGAGGTTTCTCGGTTCCTCGCCTTTATTGGTGCGCCCTGAGGAAGAAAAATGGTTCTATTAAGGTGTGGTCTATGGTTGTAGCAACACACACCAAAAAACGGAGGAACTGAGAAACCATGACACTGGCATTCTTGTATTGATGTCACAGCGGACTATTTCCAGTCTTTCTTCTTGTGCGGTTTTGTAACCAACCGGAAGTGAAATTTCAAGTTTTTAGACAGCTAAATCACGGACAAGAAAAATTGATATAGAAAAACTTTTTTCGACTTTCTTTCCATGTAGATTCCAATAAGCAAATAAAAAAAATCTGTCATACACTTTGAGTAGTCTGATTAAAAAAATTATTTTGACTCCAAATAATTATTTATAAAACATTAGGAAAGTGTACATAACTTATTGTACTTGTAAGTAATATGCATCATACACAAATTCAGCATTACTACAATAGTTAGATTTTGTTATTTTTAATTTATTTTAGTGTCCCCATATAGTGGTTTTATTACTGCTATTACAGTATAGACACTTAAATAAAGGTATTCATTCATTTATTCAATTATATTAACACTTAAGGTGGCTGAACACAGTTTCACTGTACCTATGCATCATTCATTGTCATTTTAAAACCACTAACGTCTGGGCGTCCAAAATTGGTGAGACATACGATTAAGCAACAAGCTATATATTTTCATATTTTTGTTGAGCTTTTAGGGTGTTGCCATGGCAACATGGTGGATTGTAAATGAGCCTGCAATATTTGGTTTCGTTTATTTTCAGAAAATCTAGTCATTAGATTTTGTCCAACACTAGTCTTATGTAATTTTGACAGAAGGATCTTCTGTAATTTGTGGTTTAATATGTGTAGGTTTTGTAAAAATCTCCTCCGTTAGATTTCAAATTTTTGATGGCAGGTGAGTTCGGCATATTCGGAACTATTATTGTGCCAAATTTCGTGAAATTCTAATGAGTGGTTTCGTAGAAATCAGCACGTTTCCGAGGAAAGTCGCTAAAACATCCAGTCACAATTTTTTGGTCAACTGCGCATGCGTTGCATTTGACTGGGTTCTTGATCCAAAGACAAAACGACCAAAAAGGCAGTGTATTTCTTCAATGGTTCGTTATATTATCTATTGATTCAACAAACATTTTTACGAACAACAAATTGTTTGATTTTAAGACGAAAAACAACACTTTCACTTTCGCGATCCACGCTGGGCGAAATAAAATGATCGCTGAATAGGCGCCACGTTTGTTTTTCTCAAAACTCTGCGCGCACTAACTCGCGTAAGCGGCTGAAATTTGAAGAGCGTGCGCAAACTGTATTCAGCCACCTTTAGCAGTCTGAATAAAAATATTAATTTTGACACCAAATATTTATAAAACATTAGGAAAGTGTACATAACTTATTGTACTTGTAAGTGATATGCATCATACACAACTGTAGTAGTATGGTCTGAACCAACAATATTGTGATAATTTATGGGTGTATAACCCCAAATAAGGGCTCCCCATCAGGAGTCCTTGTGACTCATTGGGTCACAAAGCCTCCATGCTGCATATGAGGTGAGTAAATGTATGTCTTGTAATATAATTGGGAAAGCTGCTTATGATACAACTAGTGAGCTCTTTAACATATTTTTTAGGTACAATTATGTTTATACTAAGTTATTAAAGTACAGTCTCCTATAATTTCTGTTTGCAGAATTGAGTGACAAAAATAGAAATCATTGAGAATGACGTACAACTCAGAAAAACAGCTTGAGGGAGTCATCAATTACAATCAACCTATCCACTTCCAGTTGATGTACCAAGTATTACCTGCATTATAACAAGCATCCACATATACATGTAGCATCACAGAAATGGCAATAGTTGCAGAATAGTCAACAAAAGCTTATGTAAACAATACACTGTTCAAAGAATGGTCATTGCTGACTTTTTTACTCTACATCATACACTCTCACAAGCTACATGTAATATCTACTGTCCAGCGTGTGGAAAGAAAAACAAGAACTCATTTTTCTTGGACATATTCTACAGTAGCTACTTTATTCAAGATGTGGTACTTTTAGTTTTGGCACTGATTTCCAGCTGTCTTGTGTGCTATAATATTTCATTTCAAAGAACGGACTACAATGTACACATGCTGCACGAACTGCTAAAATACAGAGCAGGTTGAGAAAATGGTTACAAGTTTCTCTGCGAATATTCTGTGTTACAAGCCTCAGTCACTGTAGCCACATATTGCCTGTGTTAAAACAAGCATCGACAGAAGCGACAGCAGCTGCAGAATAGTCAAAAGAGCTTATGTAAACAATACATTGTACAAGGATCGTCTTCGCTGGCTCATCAACTTTACATCATGCTCTCTCTCAAGCTACCAGTACTACATGTACATGTATCTACTGCGCAGTGTGTGCATAATATGAAGAGAAATGCAACTAATTGCACTTATTGGACATATTATACATAGCAAAGCTTTGTACAAAGCAACAGTACTTAATTCAAGCAAGAGACAATCAAGTCATGTTGCATGTGTGACAAAAGAATACACAGAGACAACCACAGTTGTGGCACCAATTGCTAGTTATCTTGTGTTCTCTAATATTTTATCCCAAAGCACAAACTACTGCAAAACCTGTATAAACACATTAACACAGTTTGAACCAAGGATTGTCTTCAAATTAAGGAAATAACTCATGCCTACTATATTAAATTGATTGCACTGGACTCCTTTTCATTTGTTTCTGTGTTCAGTTTGTAACATATTTTGTTACAACAATCCATCAGTGTGTAGACTCCTATGCAGCTGTTTTCAGGGTAATCACGCAAAAGAGGAAGGAAACATGATGACCCTAGAAATGGCTGCATGTGAGACCAATTATCATAACTAGTACACACAAGGGGACAAGCACAACTTAAAATGATATGCCCAGCCTCACCCCCCCCCCCCCCCCCCCTGCCCCCCCTACGTTGGGAAAACAAAACAGAAGCTAAAGACGTCTATTAGCGCTGCAGTTCAAATACTTTTTACTGATGCGCATAGCGCGCATAAGGTAAGGTTCCGGCTTCGTTTTTATTGTTATTACTCATGCGCGTAGCGGCATGAGTTATAAAATGGGCTTCGTTTTTCTTTTTATTATTTTTATTTTTTGTGTCACGATTTTGCATGCAAATTTATTCACGCATATTTTAAATTGTGTATTTCCGGTTCACAGCTTTGCTTTTTACACTTCCGGTTTAATGACTTCCGGCTTCTCTCACTTCCGGCAAAACATCGTTACTGAAGTGTCACGACAGCGTCTCCTACAACCCTACTCACATCAGTAATGTTCACGTCAGGTATATATTATCTTCACAACAATGACTGGCTTCATTGTGGTACAGCCTTCATTTATAAAACATTCAATAGTAACGTGGTTTGCAGGTACGATGACTGAATTCTCCATGTCGGACGTCTTCTTATCTTGTTTAAATTTTTAAAATTTAAATTGCTTCTTTTCTTATAGTACATTGAAGTATAAAACAAATGTTTGATACGCATGCGCATGACAAACATTTTCCGTCATTTGGTCTTATTGGTGTATGTCAGTCCTGTATTTCTCCCACAGAGGTGAACGTTGCTTTTATACACAGCATACAACTTGAAGCCGAATTTGTCGCGATTCTGCTTAAACTAAGAGCTATTTTTAATCAGAGTTCTTCCGAGGCAAAAATGTCAAACATCGATCTCTCGCACTTGCAATTTATTTCCCGTTTTACTGCCGATTCTTTGTAATATCTGTATCGGAGCAGTCCACGCTGCCTGTGGTGAGTAATTTCAAGACTTTTTTCAAGAAAGAACAATAGAAACACACGGCAAAACAGCGTCGTTACTTCAGCCCATCATATTTAATAAAACATCTGAACTTTGGGACTGGACTTCTGTGGATTATGGACTAGGGAATGCGTGTCATATTAATGTAGATTTTTACTGACTTTATTGCTTTTTGTGGTTACTAGGTTACTAGTAACCACTATGCTGTCACCTGTGTAAGTAAGTCCGACTTTCCGAAGCGCGAAGTTGTGCCAAGTTCACCCGATTGCTGTACGATGAGACAGTTCTGATAGCTTCGGATTAGACGACTCGATTGTCAAGGCAGTTCTGTTTGTACGTGCGCGCTTTGGATTCGTGGAAAAGGTAAACGGAGCTTTCTCGTTATTTTTACTGCTTTACCAAGCACAGCTTCCACCAAATGTGGCCAAGTATTGTTTTCAAATATTATTTTAGGTATTTTCGTGGTTTGGAAAAAGGTTTTAGTGAAAAATCGAGCTGTGAATCGAAGTGTTTGTTAGCAGACCATGAGCTATCCGAACTCATGATTCAAACGCCGCCAGCATTTCATTTCTGTACCTTTGACCATTCAGAACTGTTTTTTTTTTATTAGCGAAAGCATTATTATACGAATCATTTTTCCGGATAAGATTGGCATTCTATTACACAGGAAAAGTCGGCGATTTTAGAAAGTGTAATAAAAATAGGTTGCTGAATTGAATTATTTTGTGATGTTTATTATATTTTCGCAGACGCTAGCCGGTTCCTCGCAGTAATTAATCTGCTTCCAGAAGCAGAAAATCACTGAATTCTGAAAAGTGTTTGACTCTTTTAATCAAAGGAAAGACATTTTCATTCAAGGAAATATGAGTTTCATTCAAAAGTTTTGACCTTTTATAGAAAATATATTTTAGATTCAGTGATTATAAAAACAGCTTCATATCAAATTACATTTGACATAAAATTTGCACAAAGCAAAATTGTGTATTTGCGACAACACTTTGAAGAAACTGTGAAGCTTGGAAAAAACTTATTACAGATGGCAAAATCAAAGCATTTTTTTAAAGAACCAGCTTTAAGTTATGGAAACATTTCATTTCGATTTGGTCTTAAAATCACGGAAAGATTTTAGTGAATGCGTTACGCAACGTTTATTTACAAAATGTTTGACCAATTCATAGCAATTCTCACCAAAGATTTGAAATCTTTAAAAAAATCCCGGATCTCCTGAATGCGATTTCCTGTTTATTTAGGGCCTACAAAAAGTTAATGGCCATCCGGGCAGGAGGGGGTATCTGGGTTAAAAATCAAGGTGCGAGGGTTGGTCGGCCTGGCCGGGAAATCCGGGCGGGGGAGGGGTAAAAAAATATTGCATCCGTCGGGGAGGGGGGGATTTTTTCTGGAATAACCCATTTTACACTGGTTGCATGCGATTAAGTAACACAGAAAAACTAAATCTTTATATTGATTATCAAATTTTTTTTTACAGCATGTCATCTACTGCCTATTTTTTTAAGTAGTCTTTTCAAATGTAACAGAAATAATTCACAGCTTGGAAAGTTATAGACGAGTGTGGATTTGATCGGAATCAATAAATTAAATAATAAAAGCGAGCACAGAAAAATTGGTAACTTCAATCGCGCGTCTTAGAGTCTCTTGCGCATGAGTATAGGCTAAGTGTAGCCTCTTGTTACTCATGCGCGTAGCGGCATGAGTTATAAAATGGGCTCCGTTTTTCTTTTTATTATTTTATTTTTTGTGTCACGATTTTGCATGCAAATTTATTCACGCATATTTTAAAGTGTGTATTTCCGGTTCACCGCTTTGCTTTTTACACTTCCGGTTAAGTGACTTCCGGCTACTCTCACTTCCGGCAAAACATCGTTACTGAAGTGTCACGACAGCGTCTCCTACAACCCTACTCACATCAGTAATGTTCACGTCAGGTATATATTATCTTCACAACAATGACTGGCTTCATTGTGGTACAGCCTTCATTTATAAAACATTCAATAGTAACGTGGTTTGCAGGTACAATGACTGAATTCTCCATGTCGGACGTCTTCTTATCCTGTTTAAATTTTTAAAATTTAAATTGCTTCTTTTCTTATGGTACATTGAAGTATAAAACAAATGTTTGATACGCATGCGCATGACAAACATTTTCCGTCATTTGGTCTTATTGGTGTATAAGTCAGTCCTGTATTTCTCCCACAGAGGTGAACGTTGCTTTTATACACAGCATACAACTTGAAGCCGAATTTGTCGCGATTCTGAAAAAACTAAGAGCTATTTTTAATCAGAGTTCTTCCGAGGCAAAAATGTCAAACATCGATCTCTCGCACTCGCAATTTATTTCCCGTTTTACTGCCGATTCTTTGTAATGTCTGTATCGGAGAAGTCCTCGCTGCCTGTGGTGAGTAATTTCAAGACTTTTTTCAAGAAAGAACAATAGAAACACACGGCAGAACAGCGTCGTTACTTCAACCCATCAGATTTAATAAAACATCTGGACTTTGGGACTGGACTTCTGTGGATTATGGACTAGGGAATGCGTGTCATATTAATGTAGATTTTTACTGACTTTATTGCTTTTTGTGGTTACTAGGTTACTAGTAACCACTATGCTGTCACCTGTGTAAGTAAGTCCGACTTTCCGAAGCGCGAAGTTGTGCCAAGTTCACCCGATTGCTGTACGATGAGACAGTTCTGATAGCTTCGGATTAGACGACTCGATTGTCAAGATTGTTTGTACGTGCGCGCTTTGGATTCGTGGAAAAGGTAAACGGAGCTTTCTCGTTATTTTTACTGCTTTACCAAGCACAGCTTTCACCAAATGTGGCCAAGTATTGTTTTCAAATATTATTTTAGGTATTTTCGTGGTTTGGAAAAAGGTTTTAGTGAAAAATCGAGCTGTGATTCGAAGTGTTTGTTAGCAGACCATGAGCTATCCGAACTCATGATTCAAACGCCGCCAGCATTTCATTTCTGTACCTTTGACCATTCAGAACGGTTTTTTTTATTAGCGAAAGCATTATTATACGAATCATTTTTCCGGATAAGATTGGCATTCTATTACACAGGAAAAGTCGGCGATTTTAGAAAGTATAATAAAAATAGGTTGCTGAATTGAATTATTTTGTGATGTTTATTATATTTTCGCAGACGCTAGCCGGTTCCTCGCAGTAATTAGGATACAATATATCGCCAAGACTTCCAGAAGCAGAAAATCACTGAATTCTGAAAAGTGTTTGACTCTTTTAATCAAAGGAAAGACATTTTCATTCAAGGAAATATGAGTTTCATTCAAAAGTTTTGACCTTTTATAGAAAATATATTTTAGATTCAGTGATTATAAAAACAGCTTGATATCAAATTACATTTGACATACAATTTGCACAAAGCAAAATTGTGTATTTGCGACAACACTTTGAAGAAACTGTGAAGCTTGGAAAAAACTTATTACAGATGGCAAAATCAAAGCAATTTTTTAAAGAACCAGCTTTAAGTTATGGAAACATTTCATTTCGATTTGGTCTTAAAATCACGGAAAGATTTTAGTGAATGCGTCACGCAACGTTTATTTACAAAATGTTTGACCAATTCATAGCAATTCTCACCAAAGATTTGAAATCTTTAAAAAAATCCCGGATCTCCTGAATGCGATTTCCTGTTTATTTAGGGCCTACAAAAAGTTAATGGCCATCCGGGCAGGAAGGGGTATCTGGGTTAAAAATCAAGGTGCGAGGGTTGGTCGGCCTGGCCGGAAAATCCGGGCGGGGTAAAAAAATATTACATCCGTCGGGGGTGGGGGGGGATTTTTTCTGGAATAACCCATTTTACACTGGTTGCATGCGATTAAGTAACACAGGAAAACTAAATCTTTATATTGATTATCAAATTTCTTTTTACAGCATGTCATCTGCTACCTATTTTTTTAAGTAGTCTTTTCAAATGTAACAGAAATAATTCACAGCTTGGAAAGTTATAGACGAGTTTGGATTTGATCGGAATCAATAAATTAAATATTAAAAGCGAGGACAGAAAAATTGGTAACTTCAATCACGCGTCTTAGAGTCTCTTGCGCATGAGTATAGGCTAAGTGTTAGCCTCTTGTTACTTATGCGCATAGCGCGCATAAGGTAAGGTTCCGGCTTCGTTTTTCTTGTTACTCATGCGCGTAGCGGCATGAGTTATAAAATGGGCTTCGTTTTTCTTTTTATTATTTTTATTTTTTGTGTCACGATTTTGCATGCAAATTTATTCACGCATATTTTAAATTGTGTATTTCCGGTTCACAGCTTTGAATTTTGCACTTCCGGTTTAGTGACTTCCGGCTACTCTCACTTCCGGCAAAACATCGTTACTGAAGTGTTACGACAGCGTCTCCTACAACCCTACTCACATCAGTAATGTTCACGTCAGGTATATATTATCTTCACAACAATGACTGGCTTCATTGTGGTACAGCCGTCATTTATAAAACATTCAATAGTAACGTGGTTTGCAGATACGATGACTGAATTCTCCATGTCGGACGTCTTCTTATCTTGTTTAAATTTTTAAAATTTAAATTGCTTCTTTTCTTATGGTACATTGAAGTATAAAACAAATGTTTGATACGCATGCACATGACAAACATTTTCCGTCATTTGGTCTTATTGGTGTATAAGTCAGTCCTGTATTTCTCCCACAGAGGTGAACGTTGCTTTTATACACAGCATACAACTTGAAGCCGAATTTGTTGCGATTCTGAAAAAACTAAGAGCTATTTTTAATCAGAGTTCTTCCGAGGCAAAAATGTCAAAGATCGATCTCTCGCACTCGCAATTTATTTCCCGTTTTACTGCCGATTCTTTGTAATGTCTGTATTGGAGCAGTCCTCGCTGCCTGTGGTGAGTAATTTCAAGACTTTTTTCAAGAAAGAACAATAGAAACACACGGCAAAACAGCGTCGTTACTTCAACCCATCAGATTTAATAAAACATCTGGACTTTGGGACTGGACTTCTGTGGATTATGGACTAGGGAATGCGTGTCATATTAATGTAGATTTTTACTGACTTTATTGCTTTTTGTGGTTACTAGGTTACTAGTAACCACTATGCTGTCACCTGTGTAAGTAAGTCCGACTTTCCGAAGCGCGAAGTTGTGCCAAGTTCACCCGATTGCTGTACGATGAGACAGTTCTGATAGCTTCGGATTAGACGACTCGATTGTCAAGGCAGTTCTGTTTGTACGTGCGCGCTTTGGATTCGTGGAAAAGGTAAACGGAGCTTTCTCGTTATTTTTACTGCTTTACCAAGCACAGCTTTCACCAAATGTGGCCAAGTATTGTTTTCAAATATTATTTTAGGTAATTTCGTGGTTTTGAAAAAGGTTTTAGTGAAAAATCGAGCTGTGAATCGAAGTGTTTGTTAGCAGACCATGAGCTATCCGAACTCATGATTCAAACGCCGCCAGCATTTCATTTCTGTACTTTGACCATTCAGAACTGTTTTTTTTTATTAGCGAAAGCATTATTATACGAATCATTTTTCCGGATAAGATTGGCATTCTATTACACAGGAAAAGTCGGCGATTTTAGAAAGTATAATAAAAATAGGTTGCTGAATTGAATTATTTTGTGATGTTTATTATATTTTCGCAGACGCTAGCCGGTTCCTCGCAGTAATTAGGATACAATATATCGCCAAGACTTCCAGAAGCAGAAAATCACTGAATTCTGAAAAGTGTTTGACTCTTTTAATCAAAGGAAAGACATTTTCATTCAAGGAAATATGAGTTTCATTCAAAAGTTTTGACCTTTTATAGAAAATATATTTTAGATTCAGTGATTATAAAAACAGCTTGATATCAAATTACATTTGACATAAAATTTGCACAAAGCAAAATTGTGTATTTGCGACAACACTTTGAAGAAACCGTGAAGCTTGGAAAAAACTTATTACACATGGCAAAATCAAAGCATTTTTTTAAAGAACCAGCTTTAAGTTATGGAAACATTTCATTTCGATTTGGTCTTAAAATCACGGAAAGATTTTAGTGAATGCGTCACGCAACGTCTATTTACAAAATGTTTGACCAATTCATAGCAATTCTCTCCAAAGATTTGAAATCTTTAAAAAAATCCCGGATCTCCTGAATGCGATTTCCTGTTTATTTAGGGCCTACAAAAAGTTAATGGCAATCCGGGCAGGAGGGGGTATCTGGGTTAAAAATCAAGGTGCGAGGGTTGGTCGGCCTTGCCGGGAAATCCAGGGCGGGGGAGGGGTAAAAAAATATTGCATCCGTCGGGGGGGGGGGGGGGGGATTTTTTCTGGAATAACCCATTTTACACTGGTTGCATGCGATTAAGTAACACAGGAAAACTAAATCTTTATATTGATTATCAAATTTCTTTTTACAGCATGTCATCTACTGCCTATTTTTTTAAGTAGTCTTTTCAAATGTAACAGAAATAATTCACAGCTTGGAAAGTTTAATATAGATGAGTGTGGATTTGATCGAAATCAATAAATTAAATATTAAAAGCGAGCACAGAAAAATTGGTAACTTTAATCGCCCGTCTTAGAGTCTCTTGCGCATGAGTATAGGCTAAGTGTAGCCTCTTGTTATTATTATTTTTTTATTTTTTGTGTCAAGATTTTGCATGCAAATTTATGCACGCATATTTTAGTGACCGGGTCCTCGGGTCACCAACATTCTACAAAAATGGCTGCCGCGCTCGGCATGTGCTTGGTTTTTAAACCCGTAGTTTCGTGTCATCGGATTAATAACTCACATTTAAAATATTCAAAATGGAAAGAGAAAGCTTTAAGGAATACCCAAAGCCGCTATAGTGGAGAAAAAGGAGACCTTTTAGCAACTAATCTTGCTTCAAGGAAATTCATACGCTTTTATCAGTGTGGGGTGATCAAAACCGAAGAAGCAGAGTTTTAAAGAATTTTCAAACGGACGAGGGACTTTACCGTAAAAGAAATTACAAATTTTGGTGAGAATTTATGTTGATATCAATTTGTGATTCACTTTTTCTTTGTGTTCTGGTTAGTTTTGGAGAAATATTTATAAAACATGTTAAAATTCAATCGTAATGACATCTGATATTATGTAAACAAAACAAGACTTAATTTTATACCGGTAGTTCTAACTTCACACGCGTCGCTTAATACGCAAAGATGTCTGTGTATGTTTTGCAATTTTCATTTCCAAATCAGTTTCTAGGGCAATTTCCGATACAACTGGTGTATTTTATTCGAAAATTAGTCATACTTTTAGTCTAGACCGAGTAAAAGTTTTTGTGCACGGTCGCGTAATTCTGTTATTGAGATTCACTAAAATTGAAAAAATAGCCCGGTCGTTTGCTGATTTCATTGCTTTTAAAAGTAGTCTTTTCAAATGTAATAGGAAGAAGTCACGGTTTGGGAAATAAAAGACGAGTGTGTATTTGATCGGGAATCAATAAATTAAATATTCAAAGCGAGTACAGAAAACGTTTTTTAGCGTGTTCTTTAGAGTGTCACGCAAAATTCGTTGAGGGGGGAGGGATGCGTGACCCATTTAAAATAAACTGTTTTACTTTCTTATGCAAGCGCATGAGTACAGGCTACCAGTGTAGCCTCTTGTTATAAATCTATTAGACGTTCAAAACTTAACAATACTCTTCACAGACTCTTCGAAAACGCAAAGAAG
Organism: Dendrophyllia cribrosa; assembly: GCA_024195265.1. Lineage (NCBI taxonomy): Eukaryota > Metazoa > Cnidaria > Anthozoa > Scleractinia > Dendrophylliidae > Dendrophyllia > Dendrophyllia cribrosa. The sequence continues at coordinate 39,445,207 of JAJLRJ010000003.1, read as the reverse complement.
CGGCCGCCATTAGGCTACTCACTTTCTATCACAGGATAGATAGCGAGTAGCGTAGCCAATAAGAGAACAGCATCCGTGATAGAACGCTAGTAGATTTATATTAAGTATTGTCAGAAACCCATGAGTGGGTTGAAACGTGTAACGCGCATTCACAGCTTCCGAATATTCATTTTTTGCTTAGTACCATATTTGGAAACCCCTCGGTTCAGGGAGATTGGAAGCAAGTTGTTCTAGCGAATTGATTGGTTAATATTTCTATCTTGATTTTCCAAATATGGCTGTAACAACTTCTTAGCAAATTGAATAATCGGAAGCTTGTTTTGAAGCGTACAAGAGACAGTTGCACGTTTCAACCCACTTATGGGTTTCTGGTATTGTTCCACATAAGAACGATAGCAAACTTCATTGTTCTGCGGCATTAGCTCTTTCCCACATAGAATATCTTTGATTTCAAGAATAGAGGAGGAGCTGATGGTTAATAATTATATTTCATTATAAAAATAAAGAAAATCCATTTGCGTCAAATACATTTTAGGAAATGTTCGTGCTTAACCAATCAGAATAGCAGAAGACAATAGCTAATAATTTTGCTTCTTTGATGAAGTTCCCCAAATACAATTTCTTTTAAAAATTGTATGTTGTGCGATTGGGTCTCAACTTACTTGAAACCTTAAAAAAATTAGACAAAATGCACCTTGAACCTTAACATTTAAGCGGTTTTTGAGTCTAGGCCAATGAGATCACTAGTTGTAACAATGAAAAATCTTGACATTCCATCGTGTTTGACATTCCATTGCCGTTCAGCGCTATCCTTATGCGGATCATGACTTAAAAATCAATAGAGCATATAAGAGTAATGTACAGATTTATTGCAATCACTTAGGAATGTTTTTACAACTTTTCACATGTAGATGCACCAATATTACCCTGTTTTAATTAAAGTATCAAAACAAAATCTTTGATAAATAATATTGAAAGTTCTATCTACGTAATTTTATTAAAACGCTTGTACTTTATGGGATATCAGAGTTTTATCATCCTAAAAATAACGACGTTAAAAATGCCTCGTAACTGTATCTGTTTACATGCGATTATTTTATAATACCTAGATTTTAATATTGTCCTAAATTTAACTTCTTTTTCTTACATAATCAGTCATTTGTCACACACTATAAATTATGATAAAACCACATAAATTATTATTATAACAACTGGGATGACACAATACAAGATCTCGTGTTGGATGTAAGAGATGCACTAGACACAAACTAAAAAGTCTTGTTCCGCTACTAAAGTAAATTATATAACAATCAATTTTTTTTTCTATTACATACCGATAGTCTTCGCCTTACGAGTTTACGTAAACACATTAAGTGGAGTACAAGACTGACGCAAAAACCCAAGTTTACCATTCAACTTTATCAAATTTTGCATCATATCATACAATGCTTTTCGCGATTGAAACTTTCTCTCGAGTTAATTTCGACAACTTATCTTCAAATAATTTAATAACTCTCTAAGCAAGGGAATAAAATTCCCGGATAAAATGTGATTGCTTTTCTTCAAAATCCTTGCCGCGTTTCCTATCTTTTTCTAAACACTTGAGAGTCAAATCGAGAAAGAACATTTGACAAGGAAACACGCAATCTCGTCCCAGGGCCTTCTCTGGTTATTTGCCAGCACTGCCATTTTGAAAGCGGAGAAGACCCTGGGGATGAGGCTAGGAAATAGGCCCTTTGCAGCTGGGGGTCACGTGACGTATGTCAGTACTAAGGGCGATGACGTATGAAGTGAAATGTTAAAAACAGAATCGTAAAATTTGACAAGCGGTGACGTAAACGGTGACGTGTAAGATTTTATGGTATGATTCGTATGAGAAATTCAAAAGTAGCTGTTATTATCCTCCTGCAAAGTAGTCTTTAACGCAGAATCCTGAGCCCCAAGGGCGTCTTGTTCGGAAGCTAGCAACCTCGTCCCCAGAGTATCTCGTCTACGTGAAGAGAGACCCTGGGAAAGAGGTTGGGACGCAAGTTACAACGAAGTTATTCATCTCTTCCTATTTAGTCGTAACAAAACGACTGTCACTTTCCAACTCTCTAAATTTAAATCACAGGACTCTGACGTTTCATAGTTAAAAAATGAAGACTACGTAGATTTGACTCTGACTCTCATGTTTCATTACATTATTAACACCATGCAACAAAAAGCCAATAATGTTGAGAAATTAGTATTAATCATGTGATCATCACACATCACACTAAAACACCACCGAAATGAATCTCGTTGAATTATTTACAACGCAATCTTAAAGCACTAAACATTTCTGGGAAACATTCGCCTGCATTAAATCTTTTCAATGTAGTTACTGGGAAACAGTCCTTCACGGCCACGTAGCTTGCCCGTCCACCATCCGGAGGGATCTGACAATGAAAGGAACAGAGAAAACGTTTTAATTTCATTTACTCTAAATTTTTCAGGGTTTAAATGTCACAACCTGTCCGGCTACACGATCCTAGATTATAAGATTTATTTTTTAAAAATAAACTCATTTTGGGTTTGTCTGTACTGAGATCGGTAAATAACGTCTTTAACATTTGAAAGGCGCCCTTCCCTTTTAGGGGGTGTCGAGTAAAAGAAAATCGCGAGCAGAGAGAACCGCGCCCGGTTCGATTCGGTCAGTCTTTTAACCCCAGTCATGTCCAATACTGTCGCACTGATACGGACCGTGAGTAAACGTTGACGGTCCGTACAAAACGTACGGATCGTCATCCTTGCTTACGGTCCGAAACCTTCTAACTTTGCGTACGTTTTGTACGGTCCGTGTTCTGTCTGTAAACAGAGCATGCATCTCATTATCACACTCAGTCACTGTAAATAAATTTTTACTGTCCGTCCTATTCGTACGTTTTGTACGGCCCTTCATCCTTGTTTACGGTCCGTGTTCTGTAAGTATACGGAGCGTGCATCTCATTATCACACTCAGCCACTGCGAATTGAACTTTTTTACTGTCCGTACAATTCATACGAAACGTAATCCTTGCTTACGGTCCGTGTTGTGTTTGTATATGGAGCGTGCGTCTCATTATCACATTCAGTTACTGTGAATAACGTTTTACTGTCCGTACGTTTCGTACGGAACGTAATCCTTACTTACGGTCCTCTTTAACCCAATACACCCTCACAGGAGCCTGTTCTCAAGCTACCATTCCCCGGCTCGAAGCTTCGTTTATTGTTCGCCTGTTCATTTTACATCTCAGCCGCAGCCGTTATCGTGCCTACCCTGCATACATACCAGCTAATTACTTAGGATGTTTTTCAGGTCGGTGTAATTTTTGTTTCTTTCTTACCTTCTTTAATAATTTCAATTATTTCATCCGGTTGGAAACTCAACTCGTCCACATCTGTCGCATCATAAGGATAAATCGTCTTGCACCGGGGTAGGGACGGGGCGGGCTTTGGCTTTAACTTGGGTTTCCCAGGGGCCGGCGGCCGCTTTGAAAGTGACTTCTTCTTAGAGTTTATCCTCTCAATGCTGGAAGTAAACACAAACTGTTAAAAGCACGTGAAATATTGTAGACAATAATAATAATATATTACAAGTAGTCCCTATTTTCCTCAATGGATTTAGACTGCAACTCAGTCCGTATCTTTTGTGGGAATTCGCCGAAGTGGAGCATGATTTTGATGTTACCATTTTGTTTTTTGGATGAAATCCGAAAGTGTAACCATTCAAATGAAAGCTACTGATCAGCACTTTCATTTAGCGCTGTTTGTTATGCTGAACAAGGTGGTTAAAACGTTTGAGTCTGTGGTTAAAATCTTACAGTGTGACCATTCAAGTCAAAGCTACTGAGCAGAACTTTACGATGGCGTCTTTTTATTATGCTGTACAAGGTGGTTGTAACTTTTGAGTCTGCATAATATATATGTGAAAGTGTGACCATTCAAATTCAAATTAAAGCTATTGAACACTTCTTTCATTTGGTACTGTTTGTATCTCGTTATTTTGCAACAAGAAATCTTTTGATCCTGGAAATGCTTCAGACCTGCGATTGGGTAATCAAGTATACACACTCCTGATTATAAGCAGTGATTTTCGAACTTTGTTCTAACCAAGCGATCTCTTGAATTTAGTAACGTGTGTCATGAAGCCACGATTTTAAATTTCCTAATAACTAAAAATAAATATAAATAAAAAATAAATATAGCATCTCCTTGCACGAAAGCAATGCAGGAGGTCTGATTCGATACGTGGAGTAAGGGCAACGAAGTAAAAAATATATTATAACTTGATAACTCGAAGCCCGGTTAACTCTTTGACTGCTAACTTGAAACGGTCCAAATTCTATTTTGTTTAATATATAAAAAACTAACAGCACCACTTTAAAGTATTGGTCTGCAGCTCCCATTTGAATACTTACACTTAACAGTTAGAACCACCTTGTACAACATAATAAACAGTACCACAGGAAAGTACTGCTCAATAGCTTTCATTTGAATAGTTGCGCTTTAGGATTTTATCCACAGACTCAAAAGTTAGAACCACCTTGTACAGCACAACAAACAGCACCACAGGAAAGTACTGCTCAATAGCTTTCACTTGAATGGTCACACTTTAGGATTTTATCCACAGACTCAAAAGTTAGAACCACCTTGTACAGCATCATAAACAGCACAACAGGAAAGTACTGCTCAATAGCTTTCATTTGTATGGTCACACTTTAGGATTTCATCCACAGACTCAAAAGTTAGAACTACCTTGTACAGCATAATAAACAGCACCACAGCAAAGTACTGCTCAGTAGCTTTCATTTGAATGGTCACACTTTAGGATTTTATCCACAGACTCAAAAGTTAGAATCACCTTGTACAGTATAATAAACAGCACCACAGGAAAGTACCGCTCAATAGCTTTCATGTTAATGGTCACACTTTAGAATTTCATACACATACTCGAAAGTTAGAACCACCTTGTACAGCATAATAAACAGTACCACAGGAAAGTACTGCTCGGTAGCTTTCATTTGAATGGTCACACTTTAGGATTTCATACACAGACTCAAAAGTTAGAACCACCTTGTACAGCATAATAAACAGCACCACAGGAAAGTACTGCTCAACAGCTTTTATTTGAATGGTCACACTTTAGGATTTTATCCACAGACTCGAAAGTTAGAACCACCTTGTACAGCATAATAAACAGCACCACAGGAAAGTACTGCTCAATAGCTTTCATTTGAATGGTCCAATTTAGGATTTTATCCACAGACTCGAAAGTTAGAACTACCTTGTACAGCATAATAAATAGCACCACAGGAAAGTACTGCTCAGTAGCTTTCATTTGAATGGTCACACTTTAGGATTTTATCCACAGACTCAAAAGTTAGAACCACCTTGTACAGTATAATAAACAGCACCACAGGAAAGTACTGCTCAATAGCTTTCATTTGAATGGTCACACTTTAGGATTTCATCCACAGACTCAAAAGTTAGGACCACCTTGTACAGCATAATAAACAGTACCACAGGAAAGTACTGCTCAATAGCTTTCATTTGAATGGTCACACTTTAGGATTTCATCCACAGACTCAAAAGTTAGGACCACCTTGTACAGCGTAATAAACAGTACCACAGGAAAGTACTGCTCAGTAGCTTTCATTTGAATGATCACACTTTTTCTTACGTAAATGGTAATTAGCACAAATTTAGGCTATTTAGGTTCTTAGAGTGATTTTCGTAAGACCGTGAAACAGTATCTAACAATTAATCAAAATTAGCCAAAATTACCTAAAACTAAACAAAAGAAAACAATGGCATTAGTGTCTAATAGTGTCTACTAGCGCCTACTAACTTAGTAACTGTTTCACGGTCTTATGAAAATCACTCTATTTTCTGAAGAAAAAAATTGCATTGTAGCTAATATAATTTAGTGGTATTTAGCCTATTCCTTATATAAAATCTGCATACCAAGTAAGTATTTATGTAAAAATGACTATAATAAGAAAAATTGAAGCACTGATCACAGAACATAACATTATATACATGTACTCTTATTTGCCCAAGTGTATTGTACACATTTTTTATATAGATTTTAGAAAATAAGAACCTGTTTCAAATTTTAGGCTAAACAGGTTCTTGTATAGAGGGGGTCTAACTGGAAAATTTTAGCCTAACAGGTTCTTAAAAACTAGGTTCTTACTTGCGGGTTTTTATTAAGTGTATGGTGCTTTTTCCTTACTTTTTTCACAACATATTTACGTTACTTTGACGCTAACTTTTCCAGTCCAAAAATTTCAAATTCATATCTAGTGTTTTAGGGAGGTTGAAACTTACTGCTAAGAATATGAATAAGGAAATCGGATTAGAGAAAGCAAACGTAATTGCTGCACTTTGATTTTACGTTTTTGGTATTCACATAGTGTTACAGTGACATGAGTGGAACTGTGAAGAGAACAAGAAATATTCTCGCTAATACAGGTTTTTCTCATGCTCTTTCGTGAAGCAGTCATCCGTCGAAGCATTGAATATCAGAAATTAAGCGAGAGCAAGAAGAGCCAGTGATTTCCAAGATACAGCTTTATTGAAACAAGGAAGAAAGCTTTTTTTTTAAATAAAAGCATGAAATGATTTGTTATGTCAATCACAGCGCATGCAAAATTTCTACAGACCTTCAATCAATAAGGCTGCCGTGTAGGTAAATAGGTCTATCGTTTTTTTTTTTTGCGCAATTTTTGTCGCACTTTTTAATACAACTTTTGTCGCAGCTCGCGATAAAACTCTTAGGTGATTTCGGTGCGATTTAGCGGCGATTTCAGTGCCATTTATTAAGTGTTATTTGTCCCCACGATATCGCAGTGGTTTCGAAGATGAAACTTGGCGGCGATTTGTGGGAAATCATTGCACAGAAATTGCGACAGAGAGTGCGACAAAATGTCGCATTAAAAATGGGCATGTAATTTACATTGTGAGGAAACATTTCTACTGAATACCACAAATGACACAAACATAACACCGCGGCCAATTTTCAACCATTTAAACCATAAACTTTAACGCACTTTTGGGCACCTGTGACTAGTTTAAAAAAGCATTTTTTATTGAGCATAATTGTTGTACTGTTTATATTATAAATTATTAATAAAAGCGGCAGCTGAGTTGTTGTTAGCACGTTGGCTTAGCGGAATTACATTTAGGGTTGAGCGCAATATACAAGAATGCAATTAGTTTCAGTTAGGCAAGTTAAAATTACAATTGACATTTTACACAACACAAATGCGAATGGTATTTAAGGATTTACAAAAAAGTAAAAAAATTATGAATCATGTTAAAATAATGTTAAAAAAAACATGTCAAAAAAATGTTAATATAACTCTTATAAAACAGGAATTGTTAACTGAAGGAATATTGTTTATTATGTTGTACAAGGTGGTTTTGTTTTGTTTTTTCTTTTCCTTAAAATTGGCAAACTCGCAATCTGATTAAAAGCTATCAATGCAGCCTTTAATGCAGTTCTCAAACAAAACCGTTTAATAAATAGAGCTTTAATCTACATTCTGGGCCAATTGTTTTTATAAGGTTTTCATCGTGTTAAAAAAAAAACTGTGGTCTAAATCAATTTACACAATAATAAGCTTGGTTTACATGTGGGATCCGAATGAAAATATAAGTGATGCTCAAAGATAGTGTAATGCTATGCAGATTGTGACTAGTGGTATGGTAAGGATTAAATTAACCTCTTTTTTTTTGCGAAGGAATACATTAACGTAGGATGACATCATAGACTATTGTTTTTCTCTCATGAATAAAGTGCGGAGGAAAACATTAACGCAGGATGGCATCATAGACTATTGTTTTTCTCTCATGAATAAAGTGCGGAGGAATACATTAACGTGGGATGACATCATAGACTATTGTTTTTCTCTCATGAATAAAGTGTCTGAACCACATTTGCATGTCATCTGTGTACAGAACAGAAGCAAGACGAAATGGAATCTATTTTATTCAGGGTTGTGTGATTATTTAATTTTTTAGTACATTTGTCATACTAGGTTTAGAAGTACTTCTCGTATTTACTGTCTTGTTAAATTTTAATAATATTAATGCCTTGTTCAAGATTTAATAAAGAGATAGACCGGCTTGGATATGTGGTTTCCAGAGACCTTATTGAATAGATTGGTCTTTTTTTGTTTGAAAGATCCACAATTATAGGGTAAGTTAATTTCAATTCGAAGTTATTACTACATGTATGTTTAAAATGTTCAGATTTGTGCCTATAGAAATGTTGTATTTAAAGTTAGCAGCTGTTTTTCTGTTCAAAGTTTACTACTTCGGGTTGCATTTGGCAAATAAATTATTATTTTAGAGTTTACCATCCTAGTTTCAGCTTATCAATATCAAAGTTCAAGATTTTAGAATTGTTAAAGGAAGTGTTAGCTCACCTATTAAATTGTTCACCGTACGCATCTTGGACAGGTGAATCATCAGTTCCATTCTCAACACCATTCCACTGTTTTAAGTTCACATAATCATACTCATCATCTGCGGTATCGTCAAACTCACTATCGCTGCTGTCATACCCATCATATCCGTTTTCCTGTGGAGCTGCATCATAACCATGAGGGCCTCCATTACCTTGGTGAATGCCATTACTGTATGTACCATTTTGCTGGGGAGCAGCTGCAGGATGGTATGTCCCATTCTGCTGACCTGTTCCATTCTGCAGACTTGTCCCATAGTTGTATATACCATTCTGCTGGGCTGGGGCAGTACTGTATGGAGTATTTTGCTGGCTTGTCACATGACCATACGTTCCATTCTGCAAACTTGTCCCATGGTTGTACACACCATTCTGCTGGGCTGCTGCAGTACCATATGGAGGACTTTGCTGATTGGTGGCATGACCGTATGTTCCATTTTGTTGAGTTGCCACAGTACTGTAGGGAGGATTTTGCCTACTTGTGGCATGACCATATGTTCCATTGTGCTGGGGAGCTACAGTGCTATACGGAACATTATGTTGGGCAGTCGCATGGTTGTATGCACCATTCTGTTGGTCTGCTGCAGTGCTGTAGGGAACATTCTGTTGGGCAGTTGCTTGATTGTATGCACCATTCTGATGGCCCGCTGCAGTGCTGTATGGGGGGATCTGATGGTTTGCTGCAGAGCTGTAGGGACTATTCTGTTGGGCTGCTGCACTGCTGTATGGGGGGATCTGATGGTTTGCTGCTGAGCTGTAGTGAACATTCTGTTGGGTAGTCGAATGACTGTACGTGCCATTCTGTTGGGTTGTTGCAGTGCTGTATGGGGGGTTCTGATGCCTTGCTGAAGTGCTGTAGGGGGAATTCTGTTGGGTAGTAGTCACATGATTGTACATACCGTTCTGTTGGGCTGCTGCAGTGCTGTATGGGGGGTTTGGATAGCATGCTGCAGGACTGTATCCATTATTGTGTTGGGTTGCTGCTCTGCTGTATGGGGGAGTCTGCTGAGATGTAGCATGGCTGCAAATACCATTCTGTTGAGTTGCCATAGTACTGTATGGGGGATTCCGTTGAGTTGGCGCGGTACTGTATATACCATTGTGTTGAACTCTTGCAGTGCTGTAAGCACCATTCTGTTGAAGTTCTGCAGCATTACTGTATGCAACATTCTGTCGGTTTGTTGCAGCAGAACTGCGTGGAGCTGAAGTGTTTAAATGCACTGGTCTCATCTCCTCGTACCCATTATGTTCCTGCTGGACTGAGTTCCCTTTTCTGTATGCTGTTCTCTGTTGTGTAACATTCTGAGTATTGTTGGATGCTGAATCTTGGGCACGTTGCTGTAATCTTGCAACAGCCTCTGAATACCCTGGGGGTGAAGCTTGCACCCCATTGGTTTTGCTGTTATTTATTGGGTGCATGACCTCATATTCGCTTTTCTGCTGCATAGCTCGAGCCTTTTGGCGGTTTGAACTACTGCAAGCTACTCTGTAAGACACATTTCTACCTTTATGGTCTCCTGTGTTTGCTGCATCCTGCTGTGTGGTATTTCCCCTATAAAAGCTCTGTTGAGGGGATTGGTTCAACAGGTACCCTGCCTTGCTATACCCAACTTCTGATGGTGGTCTGCCAGAATGCCTGTCTTGAGGTGCCACTGCCTGTTGCACTTTCGTATCTTTCTGTTGGCTGGACATGGAACTGTGCACATTTTCATTTGGCAGTGCAAAGGTCACAGAGCGTGGGCGCTGCACAGTTTTGTATCCACACTGCCCTGCATCTTGATTGGTTGTGGAGCCATAATAACTCTCTCGCTGAGTTGCAATGTTGGCAGAGCGAGGGCGTACTATGGTCTTGTCCCTTTTTTGCCGCACAGCATGCACATGATCATCTTCAAAGCTGACTCTCCTATTACCATCATTCTGTCCATTGTAAAACTCTGCCCTTCTGTATTGTCCATAAACTGCAGGATCAAGCTGTTCTGGATTCCCACTGTGATGTGAGCCATTACCAAATTGCACAGAGGCTGCGTGGCTCATCTGGTGCTGGTACTCAGGGGTATGACGTCCACTGGGTGCTGGGTAAGTTGCTCGAGCACCTCGAGTGACCGGTGGATTCGTGCGGTTAAATCTGTTTATGGTTTAAAGGTTGTGAATTTAATAAAGGTGTTATGTTGAGCAGAGTAAGTTAATGCAAGATAAAGGGAAAGAGGATCATGATCACACCTAACTGGTTCAGCCGGAATGCAGAATTAAAGGCTTTATAACTGTGATGTATGTGTGAAATGTTTTAAGATTGAGATTGTTATTTTAAACCGTTGATATTATGTTCCTTCGTCACAAAATTTAATGTCCTTTTCAAATTTAAACAAGGATATTTTTGGCAAGCTTGGTAACTGATATTCAGCACTCATGATTTATATAACCTTGGAGAAAATTATTTGCCTTTCATTAACCTATTTCTTAGTAAACATGCAAAATTATTTGTCTTATATATTAAATGAATTCAATAAGATGCAATTTAAATGTTGTGATTTTGTCAATTGATGTGCAGAGACACAAAACATCACAGACAAAAGAACTAAAGCACAGCACACTACTTGATGTACAACACAACAGTAAACTGGGGGACGATTGTATACAACTTAAAACAGCCAGTGTAACTGTAACTACTAACATCAGACATTAAGTCAGTGCCACTTCTCTAATCAAATGTTTGATGTTAACAGTTTAGCCCTGCCTTAACCTTGTCCAACTGACCCATGATAACTTGCAATGTATATTAACTCATTTGCACTTAGATTAGCTCATCTGTCTCATCGTAAGCCTCCCAAGCAGATGCTGTCTCAGCTCATCACTCCTTCCTCAAGAAAAAAACCTTGTGACAAGCTCCAAAAAACATCTGCACAGGAGACTTACTTATCTTCCTAATATTATGCATAGCACTTGTTTATGAAAATGTCACATGGCACAAGCTTTGATTATTTTTTTTGTGTGTAACAAAGGTTGTTTTGTAGGGTTCTTGTCACATCTGGCCCAATTTACCTGAGCTTTCTCATGCTTTGTAAGATTTCTTCTTTTTTAACAGTCTACTGTAAAAAACATATCTTGTTGTCAAAAGTGACAATGTCATAAAAGGTACAAGAACCACATCCCCTCGTAGGGTTGTATGTGACCCCATTGGGTTAACTAAATCCATGGCAGTGAGTTTCATTTAATAACTGATACAGTCAACTCCTGCCTTGCAGACACCTCACTGTAAAGGACACCCTGTTATAATGGGCAAGACTACAAGACCAGATGAATAGGATTTACTAAAAATAACTCCACTATTACAGACTCATTAATATGGACACCAAAATTGCGGTCCTGAAGGTGTCTATTACAGCAGGAGTTGACTGTAGTGTGATTCAGGAGGAGCCACACAAATAATATATCCCATACTGCATTAAAGATTAACAATAACAAAAGGTTCTGCTTATGACTCACCCGCATACTCCTGACTCTGGTGTTCTCATGAATGACTGATCTCCCATGTTGACATTTCCAGGACCTCGAGCCAAGTGCTGCGCACCAGATCGGGGCAATGACGGCTGTTTATGCGTGGCAGCATAACGATTAAGGCTAGAGCGTGTGCGCCCACGCATTTGGTTGGTTTGTTGTTGTTGACTGGGGTACCCTGGAGCAGCTCTGCGATGTTTGCTTGGGCCTGATGAAGCAGGGACTTGACGACCAGGTCCTAATGATACAGAACATGGCATGACAAGTTTTAGAATCATAGCTTCTTGAGACAACTGAACAAGGTTAGAAGGCCATTTATACAGCAGACTTACTTGTGTCCTTAGGAAGTCCTCGACCAATAGATACATTGAGTGTTTTGCCAGCAGGTTTAAGTACAGGAAAGTCGGCATCACCGGGAGAAAAGCTGATGGTGCGTGTTCCACCACCACCCCACCCTTCCTTCTTCACTGTCACTGTGATACTGAAAGCAACAAAATTATTGAAAGGTAATGATTAACAAACTGAAAAGATGATTTTCACTTTAATAAATAAAATACTGTTCAATACTTTGCAGATGGCGAGGTTAAGCCTTGATATCTTGGGCACCAAAGGCTTTTCTTGTGCTACCTTATCTCTTATATAATAATAATTATTGGCTTCCTGACAGCTCCACTTGCTGCATGAAAGAGCACTTGCATCCCACCAACATGTCTCAGATTAGACTTGAGAGTCATGTCTCCTTATTCTTAAAGTCTCTGCTACAAGTTCTCTGCATTTTATCCCTCCAAAAAACTGGAACATTTCAAAATTCCAGTTCTGGGTAGAGAGGATGTGCATAAAAATCAACATGGGTGATGTGGCTGTCCTCTCTAAATACTTTTATTTTATTTTAAGTTTGATTTTCACTAGATCATAATGTTCTACAGTTCTGACTAGGAGCTACAAGTATGACTCTGTCACCAGTGAAAACCAGTTTTAAAAAACCAAACTTTAAAATTCCAATTTGACCTGAAAATAGTTGTTGAAGAGCCACTCTGTAGATATGCCTTTTTACAAATTTCCATTTATATTATTTTTTATTAACAAAGGAGTATCTCGAAGTATGAGTAGCCTGTCGAGTGTAATCATCTGCGTTAGTGTAGTTCTGAAAATTGTAAGTTGTTGTTGAAAATGTCTGATGTTTTGACAACCTGAGCAGAAGTCATCATTCTTCTTCTTTTTCATTTTATTGGTGTTTCTGCCAATTCATGTGGATAGTTATCAATTTTACCTGTTGCTGATGTCCACTTTAAGTTGGCGATTCACAGAATCTTGATATTTTGATGAAAGAAGAGTAAGAAACTCTGTCTTGAAAACAGTTTCCAAAACACTGTCATATTCCCCAGGAATATGAACCACTATAAAGTCATCTTGGAGTGGGCTGAAATGCAATGTTGGATGAAAAGTCATGAAACATTTGCATGTGTCCTTTCACTGAGTGGAAGATAATACATATGTATTAGATAATAAAAATAGTGCATCTATCTTGTGATTGTCTGGGTGAATGAAGTTTTAGGTTCACGACTGGAGTCTTGATACCAGGGTCCAAACAGACATTAATAGCCAGTTGATATAGTGGAGCTCTCGCAGGCCTTCGAGTAGCTCCATACTTATAGAACCTATGCCCGTCATTTTTCATGGTCATGGCTTGCGGAATGTTTTGCGGGTGGCGTCTGTACATGTGTGTCTGAGCGTTGGGCAGGGCTAGCTGCGGGCGCATATGACGTCGCAAAATATGCGCGTATGACGTCACGTAACATCTGATATCTTAGCAATTTTGAAACCCAAGCGAGGCTTCGTTTTTTACGCGGCTACACGGCCGTGGATGCCACGTCAGCGTGGTAAACACTTTTGATGTTTTGCTGTGTTTAGTGGAGAAAACCGTTTCAAATTAAAGTCGTTATTTCCCTACATTTTTTCGGGGTTTGCTACTCAAGACAGGGATATCAATAAAGGGATACTCAGAAGCCGCTATAGTGGAAAAAGAAGAGCTTTCAGGGATAAAATCTTGTTTGAGGAACTTCATATGTTTTTATCAATGCGGGGAGATGTTTCTCACTTCGGATTTCAGAACTGAAGAAGTGGAGATTTAAAGAATTTCCAAGCAGTCGAGGGACTTGTAAAGGTAAAAAAAATTACATTTTTCAAAGGGAATTTATGTTGATATCAATCTGTGATAGACTTTTTCTTTGTGTTCTGGTTAGTTTTGGAGAATTGTTTATAGAACATGCTCAGCCTCGGTGTGCTATAAATGATACGCATTTTGCTTTACATAAACTTATGGAGCTTTGAATAAAACTTTTTGAAAGAAGATTGTGTGGTCCATTTTTATGTGTTTGTTCATTCATTATAAAGGGTGAAATTAAAGCAATTTTATGTAAAAAAACAAGATTCGGATTTTATAGTTCTAACTTAACGTGCGTCCCCTTATGCAAATATGTTTGTGTATTTTTTGCAATTTTGATTTCCAAATCAGTTTTTTGGGCAATTTTTGATACGCAATAGGTGTATTTTATTTGGAATTTTTTTTGGGGGGAACTTTTGTATGGTCTAAATGTATTGTGCAGATGGTCGCGTAATACTGTTTTTGAGAATTGCTAAAAAATAGCCGGGTCATCAATCTTAATTCTTGTGCTTCCGACCTTCCACCTTAGTTAAGCTTATCGTCAGCTTTCTGTTCAGAGAGCTATGCTGTTAGGCTCAGCCTATCTAAATATATTATGTCATGTTACTAGCTAAACGTTTGGAACTGAGACAAAATAAACAGGGTTTGTACGGAATCATCAGAGCATAAAAGTTCCAACATCTGATGCCCAAATTGTCGCCATGCCCTTTCTAAATATCTCATCAAATCCTATAATTTAACAAATTTAAGTTTTTGCAACGTCATACTTTGGTACTCTATTGCAGACAGAAAACTTAATTGGCACTTGATGCAAGATTTTATTCTCATTACTGTTATGTGTGGCAATTTTTATCCAAGAGTTTTATTATGTTTGTTTGTTCAATCTACTGTTTTCTTATAGCTTTGTTCATGCATAATAAATAAATATATTTTTTAACCTTCAATCATACCTGAGTGACACAGATCCTATGCTCTTCATTTCCAGTTTACGCTTCACAACCTCATACACTCTGCCCTTTTCTGGACCCTTCTTCACCTAATTTCATTACGAAACAAAACAAAATTAATTGTTTTAAACCCTGTGTCTTGTGAAAACAAAACACCAAGCTTGATTTACAAAATACTCACTTTCTCTCTCCCAATAAGATATATGTGTTTGTTTGATAAGAGAAGGTCTCGCTTCATTGCCTGTGAAAAGTGTCAATAATTTTTTTTTAGATCCATCAAATAAATAAGCTTACAGTGTACATGTATGACAAAACAATGGATACACGATACAAAAATGAAAAAAAAATAAATAACAGAAAACAGTTTAGTAAAGAATACAATCTAAATGCAAAGAACTTTTGAAAAACAGCAATAAAACCTACCTTGAATCTTCTGTCATACTTGTTAACAGTGATAGCAAATTCAATTCTCTCTCGCTTTTCTAAACATGGATGAGAAAATTAATAACATGCCCCTCCAGACAGCAAACCAAAAAAAAGTTTAAGTAAACGTAACACAGCATGAATTCATACCAACTAAACTCCTTAGTGCTGGGTTTTCATCGTAGCCAATGTAATCACCAACAAAATTGCGGTTGATGCTACCACGCCGTCTTTCTTTCTTGTTGAAAAGGATGTCTGATGCTAAAACAAATCAATAGAAATTTACATAAATGGGAAACATTTGTACAACCTTCTGACACTATTTGGAGAATTTTTGGAAAAATCTTTGGTAAATTGCTTAAAAATTTGTAGATGTTGTAGGTTGAAATGAAATTGAGGTTAAAATGATTTCAACCTAGTTTGATTTTGAATTTCTTTTGTCTTTGATTCATTATCATAAATCAGAAACAAAGGTAATTTCAAAATCAAATTAGGTTGAAATCATTTTAACCTGAATTTCATTTCAACCTACAACAGAGATATGAAAATTGTTTGCAGACCAACCTTGTTGTTTGAGTTCAGCAAAGTATTTTCTTGACTTGTACAATCTGTATGCCTTCTGGATCCTCCTAGCATAGCCATCAAACTTTCTGTCCCTTAACTCCTCAAGCAGGAAGAGCTTTGAAAGAGAAAGTCAAATCATGTATGATATGCAGAAATTATTTTCAATCATGTCTGGCTACAAAAGTTTTAATTATTGGGAATCAAATTATGTTCTTTGTTGATGATCATTATGATGACATAGTTAAGGGTTGAGTGAAAAAAGGCGGATGTGCATTTTTGTATGTTTACTAAAAAAAATGCAAGGAAAAAGAATTCCTCAACAAAGTTGCGACTTCTAGTTTATACATAAATTGCCATTAATTTTCCAATTATGGCAGAACAGTGGAAGTTAGACTTTTTTCAAGTTCCTTGCTGACTAAGAATTTGAGCATTTCTACTGTTCCAAATGCTGAAAAAAAAAATGTCGGATTGATGTCCTGGACATCTAAATTAGATGCCTTGTTACAGTCTTTTGTTTTAAAAAAGGTTTCCAACAAAAACATAACACATGGTAGCCCCTTTTTGCACGCAGCATTTCAAGTGTGCCTTATACATGTATGTTGGTATTAAGGTGCCTTCACACGACAGACTGAAGTTGGCAAACTTTTTTTGTCAAACTCCAAAAGGTTGGCAATCTCAAGTTTTATAATGACAAACTTTCACACACCTCGACCGTGTTCTTGTTTTTTTATTCTAGAGGAGCAAGGGAGAGGACCCTATGAAATGATGATGCACATACTGACAGCAAAGGTTCACATGTCAAATGTGAGTTTGCCAACTCAAAAAAGTTTGCAAGAATATAAACAAGTTCTATTTGTTGCCAACAGTTTACCAACACGTTCACCAACTGTTGATGTACATGTATTTCTTTCACACATGCCACCTTCCATTTGCCAACTTAAGTTTGTCATGTGAAGGCACCTTTAAAAGACAGCTGTTTTGCATATCTAATGTGGAATTGCTTACAGATTCTGGTGCCTTGATAAACACTTTGGACTTTCCCATTTGCCACTGATCTGACTCCATATTAACAGCCTTCATCAGATGTTCCACCCCTCTCCGTACATCTCCAGTCCATCGGGGCCAAGTTTCCTGTGTGAGGATGGCATATCTAGAAAACAGATACAGCTATTTCAATAAACGTTGTTGGAAGAATTGTGCATTGGTACAATCCAAGACTGCAAAGCATTGCAGGTCCAGCTATTCTTGCCTACATGTAAATCCATATTGCCTGGGGTGTCATGGCAACATGGCAGACTTAAAGGTGTGCTTAAAAGTCATCACTGTATGGAGCTGGCATATTGTCCTGTGAAGAGTACTTTGAGTACCTGTGGTATTGGAATGTACCACTGCACAGTCCTTGCAGTAGAAAATCATGCCCGATCCACACAAGATTATCTTAAAGTTTGCTCTAAAATGTGTTCAAACTGTCCAGACATGCTTATAAAACCTACCTCTCCAGGAACTTCTTAAAAGGCCTTCTGTAGGCAAAGCCTGCTCTTCTAACCCGGATATTTTCCTTGAGTCCTAGGTATTCAACTTGATGCTTCACTCTGTCTCCTTCCCAGTCGTGTGCCTTCTTGCTCTCGTTAGGTTTGATACAACGGATGTAATGAGGAGTGCACTTCATAAGCTTGTCTACCAATAGGTTGGCTTGAGTCTAAAATGACACAGTCAAGTTGAATCACTCAGTGGTGGGGTCCCACTGTTTTGGTTCACGAAAGAGAGAGATTTAAGACAGCCAAGCTTATAAATATACAGTGAAACCTGTGCAAAGCGGACACCCTCGCTAGTGTCTGCTTCACACAGGTTCTGATGAATTGTGCAATAATAGTTAACAATAAAATTTATATACTTTATTGCCAGAAAAACAAGCTTTTAGAAGTAAACAGTTATGTAATTCCATAATCTAATATAAATGCATTCTAAAAACACTTAGAAGTGTCCACTTACAATGTAATACAGGTTTCATGTAGCAAAATGGCTTAATTTTGGTGTCTGGGTCCAATACAGGTTGGTTTTGCAGTAATTAAAATAATTATGGGAAGAAAATTTTGGGACCCAAGTTGGTGTCCGCTTGATAGAGGATGTCCACTTAATACAGGTTTCACTGTATGATTGTATGATTCTTGCACTGAAACTACGCCAGTTCATGTAATGTTATTTACCTTGATCTTGCTGCTCGCTGTTGTGGGCCTCCCCCTCTTGTCTGTACTGACATCTTCAGGAAAAAGATTCCTTATGAATTGGCTTTAAAGGAAATAGAGTAGACACAATATAATTGCAAGTTACCAATTTGATTGTGACTTCAATTTATAAACACTTGACAAGGCAATAAATCCGTCAATCATATTATCAATAACAAAATTCTTGATTGAGATTGGTCATCACTGCACTTATTCCTTATATAATTTGGGCGTGGTCACATGGATGTCCAATTACAAAACACCTAGTATACTGCATGCGCATCAATCAGGAGTACTCAATGTAAATGGGTTCTTTTTGACAGAAAATATCCCTGATGTTTTGAATAGAAAAAAAATCCACTTACACTTTTAAATTTCGAATTTTGTTATTGATACAATTACCTAATTAGTAATTGGACTTTGTGTCCTATAATTCCGGGTTAATTGTATGATTGTGTAATTTCAATTCATCTTCATGCTGCAACTCCGCGAATTTGAAATAACTTGCCCCATTACACCCTGAATCATGCTCCATTCAGTCCAATAAGTAATCAATTTGACTTACTTTTCACTTGTTTGCATGAGCTCGATAAGATCTTTAAAGAGAACATCGCGATTTCTTTCACAGAATCCATCAACATCATATGTCACCTGAAAGTGATTCACAAAAGCTACATGATTGTATGTTTCTATGTTACAAAAATGCCAACAGTCAAAAAGTACATGGATATGCAGTCCTGCAATGTGGTGCTAATGTTTGAGTCCATGGATAAAATCATGACCACTCAAATGAAAACTACAGTACTGAGAAGTCCTTTCCTGTGGTTCTGTTTATTATGTTGTACAGTGAGTGTACAAAGTGGTTGTAACTTTTGAGTCTGTAAATGAAATCCTAACATGTGACCAATCAAATGAAAGCTATCGAGCAGTCCTTTCACATGGTGCTACAATGTATTTGTTTATCAATTTTTTACAAGGTGAAACTGGTGATTTTTCTCTATTAATTTTGATATTGATCATTCTTGTGTAGAGTGAAAAGGTTAATCAAAGTGTTCATTCACATCTGTGTAAATCACCTTACCTTTCCTGCATAGTGATGAATGATAAAGCCACCACTAACTCCCTGAAAGTGCTGATGGGTTCCAACAGCATTGTTTAATTTCTACAAAAAACAAACAATAATAATATTGATATAGGAACTGCCTCACCTGGGATAATTCAATAATGTTGCGTCAAGCTGCTGAGAAAGAACCAGTTTGATTCCTTTCTTTCAGTTTATGATACTGAATCTGAGTCAAAGGAATTCAGTGATTCGTGCTTCCAAGGACGCTTTGCACTCTCTCAGCAGTAAATTTTACAGGTACTCTTCCATTGCATTTTTGTCCAAATTTCACTCACAAAAACAACAAATTTCAAAGACTGCATCAAGTGCCAAAACAACACATACATTGTATTTCAAGGCCTCCAATTTCAATTTTCGAATTCAAGTAATTTATGGGAATTTCAAGGCATATACAAACCCAGATACCTGTACCCCTAGAAAAAGGTTCAGTCTTGTTTTATTTTTATATTAAAAAAATGAAAATAATTTGCATTTGATATACCTCAAGCAGAGTAGCATCAGCTCCTTCGCTAACAGCATGCATAGTGGCACAAACATCATCCAGTACACACATTACGCCTGGTGGTTTCTAAATAATAGAAAAAGTTATGCAATAATCATTCATAGGCAATAAAAATAATGATTTACAAGTACATGCACCCAATAAGCAACTTTTTTTCATGTGACAAAGATTGAAAGAATTACCTTGCTTTCTATGACATCGCACACAATTTTATTGTTGAAATAATCAATTGGACTCCAGCTGATCCCCTCTTCCACATATTCTTCCTATGAAGAACCACAGCTTATAATTAATAGTCAGTTGAGAGAAAAATATCATTTATTAATATACAGCTTACAGAGGCAGACACAGACTTTCTTCTAAGGTGGGCCCCTGAAGTTTAAACAGGAATATTTATCTCACCTGCTCAGCTTTTAGTGTCAGCTCAATGAAGATCTGCTGCAGTTTTTCATTCACAAAGTTGATGCAGAATTGTTCAAATCCATTTTTCTGAAAATTGAAAGCACACAATATCATTAATAACTTACTGAAAGAGGATATACACAGTACTTATTAAACAATGTTTATGGCCATCCAGTTGATTTGGTTATACATTAAATCTCAATCCACTAAATGGGCAAGTTGATCTGATAATGGTTTTGCTTTAAAGGCACTTGATACCTCCTCCCCACAGGAGGTGTCCAGTTTGACTGAATATTCTTATTTACATGGGAGGATTCACTGTGAGGTCTCATAGTACACATGTACAATATTATGTGGTTTACCTGAAAGATCTCAAATCCATAGATATCCAAAACACCAATAGTTAGTTCTTCAACATTTTTCTGCATGGCTTTATTTACAGACTGCAAAGAGAGGCATTTAAAGCAAATATGAACAAGGATTGAAAACAGTATGACCTTGTGATCTGCTACCTTTACGAAACACTTGCAATGAAACATTAATCTTGCATAGCTTGTCATAAGTAGAATGAAAACTTGAGAACAAGAAATATGAAACCAAACTACTTTTAAATTAATCTGTCAGTGTTTAATACCTGAACAAGAAAGTCAAACAATCTTGTGTACAAAGCTTTGGCTAACGCATCCCTAGTGTAACAAGCCTGAAGAGAGATAATCAGTAGAATAAGAATCAATTACTATTAATAATTAATAAAAAACTGACAGAATTCCGAAGAAAGCAACTAGCAGAAATTTTTAATGTATTCTCAAATGAAAAGAAATTCAACAGAAAATATTTATTATGAAGTTTGAAAACATTATTATACTGGTATATGTTTTGTGATAATGTTGTTATGCCATACCTGTTCAACATTGAGTGTCATGTTGATGGTTTCAGTCTTGCCACCCCATTTGCTGTCCATAACTCGGCTGAACATACACAAAAAAGCAAAGTTAATTGCGTCGACGAAGGAGACGCTTCCTAATCTTGTCGGCTAAGCGGAACGAATCGAGAAATGTGTCGGTACCAAATCAGCGCCATTTTGAAACGTCACAATAGTATCCAGCATTCTTAGCGCGTCGTCTAGGCTAAGCTGAACGAATCGAGAAAAGTGTCGGTACCAAATCTGCGCCATTTTGAAACGTCACAATAGTATCCAGCATCGCGTGGAAATCAGGCATCATCCTGGGGAGCTGGGGTTTCGAAATGTCACATGTGAATAATCTATTTGTCTTGATTTAGTTTCGGATATTTTCCCGATTTTGGAATCGTACGGCTCAATATTTCAATGCCTAGTAAAAGTACGCAGTGGAAAAATTGGACGAAGGTTCTTCTCCGGACCAAGTAAGTTGTTGGGTCTCTTTGGAATCAAGCAAGAAGTTACAGATTTTCCTCGCTGCCGTTCTGGTATGTTTTGAATGTTCTATCTTGATTTTGCTGTGGTTCTCTGCCTGATTTGGGAAGCTTTCACCTAAATACCGACGTCGTTCTTCGCGATGTTCTACGGTACGGTGCAATTCGCTTATGTCTTGTAGCAATAATTCACTGACCGGCCGCGCCAGGCGAA
The DNA here is from genome assembly GCA_024195265.1 of Dendrophyllia cribrosa. Classification (NCBI taxonomy): domain Eukaryota; kingdom Metazoa; phylum Cnidaria; class Anthozoa; order Scleractinia; family Dendrophylliidae; genus Dendrophyllia; species Dendrophyllia cribrosa. The sequence goes on along the minus strand of JAJLRJ010000003.1, from coordinate 39,423,283 downwards.
CGCAGATAATTGAACTTTACAGTGCTCGAAATTGCGCCTGTATCGGGCGCATTTGCGACTAAAGATTTCGCAGTTTTGTGACTAAAATTTGTCTAGCTAATAAAGGAATTATATTCAACAGTCTTGTGTCTTTTACTTGCAATTGGTAGTTGTAATTTTATCCGAAAAATCTTGCGAAATTTCACGTTGAATGTTGCGTGACTTAAACGTCGAAATTTCTCATTTCCGGTTCCGGTATTGGTACATGTACTGAGGAGTATGATTTCAGAATCGGAGAAATAACCGAAATGAAATCAAGACAAATATACTATTTATATGTCGGAAAAATCTGAGACCTTTCGGAGTACACAGCACGGCAGGATTTTGCCCGATTCCACGGCGATAGCGTGAATTTGTTTGATGACGGCCCGACGTTTTTGCCTGCGTGACATATCTCGCGACATAGCCCTTTTCAACAGTGGCTGAATTAATTCATGAAACTGAGGTACTAGGCTGAGACGAGGTGCCACAGGATAAGGAGACGCACTATAATCTATGATTACTACTAGTAACAGGATCTTAAATCATACCCCTCTCCCCCCGGGTTATAAGGCCATCAGTTTGGTAACAAAACATTATTTCAGTTACATGTATGCACTCTCCTATATATAAGCACACCACAGTTCCTTAACAGCAATTCTTTACAAAAATTTGCACCACATTAACTAAAACAATGCTAATCACAATTTTTTTTTATTCCCAGCCAAAAAACCCTTAGGAAGTTGTATATGCCCGGGATTTTCTAGGATTTTTCAGGGAAGGGGCCCCCTTAATATCTTTCCCCAATGATACAATTGCACCAGTTAATTGCTTATAACTTCTGTTGTGAGGTCAGTACTTATGGAGTGACACAACAAATTAAAAGCAACTGTCACCTGACAGACATTTCCCCAAGTATGAGCAATGTGTGTGAAAAACATACATTTATTACATTCTACTCAGCTATAAAAGCATATTATGCACGCAACTTAATATTTCTCACCTGGTTAATTTCTCCTTTAATAACATGTCATTTACACCAAGCAAATATGCTGGATAGGCCAAGACTGTTGACAACAACCAGCCAAGCTTAGTTAGTTACTTAATATTCTTAGTTAAACAGCATGGTATGAAGTGTAGTATACAAATGTTTATATAGTACTATAAAATGTTCTTAGAAGTGCTTAGTGAAGTGCATGCAGCATAGTGCAGCCCTCGCAAAATATGTCAGCAGCCAGCGATTTTGATGCCTACATGTGATTATTTTCCACTTAGTTCACACTAATTTTACCCAGAACCCCTTTGGACTTGGTCTTTTCTGCCCACAACTCTGTTTATGTCGTCTTTTACAGTGAGACATTTTGAGAGCTAATAATGTGCTGTGTGTTGTGTGGTGTCAGGTGTAACTGAGCAGGGCATAGTGTAGAGCATACATAGCAAGGGCTATTAACAAATCCCCTCCACAGATCCCTGTTTGAGCTGTTACAGTTATTAATTTTGTTCCTTAAATATACCTTTTCTTCATCCAATATCTCATTTATACAGGATAACATCTGTTCTTAGTTTGAAACTATACAAGTATGATATGTCTGTATTATAAACTGATTATTGGACTTAGAATCAGACTTAGTATGTTACAAGTTCAGAGTGGTGAAGTACATACATTCATCGTCACTTGGTACAGCATAATTTCCCTGTTCATCAAATGAGATATTCCCTAAATGAAGAACTCCAGCCACAATCTGCAAGACACTGGCCTGGTCATCATCTGCTATGCCAATAACATCCATGGCTTTCTGTAAACAGTAACAGGTGATTGTTAATGATTACACCTCTTTTGGGGGGACAGCAGTAAGTATTGGTCAGGCTGGTGACATTATTTCAAATAAATGACCAAGGCAGGGTTGTTCAAAGCACGATTAAACTAACCCAGGATAAGCGTCAATTTTGAATCCAGTTATTAAATAACTCAACAACTGAAAATTTTTCAAAGTTTTCTGCCATTAACTGTTTTGACTTTAACTTGTCTTCACTACTAGCTACAAAAAATAACCTTTTGAAAACATTTTTAAACAGAGAAATGAAATCCTCGCTAACTTTTAATCCGGGATTAGCTTTAATCTACTTTCGAAAAAATTGGGTCCAGGACATTTATTACAAACCTAATTGCTTCAATGGGGAGGTGTTAAATAAATTCAAAATTCAATTAGTAAAATTTGACTCGAATCCACTGTAACTGACAATGACGGTTGTCTGTCAAAACATGTCATGCAAAATTAAAAATGTCACTCTTTTTTTAAAAATATGCCACTTGTTTGCTGCTGTCACGACCATTTAGATACATGTGTACAGTATAATAACAGATGTGCAAACAGCACTCACCCTTGTTTCTTCATACTCCTTGACGTCATCAGTGCCGTCCACTGAGTATGTACCACTTTGATTCAGGTAGTAGTAATAGCTTGGTTCTGTCAGCCCCAACTGACCTATTGATTACGACAAAAACTGTTGTAATGGAGTGGTTTTCAATTTAGTATCGAAAGTTATTTTGCGAATGTTTTGGTTTCGCATTGCTACGCATTGTGATTGGCTCAAAAATCTTGCACCACTTCCTTATCTAATCAGAGAGTAACGCCAAAACCAATCATGACTTGCTCACACTCATTTTCCTACACTTGGAACCGGCTACATGTACCTGTATTTGTTTCAAGTTCTGATGTTCTGATATCGGCATTTGTTGTGATTAGGCAGACTGATTACATGTACGTACTTTGGTTTTGATTTTATTACACTCAACTGAAAACTGCTCTTAACTACGAAAGTACAATTTTCGCAAAACAAAATTCCATCACACCACCCATAAATAGAACTTTTTCCCTGGTTTTACTTTAAATATGGGTCAATTTTGACCACATTGATGCTATTAGTGGTTTCAAATAATTTCTTTAAAATACAAATGTGTTGGCTTAATTTGCACTTTGATTTTAGCTAGTCTTGTTTAAAACACAAGCAGGTCTGTGCTATTTAATTTATTCCAGACAGGCCAGATAAACATCTTACAATTATAATAACATATATATGTGAGCTCCTTGGACCATTTTCTACAATTCAAAGTTTTCATTCTGCATAAATACTGCTAGAATACTAACCTTTATCTTCCGCTGTTGTACCCATGAGAAGTTGGTAGAAAATATGAAAGCTTCTTTCTGAAGAATTCTGACTCACAACTCTGGACTAAAAATAAAAACAACAACATTTAAATCAAGTTATTTGTAGTCACAGTACCTCCAGAAAAGGCAAAGACAAGGCAAATGGACAATACTAATTGGCAATACCATGGAATGCCAGCACATGACCAGCTCATCTATCAACCAACTTGTTAAAAAATAAGCAACTGCTTTTTGGCCCAAAAAACTGTCCATGCAGTGGTTTTCTGTATCTGAAAACCCCATTACTCTGACAACCTTCAGTTGTTAATACATCATTCAATACATTTTCATGGCTTCTCAGTATTCATTTAACAGGGTTCCAGTCTACCATACCTCATGGGGTTTTTTAACATGTAGTGTTGGGGTGTGGCTGAGACTGTGACTAAGTCACTCTGTACAAAGGGTGATTGTGATGTCGTCACACTGACGTTACATTCTATCCAATATTCTTTATCCTTGTGTTACTTTTGTACTCCCGGTATTTCCTCTATGTGCCGAAATGTACGGATTAAGTTTCCCTTTAAACTACACTTCCAAATCCTTCTTTTTTAGTCTCAATTATCTCACCACATCATATTCTAAAGTTATTCTCAATTTTCTACCTTTCTGTTTGCTTTATCCTCGGAGTTACACATCAGATGTACGTTTTTGATCAGTCCATTGTCATTGCAGTTGTATTTTCTCATGTTGAACTTCATAAGTATATTTTTTACCTCATTTAATCAAATTTGTAACTTATTTTGGAAAATGATTCCACTGCATGGATCTTTTTGGTTGAGTATGAAGCAGCCCACACCTGGCTGGGGACGTGACAGTGATCAACTATGGGAGGTGTGTTTAAGCAGGGGCTAATAGATCTGTGGAAGACAACTGAAGATAAAAGCATCTTGTACAAGTATGGAACAAACCTTTTCTAACAAAAAGTTGGAAATCTTGCCACCATCTGGTTGCCCACCTTTGGTAAACTGAATCTCAACATACTTTCCCTAAAGAAAGGGATGTAAATGTATAGCAACATAACAGTCATAATACAATCACTAACTGTGCATAAAATACTTCTGCCGTGCTTTTTAGTACTGACCAAACCATACAAATTACTAAAAGACAGCTGGGGTAATCTGCCGAATGCCGAACGTCGAACATTGTTCTCACCCACAACAGTAAATAAAAGCTAACCAATTTGAATCAGTGCTTAACCCTAAATACTGTAGCACTGATTTACAGTATTTAGGTTTAAGCACCGATTCAAATTGGTTAGCTTTTTTTATTGATAAGGGTGAGAACAATGTTCGGCATTCGGCATTCGGCAAATTACCCCTGCCGGCTAAAAGATAAGTTGTCTGGACACTTGATTTCCCTTACATTTACAGCATAATGTTTGAGATTTTGATTAGGCTAGTACTGTATTAAGGTCAAAATAACTCCTTGTGCATTGCCGTAATTAAAAACACATCTGATGGGAAGTGATTCTTGCCATTCTCAACACAAATGTTTTTATTTTCATTGTCAAGTGCTTAATATATAACTCAACCATGCATAAGAAGCAAATCCAATATTTCCTTGTTCATAAATCATCTCATGATGTTATGCTTGTACTGGTAACATACAGTAGTCTGTGTGTATTATAACTCAATTAAGCTTGCACGTTCAACGTCATAGAGTGTGTGAATTATTCAGTTGTAATGAACTTGATCTGACCAATCACAGCACAGTACTTCTTTAAACATTTTATTATTACATTGACACACTAGGACTGCCTAATACAAGAATCCATACTTACAAATCTACTGGAGTTGTTGTTTCTCACTGTCTTGGCATTTCCAAAAGCTTCCAGAAGAGGATTGGATTCTAGAATGATATCTTTGATTTTCTGTGGGAAAAATTATAGATTGATTATGAATATGGATGCCCCAAGATACATGGACACAAGCCACCACACCCATACATATATGTACCATGCTATGGCCACCCCAACATATGACATAGAAAATGAGAAAAAAATAAAAGAAAGAGAAAGATGGAAGAAGCATTTTTTATGGCTCCTCTTTTTGAATTTGTATTATTCAAAGGTAAAGAGAAGAGAATGAATAAATTAGTTGTGAAATATCGTCACCTGTACACTTGCACCACCTCCTGACACTTTTGCAAGATAGTTCATGATAAACTTGGCACAAACTGTCTTCCCTGCTCCACTTTCTCCACTGTAATAATAAAAAGATCTCACTAACACAGTTACAAGAGATAAACATGTTCATTACAATATTGTAGAGCAAGGACATTTATGTTCATGCATAGAGGTACAGCAATGCAGTTAATTTAATCATGGGACTAAATTTCAGATATCTGCCAGTGACTACATAATTCTAAAATTCGCCCCTGAGACATTAAATCCATGCCGAATATTGACTCAGTCATGTTTTGTTTTTTTTTGCGTCAGGGTCAAGGTCAAGGTCTCTACTTCATCTTCTGTGTTGATTCAAACAGTTTTTATGCATGTAAGTTTACAACTTATTACTATCAGTTGCATTATGAGGTCTAAGCACTAAAAGAATAATTATTTTAAGGTGTATATCCCAGACACAATTGTTGGAACAATTATTGTTTCGACAACTGTGTCTGGGATACACACCTTAAATTACAAAATCTTAATTTCAAGGCTCAAAAAGTAGGGTCGACTTTATGCCGGTTCGACTTACACACCAGAAAATAAGCTTGTGCTAAATGTAATAAAATTATAAGCTTATCATGAAGTTTGAAACATGAAACTTTATTGCCTTCGATAAGTATTTATTTTTTATCAAAATCAAGCCTAAAAGTTGGGTGTGGCCTACATTGTATCTATGAGTGTGGCTTATACACAATATCTAGAACTTCTTGCTAACTCAAACCAAAGCATTTTGTTCTTCACTCTATAACATAACTTACCAATGCCTAAAACACTTCATGTTCTAAGGGGTCTACTGTACACTGTACTTGTATAGATTCAAAGACTCCTATAAGCCAACTTGTGATTATGAAACGCTCTAAATAAAAGATCCTACGCACCTTCCGAACCTCCCCTATCCTGGGCATTTTATAACCCCCACCCCCTGTGTCAAACTCTCCACCCTCTTCTCCCTCCAACACCGTCCCCATGGGTAAGGCAGATGACCATTACATATTGGGGGCTCAATGTTAACAGCCAATGAGCGATCAAGTGAAATTGTGTTCCATTACTATAACTCATTCAACTCTTCGCAAAGAAAGCTTTACAGCAAACTGTAAAATGCAGTTAATGGAGCATATATTGACACATGGTACATGTACACAATAGGGGTCTGCAGTCACAACACATAATGTACTTTTACATAACTCAAAGGGACATTGTCACGGTACTTTTACTGCATGTAACATTGTGTAGAACTGTTTCTTTTAGCTATTATGGTTGGCTAGGTCCTTTAATGGTTCCATTCATCAATGTAATTTTACTGCGTATGTCTAGTTCAATAATACTACTAACAGTAATTGCAATTGGCTGTACGTGTTAGTTTCTATCTGGCTATAAAAGCTCAAGAACATTGTGCAAAGTACAATTTGCCTCGTGGCCAGCACTGTAGTCAGTTCTAGTGTAAGCTTTCAACAAGCGACATTAATTCGTGAGCTAAAAAAGAGTTATTAGCTTCTGTGACTATTCTTTACCTGATAATAACACACTGATTCTCCTGATCAATTAACATGTTTCTGTACATGTTGTCAGTCAAAGCATAAATATGTGGCGGGTTTTCATATGATGCCTGAAGGTGAAAAAACAAATTTTAACATTTATTAGCGGTAGTTCTTTTTTGTTGTACATTAATAATTTAATATCAGATATTAAACAAATATTACGACCAAGATCATATTTTATTTTTGTAGTTGGAGACACAATCGCATGGATAAATAATATTATGAAATTTTCATCAGGGGTAAACCTGCCAAAAATATGAGGTAGGTTTTCATGATGCCTGAAGCTGAAAAAAATGATGTTTACATTACATGTATTTTATTAGCGGTAGTTCTTTTTTGTTAGACATTAATAATTCAGTATCAGATAAACCAATATTACAACCAAGGTCGTGTTCTATTTTTGTTGTTGGAGGCACAATCAGATAGATAAATAATAATTATTATTAAATACATTATTTTACAGGAGGGGTACACTGACAATGATTTATGAGTAAAATTATGAGTACACGAGTCAGGTATTTTTTGTGTGCTAAAGGGAGGGAGAGACAGGAGACAGACAAGAGTGTCTTTTTTCGCATTTTTTTTTTTACTTCCAACATCTTTGGTTTTACACATAAAAAAATCAAGTTATGGTATTGTATTATATATTTTGAAGAAAAACCATTTTTTCCTAAGACATCTTAGATAAGTACTCAGTTGTATAAGGAGGGTTAAGCTTTGCAATGACTCTTTACAACTTGTCTCTCTCTCTATGATGAGCACAGTGAAAAGCAGATGCAATTATACTGTAATTGGTTGATCACATAAAATGTTGTAATTGAAGTTACTGCGGCACAGTAACAAACAAGGAAACATGTTTACATAATGTACTTACAGCTCCTTGATACATGTCAATTTCTTTTTCTGTAAAGTATGGCATCTGTTTAAATGGGTTGACAGAGATCAACACAGGACCAATGTATGTCTATATATTCAGCAAGTTAAGGGTGTAGTACAACATACTATACAACATTTATTAAAACATCATTCCTTCTGTTGTTTGAAAATAGCAGTGTCTCAGCTAACATTTTTCTAAAAAAATCTTAATCTTGACTTGCCTAAAATTAAAGAGTTCCAACTACTCATTATGTGAAATGGAATCTTTATATATAACTGGTACTTCTAACAGTTCTTTGAAAAAGTGCCCCAGGAGGTTATTTCAAATTCAGGGTTTTCACTTTTTAACCTTGACCATATGGAAATGTATATAATTTATTATACTTGGCAATACAACTGAAGTACTGGGTCATCTGGCTGCTTATTAGGGTGAGGGTGTCATGCTTGTGGCAGATTTCATCTAACACAAAGGGCCTGGCTCTTATTCGAGGGAGGACATTCAAGGGAGGGTGTTTCGTGGAGTACAATTAATATCATAAAAAACACTAGAGGGTCAAACCGCCATTAGATATTTGAGTTGGAAGCAGCTCAAATCTTGACAGGTGATCTGTAAAAAATTGTCACGTGATCAGTAAAGTTGAACTTGCCATGATCAAATTTCAACTTGCATCGCTTTTCATGTTGCTTTCTTCTTGGAAAAAATCAGCAAGTTCATCCTATCAGCAAGTTTCAGACATGCTGTCTGTCGAAAAAAAAAACCCATTTATTTGAGGATATGAAGGCAAATGGACATGAATGTGAATTGAAATTCAATCATCACAAGTTCAATGTTACTGATCGCGTGCTTAACAAAATGGCTATCACACAACAATTCGGTCGCTTTGAGTTTAAATTTCAATCAGCCATTTTACAACTCCACTTTTTTTAATAGTATAATATGAAATGCTGCCAAATTCAGGACTTGCAATGGCAAAAAAGCAAATCCCACTGAGACACAGAAAGGCTTTGGAAGATATCTGCCAATCAAAGTACCATAAACCAACCACTGAGCACTGAACTGGACAATCCTAACCATATTATAAACATAAAATTAACATTGTTACAGATGACTACTCAAGCGCAAAATAATACCTCATATAATCAGTAAACTAAATATAAACCTGATATTATTTAAACTAAATTTTTGATACAAATACAATCAACATTTATTATGTCAATATTAAAGTATTGAGATTTTTTTGACATTCATCACCATGCAAAGGAATGTTTATTGATGGCATCATAACTGCACTTCAAATTAAATAACAAAATAAATTTGTTGAGGATTTTTTTTTTTTAAAGTAAACTACTGTAATTATTATAATGCAAGAGTTTCCCTTTCATTTAACAATAATTTATTATCAGGGAGATTTTAGTCTATCTTGAATTTAAATAGTGGAATTGGGTTTAATGTGCCAGTCAAGCCATGTCAGATGCTAAGTAATATTTAAAATCGTCTAGGAATCTGGATGTCATATAATTAATACACAATGAAGCGTTCAAAAGATGCGAAAATGCTTTAATTCAAAGTATTTTGGTGTGTAAACCAAATCTTCAAACGGCGCCCCACTGAGAACAGTCAAGTTTATGCCCACACTTTAATCCAAGGAAATATAAGTTCTGAGGAGGATTAAGCGTACCTTCAATAGACGAAAAATGAATTTAGCTACTGAATAAGCTGTCAAGACGATTTTCGCGCTCAGAATAGAATCAGTCTTCAGCTTTCAGCTGGCTTTAGACTCCACAAACAAAACCCTTACAGACGACCATATTTTTAGCTTATATATATTATGCTCATTTGTTAAAATTTGCCTGTCTTTTTAAAAAGATATTCTCTGATAAAAGCACACGAGAAAGTTCTTAATTACTACTAAACCGAAAAAGAAAGAATGCACGCGTTTGATAGTGTACGATGCGCATTTTATAAATCGCACAACGCCGGCAGCCGGGCAGGCACTCAAATTGTGCTTTCAAAGGTCTTCATAGTTGTATATTAAAAGGATACGAAGATAAGATCGTCCATATAACGCTTCTTAAGGTTCTCCACAATAGCCGCTTCTTGGATCTTCGGCAGCAGAACCATATCTTCCACACCACTGGCCTTAACATTTCCCTTGCTTTGCCAGTGATAATTCGAAGGCTGAAAAAAGATACAAGATTTGATCAACACCGAGCTATAATTCTAGCAACAGCAAGGCGTGCAAAACAGGATCCTACAACTCCGATACTCACCATTTTGTTAGCTGTAGCTGTTAACGCTTAAGATTAAGAAGGATGTTATGTCAAAGAGGAAGCAGTCTAACACATCCTCACTACTAAACCCAAAGAAGTATTTCTCACGAAGCAACCGGAACCTCCTTCTGTTCGGAAGTGATGTTTTCATTTGGCGCGCATGATCATAAATATTCACCATATACGGAGGAACAGGTTTCGAAATTCTAACACGCCCTGTGATTGGACAACCTCAATCTAACAGCCAATCAAAACAGCGCTCTTAACCATGACGCCGGAAAGCTAAAAATAGCGTTGATAGGGGCCGTCTCCATTCATAATATTGTCCTCTTTTTTGCGGTAAATTTTATCGACTATATTTTTATTAACTTTAAACATTGGGTATATTTTCCATTAAATTGTAACCGAATCGAAAACAGATTGTTTTGGTGTTTTTGCGAGCCGGAAGAATCGTCAGGAGAACGAGAATTTTAGATAAATTTTAGCTTGGAATTTTTGTCTGAAATATTTATTAAAAGCGAATGTACATGTAGGATTTTATTGTTTGAGTAGACATCTCACAATTAATGCGAAAATTAGAATATGTTTAAATTCTTTGGGGATGATATCATATGATAACACGTGAGTTAGTGGGTTACAGGTGCTATCGGCGGAGCCGTAAAAAGAATATTTGATGAGTATATTCCTCAAAACGTGACTATCGTGGGATCCTGAAAAATCCTATATTGCAACCAATATAAAATACGTCCTAGGCATTTCTAATTCAATGGAGGAAAATAAAGAAAGCAATATTTTGACGTTTTTTTTTTCTCACTTGCAAATTTACTCTTTTCAAAGTGAGTATTTACTACAAGATTAAATTTCATGCCATCATTATTCACAAATGTCAAAGATTAAAGGCGTCTTTGATATAAATACATTGTTAAATAGAGCCACGTACAATCAGATTTTTCTAGGTCTTCAATTAACTTTATTTTTAGATAGGCCTTATCCAGTCTTGTGCTTTATACTTTAGAGGCTAATCCGGCAATAGACAAGAAGGACATCTATGATGGCCTCACAGGGGAGGGGAGGGGTGAGGGACGCATACAAGAGAACAGATTTGTTGTGGCTTTCCTTTTGACTTGAAGCAGTTAGAAGTTGGTCAGAAATAGTTAGGTTGTGCGAGAGATAGAAATGTTACATCATTACTTTATTCTTGGAAATAAACAGTATATTGATTTGTTTATTTTATAGGAGTGAAGTGGGGGTGGGGGTAGGCCATAAAGCAATATTTAATTCAGAAATGGACATCATACTTCCTTAGCTCGTTTGTTTTTGTAAAATCTCCTTCAACCAACTGAATCCATTAAATAGAGGTTTGTTGGTTAAACTGAAATATCAAGTTTATAAGTTAAATATATCTCTGTAGTATTCAGGACGTCTTTGCAAAATTATTACGGTATTCTAATTGTTTTTAAAAAAGCTATTTTTGTTAAAACGTTACCCAGGAAACACTTAACTAAACGAGAGCATGCATACAAACAAGTCACTTGAATATTTTGTGTTATTTTTGGACAACCATTTTCAATTGAATTATCCCATGATAAAAATTAAATTATTTTTGTTTTCCATTTATTTCCCCAGAAATCCAACAATTTTTTTTAATTTCATCAAAACACAGCTTAAACTCTGCTGGACAAGGATTGTTGTACAGCTTAACTATGACAACTAGATTTTGCAACAGGACTCTTACAGGTGGGAGGGAAACAGGAAGAAGTAAATGCTATTGACTTAATGACATTGAACGTGACTGACTGCATCCAAATTGGCTAAAAAAAGGATTAATGCTCAAGACTAACGTCATTACTAGTTCCAATAAAATTTATTAGTTTTAATGATCGATCTCTTCACATGGAATTACCATTAATATTATTCAATGTTCCAAAAATAATTTCTGGCTTTAATATATATATTTATTCAAGATATATGGTGGGAGGGGCAGATTGTGGAATTTTGTATCTTAAAGAGAGTTAAAATTCACATATTAAATTAGATACATTTGACATATTAATCAAAGAACATTACACAAGATTGTTTGGTTCTTGAAAATATCCATACCGCCCATGAAAGGTTATTGGAAATTCCAAGAGGCAGGGGGTCCCAAAAGCCAAAGTTTGTAAAGGAAAGTGAAAATAAGGTAAATTAGAATTTCCCGACGGGAGGAGGGCATCCAAACCAAAAAAAAATTTGTGGGAGGGATATGGGTAGTTTTTGGAGCAACACCTTCTTGCAGCATACTGAAGCGGCTATTTTATAACAAAAAATTCATCATGCATTCACGATTTGATTAAAAGTTTTATTTTTATTTTTTATCACTGCCATCCAAGAGATTAACATGCATTCACTTCAGTGCTACCCTTGTTAAATAAAGTCTTTAACTTACTTGCAAGGATTAATAAAACAAATTTCAGCTTGTCAAAATGTGTATCTATAAATAACTAACATTAATTTTATGACTGAGCACGCATGGGCAAGATAAACCAAATCCTGTGCTTTGATTGGCTACCCAAGTGGATAAGATGGAGTTGTCTTGCTTGCTCAGGATTGCCTGTTGTGTTTCCGCAAGAAAAAATTTTTCTCTCCAAGCCATATATTAATTAGCCATATACATGTAATAAATCCTATTTTAACACAATTTTTCCAGTCAATATAGCCTTGTTTTTTGTTGTGTTGTGTTTTGTTTTTTTTTGCATTTTTATGGCCAAAATCCATCCATGTTGACCTCACCCTTGGTCAATAATCCATATGTATCTGAGAGAGAGCTGTTAGAGTTTTTTTTATTAGCCTATTACTTAAATATCAACCCTTGGAAATGCAGGGGGGGACAATACTTTTTCCTATTTTATAAAGGTTTTTTCTTAGCACCTGTTGTTTAGTTTGCAAGTAAATAATAATAATGTTTATTAATTATATAGCTAGTGCAATTTCCACGTCAATATGATCAAATGCACTCTTACAGTTAAAAACGTAAAAGTTAATGATATGACATACTAAATTTTCAACTATCAAAACTTAATGAACTACATGTATTAATTAAAGCTATGAAATCTACTAATTGTAAAAAATGCTATAAAATATATATGCAACGCATCAAACTTTAAAAGCAACCTTAAACAAGTGAGTCTTTAACTTAGCTTTAAATTTATAAAAATTGTCCTCTTTTCGAATGTCCAGCGGTAGTTTGTTCCATAATCTAGGGGCTACAGATGAAAATGCCGGTCTCCTAAAGTCTTTCTTAGTCTGACACTAGATCTATTTAATAGTAGCAATCCACTGTTTGATCTAAGGGGACAATACACAGATAACTGCCCAAAAATGAGGCTGAAAGACTGGTGAAACTTGACTCAAATTTTGCGATTCCAATATTCTTTAAAAGACCATTCGCCACGCCTAAGAAGAGGAAGGAGAACAGAGAGGGAGAAAGTTCATTAGATGTATTTTCCCTTTTGACTTTGTTCACACTCTTTTGCAATCTTGGACTTTTTCCAACTCTCACAATAAGTCTCACTGATCTTATCCAAAACACAAAAATGATAGCTTTGCAAAGAAACCTCACTTCTCATCTGCAACATAGAAAGTCTTAAAGGATTTTAGACAGTGCAACAGTGTCGCATGTGTTGTGCTTACCACAAACCTACAACACAAATCTATCATGTAAATCAAACCTTCAACTGGCTTACGAGTTTCATCTAGTGCATAAAAAATCTTTAATTTGAAACATGTTTTAAAACCCAAGGACACATCATAGGGCACTGTCATATATGATTTTGGCCTGATGGTCCCCAGCAATGAGAACTACAAATCTTGTTGGGTGCATGCATGCCAGTTGTAAACAAGAGCTGTACCATCTAAAGTTGTAAAAGCTTTAAATGAAGAAATTGATTGATCACTGTTGTTCATCGGATGACTCTTCATATTCGCTGCTGTCTTGAGTGTCTTCCTCTTCAAGCTGCTCTAGTGTGGGGTGACCTTGTGGGGCGACAGGGGGAACATCATTTGGGTCTGGACCCTGAGACTTCCCAGACAGGAGTTGCTCTGCAGAGAGAAAAATCAACAATTATTAAAACAGTGTTCAGTGGGTGATTGGAATGTAGTGAGGACTGGACTCTGAGAACTTTGGACCTAAGGGTCAACAGTTCGAGTTGTGATCAAATTACATGTAAGCCATTGTAGTCTTAAACAAAGCTATGAATTAATAACCCTCTTTACCTACAATCCTGATCAAATAGTTTGGGACATTTGGCAATTTTTTGACAAAAACATGACATAAACTACACTAGCACCTGAGCAATGTTGATACCAAGAGTAAGATATGTATGCATCCTACGTTAAGTACAATTTATGGACTTCAACATTGTATAGGGGGTGGGGGACGAACTTTTTAAGTTAGATTTTAGAGACATTAATTATCAGCAATTTTCAAATTGTCCACCAAACAAGTCTGAAAAAGGTGAAGTGTCACTAAGCCATTATTGGCCAGGATTGTAGTTGTATTGGCGAGTACCAGCAAAATGCAAACAGGGAATCCTTGCATGGGTGTAACTCCAAGATGAACAAGCATATATTAAATCCATTCCGGGGGAGAAGTAATACACTAAGTACTCTTGCTTCATGCTAGAGAAACTGGGTTAAGCACCTGCTGAAGTTGTGGACTATCTAAAGCTCCAGAGATTATCTCAGGTTTCAATGACAATATTTTATAAGCAGGCTAGGGTACGGTTCCACCGCAGTCAAACATCTGAGGTGCTTTTCGTTTTATTTAGTGGGATTTTATTTAATATTAAATGGAAATATGGGCAAGGATGAATAAAAAAAATTAGTTGACGTTACTATCTTTTAATTTTTCTCAAAATGATTAGCTTTTTTCTGTTGAAAACTGACCAAAACTCTTTGCGCCTGATCAAAATTATGTTGACAAATGGTGCCGACAATTCTGCAGTTCACAATTTTTAAACGCTTAGAACTTTTTTGGTAAACTTTCAAAACATTTGGTAAATTGACAGTGTATTGGCAATACAGTGTATATTAAACTTTAAACAGTGAAAATGACATTACCTTAACTTTTAAGTGCTTTGCTTAACTTTTGCAAATTTCTACCCTAGGCATTCCTATCCCACTTACTTGCTTTTCAGTGCCAATTTGCAATGTCACTAATTGGTGTAACAGTAGGGCATTAGGGATAATAAAAAGAAGAATATAGATTCAATATCTCACTCACGAGATACCAAGTTCAACACTTTAAGAAAAATTTCATATCTTCACACACCCATGTCTTATCTTCTATTTTATTTAATATTTATTTATTTATTTATTTATTTATTTACAGTATTGATTTTTTTTCAGTCATTTATCATTTTATTTACTTGCCTTTTTCTATAAGATGAACATCTCCATAATACTCCTGACACTGCATTGTCTCTCCATCAAAATCAGATGAACCTCCATAGAGTACAAACTGGTTTCCTACAAGTGTAGCTGAGTGTACTCCCCTGCCAGGGGGTGTATTTCCTGAAAATGATGGCTGAAGCCACTCCAAAGTGTCTAAAACAAAAACGGTAACACTTTTGTGATGAAATATCCTGCCTTGATAAGTAACTTGGGCTTCCCATGTTACAATTTTGCAAAATAAGATTGTTGTTGTTTTTTTATGACAAATGAGAATCTACTAAATTAAATGAAGAAGCGATCATTGCAGTTATGAATACAATATACGTAACTGCAATTTCACCTGAAAAAGATGTAGGCTTCAGTGGTCACAATGCTTTAACACTGTGACCTAAAGTTTTGCCAGGTGTAAATAAATTGCAGTTGCAAAATTGTGTTCACCTTATTACTGCAATAATCTATTCTTTATGGAACACTTTAAATTTATTATTTTTGATGCTGTTCTTTTCTAAACATTTATATTTTTTACTGGCCTACTAGGAGTATTGTTTTTAAAAGTCACTACATAAATGTGGTTTATTCTGAGAAAGGTTTGCAGCCGCAAGACATTTTTAGTGAAACTCATACTTTTGGTGTGAGTGACTGAGTTCTGAGAAAAGTTAGGTGGATGACCTCACTGAGCAGTATGGCCATTTCTCTGGTACAAAATTCCTCCCCCACACCCTGCCTCTTTGTGCATACAATATTTCCTCAAATAATAGCCATCCCTCGATTAATCACCCTCCTTTTGTGGAAATATTTAAAATAATCACTTCCCTTGATTAATGGTCCCCCATCCCCTTCCCTTTCTTTCACATCCTCCCAGTCAAGTTAAATATTAACTTCTGGTATAGGAAACATTTGTTACCATTACAGAAAAGTAACAAAAGCATAAGTTTCATATTAATAGTTTTTCTATAGTGACATTCATGTATTTGAATCTTTCCATTATTTCCATTAGCACTTCCAGCGAGCAATATTTGAAATAATTGCCCCCCCCCCCCCCCTCCTCGATTAATCGCCTCCCCTCGAATAATCGCCCTCTTTTGGAGTGAAAAAATTAATAAGCACCCCCGGTTATTATTCAAGGAAATATGGTAGCTGTAGTAACAAGGCTGACAACTCAGAACTTGTAAAGCCCTAAAATACCCAAAAGTACTAAAAAGTATTTTTTACCCATGTCAAAGATATGCAAATCATCAAAGTGTACATTTTGGGGACTTCTTCCACCAAAGACAACCACTCTGTTGCCGACAGCAGTGCATGTGTGAAATGAACAAGGCTCTGGTTGTCGTCCAGTCGTTGGCGTGGAAATCCACTCCATTGTTTCTGAAAATAATTCAATTTTAGATTTAATTCCTTAGCCTTTTCTATAATCCATTTCCTGTTGATGTAAACCTGCATATAATTAAGGTTATAAGTCACATATATTTTACAAGTGAGCAGGTTTATTGTATGTGGAGGCACAGTATTCAAAATGATTAGCATGTCAGACTTTCAACATGAAGGTTGATGGTTACAGCCTGTTCTCTGCTATCATGCTCTTTTCTTAGAAAAGACACTTGGCTGTTCCTTTCTACCCAAGTGTAAATGGGTGCAATGCACTAACATCCAATGCAAGGAAGCAGTGTTGTAATTCTGGGTGGGTGGGGACTCCCATATAAAAATGATGGGGGCCGTGCTCGTCAAACCTTTTAAGGGTCAAAATTTGCAGGTTGGTACTGCTTAGGGTGCTAAAATTTAAAATGGTCACCATTAGAATTATCGCAGTACCTTTTAGGGTATTACTGTGCGAATCCAAAAACCGTGAACACTTTGATTTGATTTTGATTAGTTTCCCTGGAAAAAGTGAATTTCCGAAAAAGCTACTGAGCATGGACAAAATCGGCTGTTCCGGCGAATGAACGATTCTTTTGCAAGGAAACAGAGAAGCATGGTTTCGTAACTAACTGTTTGGGTTTCTTGCGGTTTCGAGTTGCTTCTGATTGGTTGTTGCACAATGGGAAATGTCAAAATCAAATCAAAGTGTTCACGGTTTTTGGATTCGCACAGTAAGCTGAAAAATATGACAGAATATGACATGTGTTGTTTCAGAATTGGTACCTCTTAGGGGTAAAAATTCATTTGAGCCACGCCCATTGAACAAGATTCTGGTACCTTTTAGGGTGCTTTTCGAAAATTTCCGACGAGCACCCTGTCATTTTTGCATGGGAGTCCCCCCCCCCCCCAGGGTAGTAATAGTCACAGTTGCTTCATGCTACAAAAACCAGGATAAGCTCCAACTGTATGGGTTGGCCTGAGTACCGAAGTTGTTTATACACTATATACTAGCAGTAACATAGATTATGGAGATGCGTTCGAAGGAATTTCTGGTGGAAATTAGCCTCTGATAAAAGCAATAGGGGTGGCTAGACGGCAGTCCCGACACCAAAAATGTTCAAATTTTTCTGCGTGAAAAACACAGGGAAACCAAAGAGAAGACAAAAGTCTTAGTACCTTAGAACTGTTTTTTTATGACTCACCTGTATCCAAAATAAAGAGGTCATTCTTCCTGCCGACACTGTCTCTTCCTCCAAAGATGACAAGTTTTGATCCTATTACACACATTCCATGAGCAGCTCTGGGTGTTGGGCATCCAGTAAATGCAGGAGATAGTTTTTCCCATGTATAGTTCTCTAATAAATATTTGGTATTCACAACATTAATAATCTAATCAAAATTTCCAATCAAAACTAAAATGTCCTGACTTGAAGAACCTAGGCTCCTAAATTCTGAAATTTGGACTGATCGCAGTTAATTTCTCTTAGGCAACAGCCTTGTAAGAACTAATACCATCATATTCCCAGGACTTACAGAGAGTTGCTAAATTCTGGTTTAGACTCCTTACCCTGGCAGAGTTCAAACTGTTGAGAGCACAAGAGAGTCAGTGAGAATGCATTAGAGTTGGAGACCAAACAAGAGTGACAGCTTGAATCTACCCTAATGGAAATTCAAGCACATAAAAGTCGCCGAAAGTGTATGGGAGGTTCAGGCCAGACAAAAGCAAGAGTTCTAACTCTTATCTACTCTTTCCTTGTTTGGCCTAAGCTTTAAAGGGATTCTTATGAATGTGGAGCATCCAAACACTGCATGGTTTATACCTGTATCAAAACTAAAAAGATCATTGAACCATTGAAACTCTGTTCCTTCTTGTTCAGCCGTTTCTATTTCTGTTTCTTCCATAGGGCCAAAGCCTCCAAAGAATAGGATTTTAGTTCCCATGGCAACACATGTTAGCTTGTCACGTGGAGATGGAGAAACACCACTGCATTCAATTTTCTTCCACTGTTTTGTTTCTAAAACATGAAAGGAATATTGTGAGAAGTTATAAATATATCACTCCCAGGGTGAGACAGTGGGAAAATTCTGAAGTCTTAATATTTCTGAAAGTAAGTGTGACAAAAACTAAGTCACCAAATCAGCACACATTGGTTCGACAATTTGAGATTTGTCTAATGACCAAGCGTTATTTGCAGTACTGCACCACTCCAGTGTCCAGATGACTACAATGAACTCTCTCTAAGATGGATGCCTTCGGGACCAGCTCTAGCTGCGTCTGCCTTAGAGAGGTATCCACCTTATGGAGAGTTAAGTTAGAGACGAAAAAGTGAAGTTCGGCCAGAAACAGCCAATAGTTGATGTCCATCTTAGAGAGGTGTCCGCCTTACAGATGTGTCTGTCTTAAGAGAGGTTCTGTACAGATTAATGACACTTTACTGTAATGTGATAGAAGTCCCTTTTTTGTCATTCCATATACCACCAGAACAGCATCACTTTAACCATAATCCTCACCAGTGTCAAGAGCATGTAGATCATTCAGCCATCCACTATCTTTGCTCAGTCCACCAAAAACATACAGTTTGCTTCCAACGGCTGCCATTGCCGCAGAGGACCTGGCTGATGGGACTTCACCTCCTGTTACAATCTTACTTAATGAGTGAGAATCTAGGGAAAATAACGAAAGAATAATAAAATTATTGAAAGTTTCCTCTGGACACATCATAGCCAGGTTCTCACAAATTGCTGACATTTGTGACAGCTTCTAATTATGTCCTAGAAGGTCATTTAGGACGCCTTGTCCAGATCCATAAGCAGATTTGGACTCCCCCTGGTCAAAATTAACTAGTGAATATTAACCCCCAGGGATCAAAATCTGCTAACGAATTGAACCCTGGGGATCAATTGATTGATGGATGTGAAGTTAATTATTCCTTGTTCTTAAAACATGCCACCTGAAATAGCAAAATATTAAAAATATCTTACCCATTCCTGGTTGTAAAAACTTGCTACAGCATTAGGAAAATAACATGAACCTTCCTCATTTTAAAAACAGAAGGAAATGAGCAAGTAAATGGAGGAGGGGGGTTGGGATACTGTTTTAGCAGGGGATGTCTGCTTCTGGTAGTTTTGTGAACTGAATAAAAATTCTTTCCATTCAACAAGTAAGCTTATCAGCTCAGGACTTACTTCCCTCTTATTTCTTCTTTGGAAAGATAATCTGGATTAAGTTTATATTAATAAGCTCACAGGTAATTGAGTTTTTTCATACCCATAGTAAGCTTAATGTGAAATTTTCAGCATGCACCTACAACAGTTAAGCTTATCAAAAGGTAAAGCAAAAGAAAAATGAAATAAATTAAGCTTAAGCTTAAGTTCGCAAGCTGAAAGCTCACGTCCACTGTTTCGGTCATGAAAAGTTCTCTGTTTGAAATATGTTTGTTGGGAATCGTGTTTCACAAACCTTTCGATAATAGTAACAACCTAAAATACAATTAACGCTTACCAACGTCGAAAACTAGAATCTCGTTGGATTCTGTAACTTCGCCGATATCGGAAAGCCAGCGAACTCCTCCAAACACGTAAAGTTTGTTTGCCATCGCTGCCGCACAATGCCCGTCTCGAGGTGGTAATTTCACCTGCATTTCCACCTCCTTCCATTCGATGTTTACATCATTTAGAAGCTTTGTGCCATAGGTAATCGGTGCTGACGATTCATTTCCCATTTTCGGGGTTTGTTTGGAAGGAAAACTCGAGAAAAAAAAGGCCTAAAGCAAGCAGATCGATACCCGATGGTCTTGTTCTTTCTATGATTGCGCGCGAACTTCAGATTTTGGCGGGAAGAATAGATCCTATTCGATAATCCAGTTGACCAATCACAGCACGCAAAAACACAAATCGATATTTTCAACATGGCGGACAGTGGAAAGATGGCTGAAGAGAGAATACCTTTCAATTTTTTCAAGAAAATCCCTAAAATCGTAAGTATTTCCACAAAATAAACTTTTATAAGAAGATTACTTACCAATGTTATAGAAAACAGAAGATAATTTTCCTCGAAGGCGGCAGTTTTAATCTCATAATTTTCATTCGTGCATCAGTCACAGATCACACATGCTGTTGACCCTGGCCTGTATATGTTGAGCGTTCCATTTTATTCCCGCATCCCCCCCTAAAGAAGGCAGGAATCCGACCCTCATATTTTGTCCGAGGGATTGATTTTTTGTCGGCACCTTTGAAAAAAAATCCCATGCTTCCAATTTTGGCAGTCCTTTTGAACAAAAAAAATCCTACCCCCTTAGGAAAAAACTGCCATCTTTTATAGGGGTGCGAATAAAAAATTGGACAGTACGTCCCAAGAGAATTACCAGTCCAAGCCCTCATATATAAGTTCATTATTGGGCTAAAATCGCTGAAGGATAATTTTTTTTAATGTTCAGGAACTTCATGCTCATATAAATGGATCTATAAGCGCAGAGACGATTGAGAAGCTCATACAAAGAAAGTCTGCAAACCAACAAAACCTGAAGAACAGTGTTGTGTCACAAAGGGAAACAACTATTCAGAAGGGAAGCACAAGAAATCTAGAGGAGTAAGTTCCCTAGCATGGGCCATGGTACTCTATCTACACCTTCGCCCCTATGGAACCTGTTTAGGACTGAAGTATCTTAAGAAGAACTTCATAAATTATTCAGCTGCAAAAATGTTTCTTTTAAGTTTCTCCCTAACCTGCGATCAGGCTCTCTTTTTTTTTTTTTGGAGCAAAAGTCGGCAGAGCACTGCAAAAAAAAAAAGGTGCCTGATCTCAGGTTAGGCCATCCCCATAAAATGTTTGGTTTCCCGTCGCCTTCCTTCTCGTGAAAGTGGGTCGGTCGATCGGGCAAAAAAAAAAAAGAGAAAATTGACCGAGGGATCCCGAGTCCAGAGAAAAAGCCTGGATGCTAAGTAAGAAGGCCTGGTTACACATGTGTTTTCGATTGCCAATGTTTTCCAAATAAAATTTACTCCTTATCTGAGGCAAATAAATTAAATATGAAAGATTACTATTCAAAATAAAGCCTTGATCACATGTTTAAGAAGTAAAATTTTGCTTGTCAGACAGTGTATCTGAAAATTTTTTTTTTTTTTACTTTTCCGAAATAATGGGTCGGTCGGGCGATGGGAAACAAAACATTTTAAGGGGATGGCCTTAGTTTCTACCATTTAAACCCACCTCCAAACCTGACCACCACCTCATCTAGTATCCAGCCTGCCTCCTCACACTCCCACCACAATCTTTTTTCCCATTTTCAATCTCTTTGTTGGGTTAACTCAAAAGTTAATGCTCCTATTTGAAGACATTACCTTCTTGAGCTACACTTAGGGTGTCTTTGATTGAACGTATTCCAGAATAAGAATATGCAGAATGGTCATAAAAAATCATGTTTTTCGGGATTTGGGAGCCACTGGAAACCTTAACATCTCCTATTGTCATATTATAAACATGTTTTGACAGATTTATACTGCAAGTTTGCCTGAACAAACAATTCTCAGAGACTATTCCATTTATTCTTACTCCAGAATCTGGTCAATCGAATGCACCATTAAATTCAAGTATAGATAACGTGTTAAGCTGACCCCATATAAAGCGGACACCCTCTATTAAGTGGACACCAGCTGCTTGGTTCCCTAAATTTTCTTCCCATATTTACTGTAAACAAACCTGTATTCAGTGGTCCCCTCTATTAAGCTGACACTAGCGAGGGCCCTGAGAGTGTCCACTTAATAACCCTAACCCCTCCCCTCCTCCCCCCCGCCTACCCGTATATGCAGTGTGTGCTTCTGGTTACATTTGAACCTCTCTAGAGTGGCCACCCTCAGTCAAAATGTTCTTGCTTGACTTAAATTAGAGGATTTGAGTTCATGGGTCAGCAGTTGGGAAAATAAACATGGCCATTGGTGGGTAGCTAACTTTTAGTGTAGGGTGTAGGTGTATTTTATTTTATCTTTCGCATTTTCTCTTTCTCTTTCCTCCTCTCAGGTGTTTGAAGATGTTTGACATCATTTACCAACTTGTAGATGACACTGATGCAGTGTTCCAGGTAATTAAACCAAATTGCCATTATTTGTAAAATTGGTGCATTTTATTTCTTCTCTGGATTCACTGCACTTTCCCATATCCTAGTTATTTGATTTTCTTTGAATCAAGTGGACACTTTCGTTCAGTTTCTGAAAAATGGATGGCTACTGCTACTGCTAACAAACTGTGAACAAACTATCCCTCTATTTAAAAGAGCGATTTTTGCATGACCTTGAAAAACGGTTTCCTTGATTATGAGTGTTTGTGATTTGTTTTCTTCACCAGTAGTTGGAAGGATCAAAACAAGCTTTGCTCATTTTCCCACAAAAAAAATATCCCTTCATGAAAAGATGCTTGTTTGATTGACCTATCACAATCTGAAATGCGAGTGATGTCAAAGAGAATAGGTACTTTTAAGTTCATGATCCATTCACTTTGCTTTGTGTGTTTGCTAAACCAACCAAAAGCTGCGTGTGTTTGCCTCTGTTTGTTAAACCAATCAAATTCATTTGTTGTTTTGGTTGTGTTTAATTATGCCTAATCATTTCAAGGTCATACGATAATCGTTCTATTGTGGATGGGGTAAAAAGAAAAAAAAAGGTAGACAATCAAAGCCAGGGAATTTGGACGATGTAGCAGCTCTTGTAAGGTCTCACACCATTGGTCCGATACCCTTTGAGAGAACAATACAACAGAAACAGAAACAATGGCTCTTATTGCTTAAAACAAAAGCAGCCGCAACACCTTAAACAACAGAGCTGCTACTCTACTGACTTTCTTTTGCTCCGAACTGCATCATAATGACATATTATATTATTGCCTGAAATTAATTAAAATGGTATAAACCTGATTGTGTGGGTCCTGAAAACTATCCAAAATACCCATACCCCTCCAAATGAGAGGGTTTTTTTATGTTTATATTCCCCCACCCCCTTAAAAAAATTTCCAGGTTAGCTTTATACTTTCCTCCAAAAACTTTTGCTTTTAAAACAAGCCTCCCCACCCAAAAATAAAAATTCCAATGTTTTTTTTTTTTTTGGGGGGGGGGGGGGGGTGGAGTAGGGGGGGGGGGGGGTTGGATATAGAAATTTCCTGGAAGCACACAAAAGAGAAAGGCATTGTGGAATACACAGGCGAAGATCTATACTTATCAGTAATATTAGTTTTATAGCCTTTTTGATTGAAAGAAGCAGTCTTAAAATTAATATCACTCTCTGTTCTCTCTAAGGTAACTAAAAGTGTGATTGAAGACTTTGCACAAGACAATGTCAGATATCTAGAGCTGAGAAGTACTCCAAGAGCTAATCCAAACACAGGTATATATTTTCAATAATAATATTGATAAAGTGAATTGACCCATGCAACCATGCAACTCACATTACTTTTATTCACAGAAATGACAAAGCAATCTTACATAGAGGCAGTCTTGGCAGCTGTTGAGGAGGCTAAAACAACAGTCCCTGATATTACTGTCAGGTAAGTTAAAGTTTGTACTTTTGCCCTAATGCCCCCTCCCCAACAGCCACTGGAAAATGGCATTATCAAAATTTCATTGTATTAAAACCATCTGTCAGTAAGGAGATGTACAAAGAGAAAGTCAGACATAAATTAAAGTGATGGAATGGTCAGCTTATTCCATCAAAGTCTTAATTTGGTTCTTGATATGTCTTGAAATTGACCTGTTGATGAAAAATACACTTTTTTGAACCCATATCTTTTATTTATGATAAAAATTGCAGTTCACTATTTTTTACCATTGACTGTACTGCTTGTTCACGTTTTCTTTTAACTGAAGGTTTATAGTGGCTATAAATTGCAAGTATGGGCCAGCCGATGCCTTGGATACTGTGCAACTAGCTTCACAGCTCAAAACAAAGGCAAATGGAATTATAGTAGGAATAGATTTGAGTGGAGACCCTAGAGTAAGTGTTGCTAAGGATGAAATAGGCACTCTCTATACTTGCGTTGTACCTTTCGTTGAAATTTATGGCAGCTTTTTATAAACATGCAGGGATGATCTAGACAGTTAGTGTGTTGAACCTTTGACCGAGAAGCCAGGTCTCTGCTGTTGCATTGTTTCCAGGCTTTTAGCCAGAAATTGAAAAGTGGGCATCCTGAAGATATCTCCCATCATAAATTTTTAAAGGATTAGGTGCAATTTTTATGAATTTCTTCAAAAAGTGGGCATCCACAGGATGCCTGGACACCCTGCTGGCTAAAAGCTTGAATGTTTTCTTAGACAAGAAACGTTGTTTCACATGGGTACCAGCAAACTAAAGGTTAGCAGAGGGTGGGGATGACCTTGTGATTGACTAGCATGCTATCCAGGGGGAGTAGCAAAATTTAGAGAATTCTTAAAGAAAATTCTTAGCAGGCCAAAACAAATTTATTTTGTAACATCTGTGGTGTGTGCAAAAAATGAGCAAATTTTGGATCTTTTGGGATGTTTTTGGGCAAAAACAGATCCCTCAAGCTCCCTTTACAAAACAGCTAAAAGTATGGGATAAAAAATGAGTGGCAGATCTGTATGGGCACTGTATTTACAATGACGGGCTGCATGTGAGCCACTGAAAATATTCCGGGGAGTAAAGATCTGATAAGGCTTAAATCAATATACCGCATATATGATACAGTATAACTGAACCAGAATTGACATTCATTTCGATTTTATTATCATTTCTTTAAGTACTTCCCTTATAACTTATTTATAAATGTAAAAGGTTATAAATAAAAAGTGACCTTTTTTTTCAGGCATACAATTCAACAGATTTTGTACCAGCACTAAAGCTTGCTAAAGAGAATGGCCTTAAACTGGCTTTACATATTGCAGAGGCAAGTATATGTACACACTGTATATGTTAATCAGTGATAAATAACTGGAAATACTAAATGTCACTCAGTACAAAGAAATATTAAAATTTAACCCTTGGATGTACTAGGGGGAGATGTTGCTATGGCAATAAGATATGATGTGAGGTCACACCATTTTTTAATAAAAGTGTGTGTGTTTTCACCTTTTTTGGTAAAATAAAACAAAATGCTATCAAAAGCAGCAAAATATTTAATTGTATCATTTTGCGACTCTTTTCTGCTAAATTTGAATTGTTAACCCAGAATAACCCATAATATTTACCCCCCCCTCCCTTGTACCACTGTGGGAATATAAGTTTGCAATTATAGGTCTGAGGGTTAATGGACAGTTGCATCATTGTGTTATCTAGTTAATTGAGGTGGCCAAACAAATTCAACATTGAGATTCGACATTGTTAAACTCATTTGGTGGTACTGTTGAATGATGTTGAATAAGGTCTGATAGTTGTGCACTGATTTAGCAATGTTAAACATGCCAGCCAAACATTCAACACAATGTTGTTTTTTACACCTGAGAACGAAGGAAATGTTAAACAATATTAAATGGAAAGTTTGATTGAAATCAAATGCAGTTCAACATTGTGGCATCAAACAAGTTGAACATGTTGAATTCAGCAATATTTAACAATGTTGAACCCCTTTGGACAGGGATTTGGACACTGAAATTCCTTTCATTCTTTGACCTACTCTTGTGATAAGGACATGGCGGTAAGAACTTCCCACTTCTGCACCCTGTTGTAATCAGTTATTAGGAGAAGAACAAGTGAGAACATTTTCAATGAAAAGTCCTTTAGTTTTTAGTCCAGAAAGGGGTATGACAACTCCTAAATTAAAAACATCTTTTTTTATTACCTTTACAAGTAGGTTCCTGATGTGGAGGATGCAAGAGTCCTTTTGAATTTAATTCCTGACAGAATAGGACATGGAACTTGCATTCATCCAGAAAATGGTGGCTCCAAAGATCTTGTGGACATAGTAGAGCAACACTCAATCCCTATAGGTAAGTCTGATGATAAAAAAAAAAAACAATGTTGTTAGTTGTGTTAGTTGTCGAAGCAAAATTCTTTTTGATATTTATTCCAATTGCATAATTATATATGGAAATATTTGGTCATTGATAATTACTTCGCAACATTCACCTAGCAGTATAAAGGACACATGTCATAGTTGACCTGGTAAAAGGCTTTAAGCATGCCACAAGTCTCTTGACTTAGCTCAGTGGTTAGAGCATCCGACCGATGTATGGAAGCTAGTCACAGGTTTGATTTCTTTGTTCCACGTCATGACATGATAAACATTACATCTAATAGTATATCATTCACCTTTTTTTCACCTTTTGGCCTAGCACTGAACAAATGCTAACAAATGACTATCAACAGAATTGTGTCTAACTTCCAATGTAAAGACCAAGACTGTCCCATCCTATGCTGATCATCACATGGGCTTTTGGTACAATGGCAAACAACACCCTTGCATAGTTTGTGTAAGTAGACCATTAAATATTATAGTTATTAACTAATGGTAAATGCTATCCAAATTTCAGTCAATTAAATAACCCAATAACACAACATCTATCTATTTTTAATCAGGGCTGTCATTAAGATTTGAGGCAGGCGTTGCTCTGATCTTAACACCCGTAACAATCTTGTTGCTTTGTCGTTCAATTTAACCTATGACAGGCAAGATCACCCGTAACATCAAGGTCTCATCAAGTGCACTCACCCGTAACAGATGCTACGGGTGATGGCCGTTAATGACAGCCCTGTTAATGGTCTTGTATAAACATTCCCTTAATTGTTTACAGGCTTAGTGACTTTTGAAAATCTGCCAGCTGAAAGATTTTACAAAGTATACAAAAAATCCTGATTAATTGTCCCCACTGCTGTCCCCCCCCTCCCCCCCCCCCCCCCAGGTTAGTTCTAAGTTTTTAATTTTGAAAACACCTTTTGAAATTATCCTATCTTGTTGCAAAATTTTAGTTGAAGGGAAGCTGTGATCCAAGCTCACAAAATTCAATATATATATTTTATTGACCAAGCGCGAGGGCCGTATTGGGAGAATATCAGCCTGAGGTCTTGACAGTACGAACCGAGCGCAGCTAGGTCCGTACAGAAAAGACCAAGGGCCGATATTCTCCCAGTACGGTCCCAAGCAAGCTTGGTTAATAAGAGATTTATTACACGACTCCTGCCGGCGGGAGGATCGCGCGGGATCATTCGGGACAATGCCCGGTCCAATACTTAGAGAATATTGGACTGGCAATCGAGCATTCTGATTGGTTGATTTTAGTTATTGGCCCTCTGACTGTCTTAGTCGTGTAATAAATTTTAATATTTACTTTACTTCACTTTTTCTTTCTCCTGACTGACCAGATTTTTCTTTCATGAGAGAAGGTGGTGGAAAATGAAACATTTTATTGGGTTGATATAACAAAAAGCATATAAGTACTTGATTACTCAGTTCTTAAGTCATACGCATATACTAGCACACCTATCTTGGTATGTTTTAAACATTATTTTGACAGACTGACGATAAGGGAGTGTTTTCTACAACATTGTCAGAGGAATATTCTATAATGGCCAAAACATTTCATCTAACAGAGGAACAAGTGTGGAATTTAACCGTTAGTAGCATTGATCATATATTTGAAGACGAATCTGCTAAGAATGTTCTTAAACAGATATGGAAAGCGGAGAAAGAAAAGAGTATTTCTGTAAATAACTAAACAAGTCTAATAAAGTCCTGTTTGGAATAATAAATTATTATTCAAAACTATATGTGGTGTTAATGTAGTTTTTACCTTACTAAGTAAACCAATCATCACTTTCTTGAAACTCTTCAACCCCCTGCACCGCCCCCGCTGCACCGCCCCCCTGCACCGCCCCCCTGCACCGCCCCCCTACACCGCCCCCCTGCACCCTGACTAAACTGGATACAGTCGACTCTCCCTTAATGGTCACCTGTCTATGCGGACAGACATCTAGAGTTGGTCCCTGTCACACTTCAGTCACCCATACTGTGACTAAACTCTCTAAAAAGATGGACGCCTCTCTGAGATGGACATTTGGTCTCGATTGTGTTCTGAGAGAGAGTTGGCTGGGTTTTTTTTTATGAACATGTGACATGTTTTTTTGGCATCCAAGATCTTCCCTTTCCTGTAACCAAACAAAGAGTAAACAAGCAATGCAAAATTATATTCAGGGGCTTTTAGCTTTGCTTTTAGGCCTGTTTACAATTGTTTCCTTCTCAAGACTAGCTAAGAGTCTGAAAGGCATGAGTAAGCTTGGGTTAGCAGCATGAAAATGCGTGGAAGCTTGGGTGTGAGATGGAGCAAATAAAAATGGGAGGGGGTGCACTGATCACACACTTTGCTGAATTCCCCTAAACATTCCTCACTTCCATGGGAGCATTATAATTTTGTGAAGTCCAGATTTTTTTAAATTAATACACCAATCGTGTAGCCTTCTTGTTTCTGGACCTTGGCTCTACCAAGGTCTACCAAATTAGACAAAGTACATATATGTCAGTTATCCCGAGAACATGTTTGCGTGACACTGTGTAGGTGACTCTTCTCAAAAAAAGTGTTGCATGATGGCTGTAAAGAAAACTAGTTTAGAATGGTAATGATTTGATTAGTTGTCACTTACATGGACTTTCTGGCGTATAGATACATTCAAATTTGTTAAATTGGAGAATGGATTTCACCTCAAGTATGCAAGTTGTTCTTCACTCCTCAATTCGGTTGAGGGAAGCTAAGGGAAACTCTTGCATGGAAAGTTACCATAAGATTTATAGTGTTAAAATACAAAGAAAGCTATGCATCGTTACCTTATCTGTAAATCGCCCTCAGCATCTCTCTAACTGGAAAGTCCGACGGCATCGTCGGCTAAGTATCGGGCGACATTGCAGAAAAGTGGGTGTTTCTTGGTTAGCTTTTGTGTTGTGGTGTGGGTATTGTTCAGTGTCTTCTGCATTTTTTGTTTTACGTCATTTGGTGATCACACCATCCGCAACACCAAGAAACTATCAGAAAAGTGCACAAAACGGATTTTTGTGACTAATCTCAAACTTGGTTCTCCATGTAAGTCAAACGATGTGTCCAAATTTCCCCTGACCATCACTGATCGCTTACTCACGTGCCTTTGTTGCTACTCAAAATGGCGTACGCAGAAACGTCGCGAAAGAAACAAAACAAAAATCCAAAAACTACCTCTGCGATCACTGCTTTGGAGAAACCCCTCAGCAATCTTACGCTCGAGCCGGGAGACTCTTCAAAAGAAGGAAAATCTTTAGTTCAGAGGGAACGTAGTCCAGTGGCTGGGAATAGATATTCGAGGTATTCTGGAAGTTCAACGTCGGCCAAGGCAAAAACTTCTGCGGCTCAGAAGTCACCGAATTTGAACGCGAGAGGTGGGCGATCTCCGCAGCGACAAGTCGCAGATAAGCAGCTGAACACCCAAAAAGCTGTGGTTCCAAAATCGAAGGGTATGTTGGCACCGAAAGGTTACACGATGCGACCGATTATCCCAGCGGCCAAAGCAGAACTGCTACCCGTTGCTCGAGCTATGCACGGTGACGACTTCGCTCCAAGAGTGAAGAAGCTGTTTGATCCCGAACGTGAAGCGGCTATAGACGCCATTCAAACCGGGGTGTATATTGGGTGGCGGTGTCCCGAATTTAAGCACGATTGTATTCGTGTATGTAAGAGCTCAAAATGCTTTTGTGGTCATTCATTGAGCGATCACGCACAATACACGGGAAAAAGTGTCATGGTCCCTTGTGGCGCGGCGCGATGCGAGTGTAAAGCGTTTGCTTTTGTTCCGTCCCGTCCCGAGGAGGCAGGTGAATTTTGGCTACAGCGCCGTCCGGGCTATGACCCGAGCACGTGGCGGGCCAAATGCAAGTGTAAACACACCCACGAGGAGCACCATCCCACCGGGCTGAGGAGATGTAAAGTTAGGGGTTGCGGTTGTTCCAAATTTTTCTCAAATTTTCTGTGCGCTGCATGTGACAGGCACTGGGAAGAACATGAAACATCGTTTGAAACAACAGCCATGAGAAAAGACACTGGTTTACCATATGGTGAAGCTTATCTGCCTTTTCACGAGTTTCCAGAATTACGGAATGTGGTATTGACCGGAAGAGAAGATGATGACAGTCAATACCAGGCACTCACTTCTGGTCCTTATGCAATACCAGATAATTCACCAACAGACCTAGCACTGAGACTCAGAGGTGCTAATGCACAACATGATCTATTCAAGTGGTAATACTATGGACAGTAACCTTCAACTCCTTCTAAAGTGCACACACCCAAGCAAACAATATAACGAGGCGGGGACTTACTTCGTGGCATTGATGTAGTGTTCATGATACCTTCCTTGGCAACAGTGCATTTATTGGTTTTGTTGTTCAACCAGTTATTACAAGGGGCTAGGTTTCAATCAGGACAAAAGTTCTGTTCCTTTCTCCAGCCACAATTTCCTTGTTTTTCTTTCTTTTTTTTTAGGTTTCTCTGTCAAGATTGTTAAGTAGTGCAAAACTGTGAAAATTGGATAAACTATTAAAACTAAACTACGATCAAAGCAATTATAAACAACAAACCAAAGTGCCAGGAAAGCAACCACATTCCCAGGGTTGCAGGGAATGGAAAGAAGAGAGACCCTGAGAAAGAGGTTGCCAGGAA
Organism: Dendrophyllia cribrosa; assembly: GCA_024195265.1. Classification (NCBI taxonomy): domain Eukaryota; kingdom Metazoa; phylum Cnidaria; class Anthozoa; order Scleractinia; family Dendrophylliidae; genus Dendrophyllia; species Dendrophyllia cribrosa. The sequence continues at coordinate 39,391,806 of JAJLRJ010000003.1, read as the reverse complement.
AGTTTGTTACTAAAAAGGGGTGGTTGCATATGAAAGATCCTTAGTAGAAATGTGGCAGCCTGCGTAGCTGGCGTTTTTTTTTTTTTGCACGCAATGCTGAATTTGCAAGCGGCTACACCGCAAGGGGAAGGGAGAAGAGAATGAGAAATGGTCTTTCTCCCAACAAAAACAACACTAGCTGCGCAGGCTAGAGGTGTGGCAGTAACCTACCTCTGATCTGTCTTCTTTGTTAAGACAACCTTCCATGACACCCCCTGTTTTTGCTGACGCCATGCTTAAAATCAAACAGAGTCTGGGTACAAGTCAGAGGTGTATGTAAAGCAGGAGTTAACTCCAAAAAGCTTTATTTGGTTACAATTGAATACAGCTCCTTGCTCTCAGCATCTATTTGGTCAATAAGAAAGAAATACCTCACAGACCTTTTATTTTTTTAGATTATAAGAACTGTTGTAGAAACAGGTCAAATATAATTTACCATCAGGGTATAGTATTCTGGAGGTTGTCAACATGGTGAAATTTAATTCAAAGCATCAATCATTCTGCAGTCATGGTTCTACAAGATGAATAGCCTGTTCCAAGCATTAAGATATGTGGAAAGCAGCATGTGAATAAGGAATATTGCAAACACAAAAAGGGAGGGAGACTGGCCCTAAACACCAGCAGTCACATTTTTAACTTAACTATCTGAACATCGTACAACAAGCGAGAATTTTCCTATCTGGTTACCCTTGATGCCTGAGGCTTTTCTCGTGCCCTCATCTCTCAGATATTACACGCCTCTTATGTCTCATATCAAGAAAGCGTGCCGCGAGACAAAGGCTGACTCTGAAAGGCAAGCCAACAAACGTTTTTATAATGCAATGTGCATGTTATATAACACGAGTGTTGAAGGTGGAGATGATCGCGTTCGAAGAACGCAATCCTAATTTCGTGTTGGTTGCCCTGTGCCTTACATGCACAAAAATTTGAGATTTTTAGGTGTCCGCTCTTCCAAATGGCCGCCCCTATTGCTTTTTTCAGGGGCTCATTTCCGCCGGAAATTACTTCGAACGCGTCTCCATAATCTCTGATTACTGCTGGTATAGAAAACACCTTGCATTACACAGCCCATCCTGCAAGGGTCCCTTTGGTTTCCCTGTGAAATTAAATGGTATTTCTACACAGTAACTCTCTTTCTGAGACGGGTATCAATTATCGGCTGGTTCTGGCCAACTAGAGCTAGGTGTCCGGCTTAAGCTGCTGTTACACGAGGCAATTTTATCCTGCAACTTGCAACGCAAGGCTGAAGAGAGCCGTTGCGAGACAAGTTGCGCGTGTAACACCTCTGCGCAACTTGTTTCGCAACGAAAAATTGCGTTGCGAGTTGCATGTAATTAACAACTTGTCTCCCAACATGTCGCAAGGTCTCGCAACGGCTCTCGTCAGCGTTGCGTTGAAAGTTGCAGGAAAAAATTGCCTCGTGTAACAGAATAACAGCACCTTTGGAGACAGTTTACCAAGAGTTCGGGTTGTATTCCAGAACTTGAAAGCCAGGATTAGGCTAAATGAAGAGTTAGACTGAAAAAAAGTACAAAGGAAAAAACAAGGAACAAAGTGCTTAAATTAACTTTTTATTTCTCCGATCAATTTATGAAATCTTCTCGTCTCTGCTCTTATGTACAAAAAACGCAAAATACAATATTTTCTACTTTTTATCTTAATATTATTCAAATATTTTCACAAGCCTATGACGTCGGATTTCTATAAACTGTATTTTACCAAACGGCTGAATGAAAAAGTCGTCCTATGCTTTAATAGAAAAAAATATATATTAAATAGTAGAAATTTAGTGGAGGAAAACAACACCTGAAGTAGGAAGACTAGAAACACTCTAAAGCGAATTGTTCTCTTCAGTTCCGTGCTGAAAAACCCGTGAAAACAGACATTCTGCAACGCATCGTCCAAATAAACACGACAAAAATTCCATACCACTATCCAGAAACGGGTAGTGTCTTTGTTCGGTTAACGAAGAATTGAAAACCAATTTTAAAAAAACTGCGATAAGTTACGCGCTAATCGGCAATTGTCCTTTTCCAAGCTAATCTCAAAGCTCATGCAAAAACGAAAAAAATCCGGAACAAATCTTATTTTGTCTACCCAACATCTACTTTCGGAGAACCATCTTTTGAAATGCGAGTGCAATTTGGAGAGCTTAAGAAATCTTAATTCTATAAATACGGTCGTTGTTCAATATTTAACTCTCAAATGTAGGCTTATGGAATTGAGACACTTGGAAAATTGATCATGCTCCCATTCGAAGTGCAATTTTGCAAAAGGCTCACAACCTCTTTGCTTTTCATAAATTAGGCCATTGAGCACTGAAAAATATTAAACGGGCATTTTACCGACATAACGTCTATTTTATGGGAAAATTCCAACTTTTGTTTCTCCGCGTACCTGATAATCATGATGACGAAATATTAAATTCGACGCGCTGCAAGGCTGGAACACTTTAGTTTCTTTGTGCCTTCTTCAAGACTATCAGATATCGACGATATTCCAAAACAAGACTCTAATATACTGACAGTTTTAACTCTAGCACACGCATACACTGATAAAAACTTTTCTTTTCGCTTTAGGCTTTTAACTGACATCGAATATGCTCAAGTCTCGCATACGGCTTGTTCACACCAACAAGAAAACCCGACATTTCTATCTTGGGCAACATTTAGAACTTGGTTTACATGGAAGCGCCATTGGAGTGCGTTACTAAAACCATGCCGCTTTGAAAACGCTCTCAAAAGTGGAGCGTTTTGAAAACGACACGATTTCAAATACCGTGTAAACGCTATAAAGCGTTCTTTTGCTTGCAATGTACTTCAAGGCTTTCTTTTATCGTCAACGAAAACTGAATCAAATTGATTTTGAAACCGTATTTTCCTGAACCAAACCGTGTATACGCTGCCAGGCAATATCTTTCGTCTGAACAACGGAATTTTCTTTGTTCACTTAATGTCATTAAAGGGACACTGTCACGAAAGCGAATGCGCCAGTTTCTCGAATCGAAACTTGAAAAGTTCAGCCTGAATTGTTCAAGTTGAAGTGTCAATTTCAAAATGGCATCGACTAGTGCCGACGGTCACGGTGGAAAATTTAGAAACTCGAAGCCATTTTTGAAATTGACACTTCAACCTGAAAAATTTAGGCAAACTTTTCCAGTTTCGATTCGAGAAACTGGCGCATGCGCCCTCGTGATAGTGTCCCTTTAAAATCCTAATATATGTTCCTGTCTTTGGAGTAAATTGCTCTTCCACGCCTCGACGCTATCTGACGACAAACTTGCTTCAACTTTCTCCCTGTTCAAACGTAGATTCTTCAGTTGTAGTGGTTGACTCTTCTTCGCCATCTTGGATGATTGTTGTTGTTTTAGTAGTAACGACACGCGTGACAACACTCGATTCCTCAACTAACTCATCCGAAGACACTTCGACTGGTACGGGAGCTTGTTCGGCTGGAGCCGACTCGGGCGTTAATTCAGTCGACTGATCAACTGGCTTCTCTTCTGAACATGTTTCCACTTTTTCAGTCAGCTTTTCGTCGTTTTTAGTTTCGGCAACCTCCGACGGTTTCTCGTCAGTCGTAGTTGCGGCTTCCGGCTGTGATACCGGCGGTTTTTCTTCCTGTTTCAACTCTTTTTCTTTCGCCGGTTCTTCAGCCATTTTCTTTGGCGCAGATTTCGCTGCAGGCTTTCCCCCCGCGCTGGGTTTCCCGCCAATTTTCGATTTCGCGCCAGTGGCCGCAGGCTTAGTGTCAGCAGTTTTTTTAGCAGCCGAGGTAGGTCTTGGCGCTGATGGTTTTGCAGTTGCTTTCGTTGTTGTTGAGGTAGTTGTAGTAGTTTTCGGTTGACCCGTCTTTGCTTGTGTCACAGTTTTCGTGTTGGTCGTATGAGTTTTCGCAGGGGCAGCAGTCCCACTCTTAGTTACAGTTGTCGTCGTTGTCTTTTTCACGGTCGTGGTCGTGGTCGTGGTCTTTGGTTTTGCACCTGTGGGCCGCGCGGCAGGTTTCTTGGAGGGACCAGTCCCATCTGTGCTGTCAGCAGGTTTTGCGCTCTGAGTGCGTGTTGGCTTAGCAGAATTTTGCTTTGTTCCAGGTGCGGTCGTTCTCGGGGCTGGTTTGGCAGATGGAGTCCTGGTCGTTGTTGTTTTTGGCGCGCTTTTGGGTGGACCAGCATCCTTCACATCTTTACCAGGACCCTTAGAAGCAGCAGGTTTAGCTGTAGAAGCCGGTACTTTCTTGTCTACCGTGCTAGCCGGTCGAGCAGCGGTTTTTGTAGAAGGACGAGTTGCTGTTGCACTCTTGGGCTTCTCCGGTTTCTTCGCTCCGTCTACCTTCGTTTCACCAGGTTTAGCTGCAGGCTTTTTAGTGCCTGCAGCCGCCGAGGCGGACGTCTTCGTGGCGGGTGCTTTCGTGGCGGGTGCTTTCGTGGCTGGTGCCTTCGTGGCGGGCGCTTTCGCGCCGGGCACTTTCGTGGCGGGCGCCTTCGCGCCGGGCGCTTTAGCAGAAGCAGGCCTGGTAGTTGGTGCTTTGGTAGCGGGCGCTTTAACGTCTTTTTTGCCCGCCGCTGCAGTTGGTGCCTTTGTAGGTGAAGTCGGCTTTGCGGCTCCAGTTGGTGCCTTTGTAGGTGAAGTCGGCTTTGCGGCTCCAGTTGGCTTTTTCGCTGCCGAGCTTGGTTTAGGTGGAGACTTTTCTTTTGCACCAGCCGCTGTAGGCTTTGCCTTAGTAGCCTTTTCAGCTGGCTTCTGTGCCTTTGGAGGCTGGTCATCCACTGGCTTAGCTCCTTCTTTGCTCTCATCCGACTTCACTGGCGCGCTCTCAATCACTTGTACGACAGCAGCTTGTTGAGCCTGACTCTGTTCCTGCGTGGTCGTCTCGTCCAAAACAGGTGCCGCTTCAGTGCTTTCTCCTTCTGATTTTATCACTGCTTCATCCCTGGGTGATTCTTCGACTTTAGCAGGCTTCTCTTCCAATTTGGGCAGTTCTTGCTGTTGAACAACAGTTTCTTCGCTTGTAGTAGGCTGTTCGGTTTTACCAAATTCGTCTTCCATTTTCGGAGGTTCCGATAATTCCGGCGGCTCGACAACAGCTTCTTTACTGGGAGCCGTTTCTTCATGTTTCACAGGTTCCTCTTCCAATTTGAGCGGTTCTGACTGTTCAGTGTCTTTGCTGGGAGCCGGTTCTTCGGTTTTACCAGATTCGTCTTCCACTTTTGGAGGTTCCGATAATTCCGGCGGCTCGATAACAGGTTCTTCGCTGGGAGCCGGTTCTTCATCTTTTACAGGCCCCTCTTCCAATTTCGGGTGTTCTGGTTGTTCAGTGTCTTTGCTGGGAGCCGGTTCTTCGGTTTTACCAGATTCGTCTTCCACTTTTGGAGGTTCCGATAATTCCGGCGGCTCGATAACAGGTTCTTCGCTGGGAGCCGGTTCTTCATCTTTTACAGATTCCTCTTCCAATTTGGGCGGTTCTGGTTGTGCAGTTTCTTCACTGGGAGCCGGTTCTTCGGTTTTACCAGATTCATCTTCCACTTTTGGAGGTTCTGACCATTCCGGCGGCTCAACAACAGGTTCTTCGCTGGGAGCCGGTTCTTCATCTTTTACAGATTCCTCTTCCAATTTGGGCGGTTCCGGCTCAGTTTCTGGAGTTAGATCTCCTACAAAAGGAGAAACGTTTTGGACGCTGGTTGGCACGTCCTCATTGACAACTGGTTCATCTGGTTTATCCAATTCAACATCAGCAGCTTCTGTTTCTTGAACTGGTTCCTCAGGAGCAACAGTTTCCTCCGGTGTAAAAGCAGGTGAAGGCTCCACGGTACCCTCAGCTTCTGCGTTGGTTTGGGTATCCTGCAGCAAATCTCCCAAATTAATTGGCCGCGGTGAAGCCTCTACCGCACTCTCAAAATCTGGCTTAGTTTCTGTATCCTGCAATAAATCGCCTAGATCCACTGGCGGCGAGCTCTCAACCGTTGTTTCAGTTACTGCCTCAGGAAGCTGTTCTTCGTGAGCCAATTCAACATTATCGACTACGTCCGTGCTCTTCGGCTGCTCCTCGGGTCTTTCCGAAGACGCGGTATCAATCGATATCAGTTCGCCATGATCCGGGATCGAAGCGAAGGGATCGAACGACGAGATATCGACGAGATTCGCATTTCCGTTCTGTTGAGCTCCTAAGAAGTCTTTAAGTCCCGACAGTTCCGAGAAGAGTAAATCTGAGACAGGGACAGAGCTATCGGTCTCGTCCGAAGCAGGGTGCTCGGGTGGTGAAATGTCTGTCGGCAAACGTTCGTCCCCCAATAAGTCTCCAATCGGTGCTGACACTTTTCCTACACCAGTCTCTTCGGTGTCTCCAGACTCGGGTTGTTTTACTCCAGAATCATTGTTATTTGCAACAGAAACCTGCTCTCCATCAAAAGCTAGAGTTGTAGCAACATCCGCCATTGTAGTTGTATCGCTCAAACGCCTTCGAATTTTACTGCCTTTTTGTGTAAGGTCCGGCGATGAAGTACGTCTACTTGTGCCAAATATCCCCTTGTCAAAGCGACTCTTGAGTAAGCTAAATGTCTTGGCCGTAAAACTGACGGGTCGGTCGGCAAGTGTCTTTGAAACGGACGTGGAGATTTTGCGTATAGCTTCAGATATGTCCTTCTCGTCCTTATTGGTCAGGGAACTTCTTTTCCCTCTGTCTTTGATTTTGGGCGAGGACTGATTTCCTAATTGCTGGTGTAAGCTTCCTTGCGAAGAATAAACCGGCGAATCTAGAGACGGATGAAATTAAATATTAATATAACGACAAAAAGGATTTCCCGCATCAAATATGTACATTTGTCAAACGCGGCATCACACAAACGGAGAAAAGTAACATTTATCCGATTCATTAGGAAACGAAAAAACTGTCTAAAAAGGCTATTGATAATCGGCAAATATAAATTTAAGGCCACTAAAACTGTCTTGAAACCAGGAATGGTATAAGTCGAGAAACATTATCTTCTTACTGCAAAACTAAAATAAGCTCTGTTTTATTAATGTGAATTCTAGACTATTCTTGTCTAAACTGGATAAGTATTTGAAATAGCTGTTGGGTCGATGCCAGTGTGAAGGTTGCATGAATGAAATACGGGAATTATTTACCTCTGATGAATGAATTGAGAGTTATTTACCTCTGTTGACAACTCCCACTTGTTCTTTCCTTTTAATCTTTTCGATCAGGCTGGTTCTGGCACCACTGCTTGCCGATATCGAGTTCCGCGGGCTGGTTACAGCTTGAGAACTTGGCGTATTTGGGGATTCGAGAGCTGCGAAAAAAAAAAAGAAAATTGATATGTAACACGGACTAACGGACTTCTACGGCTGGTTCCGTCAAAAGAAATTACGAAACCACCTTAACTTTACAGTACCTTCGGGATTAAACTAAAAACCCGCACGTTATCAGTCCAAATTGACGCTCTATTCACATACACGATAAAAGAAAGGAATATAAAAGCGATAATAAAGACAATATCACGCAGACACCACAATGAAAAGGCCCTGTCAGATAATTAACAATGCTGGCTGCTTAAATTAAAGCACTTAGAAGTTGTTTTACTTTCAGTTTCTTTGAACGAGTTAAGGCAAACTATAACAAACAAACTCGGTCGACCAATCGCGATAAGAGAAACAAGATTGTGGAAAGACTAAACAAGACGAAAACCGTAAAATTGGGAAGGCCGTTTAAAACAACAACACACGCGAAAACCTCCAATTTACAATGCTCTCAATTTACAATTTTGAGATAAAACGCCAATGTAGTTCTATAAATCCGTTAAATGGTTATAAATTCTGGATCGTTTGACGACATATCCCCATGAACTCGAACACGGTGCGAAATCGTACTACAATGAACAATGATGTGTTCTTCAATAAAAGTTTAGATCGTAGCACCGGCATTTATGCATGTACATAAGCTGGTGTATGAAAAAAAACTAAACCTTTAGTTACCAGATTTCGTTTTCTGATGCCACTTTTAACTCTTTATCACAACTCGAAAATATAATATTTTTATCTCCCCTGAAGGTTGCAGGTATTGGAATTACACCAAATGTGGAACCATGCAATAACGCTCAGCAGAAATCTGAATAATTTAGTTAACCGATCTGACATGTCTGATGCTTATGGCTTTTAGCGTACGAAACCAATTTGACAGTTTAAAATTCTGTATTTCGACCGTGGCGGGATAGCTAATTGTTGTAGGCTCTCGCCGCCTTTCGATTATACTCCCTTTTCAATCAAAATATGGGTTTAGTAGAAAAATATAGCCCAAACACATCTCAATGATTCTTCGCCTTTCATTTTTGGTCATAAATAAGAGATAAGTCTGCCCAAAAAAATTAAACGACGTTACTGAACATATTGCGGAGCCATCCATAAACACCATCAACGAAGCTCATAATAGCAACAACGTTTGCAAAAAGATGATTAATAATGTAGAATTCATCTGGCGGGATGCTTTTACGAAGAAAAGAAATAAAATATTTAGCACTTGTACAAACGTGAAAGACAAAATTGAGCAGCTGCTGGAAATGCCAAAAAATGATGACAAAAGACTGTGGTTGTGATAACAAGATGATTTTGCAAAAAATATATTTAATACTTTGCCGTCCGTTAGTTTTAAATTAATTATATACAGAGAGGTGTACTGGTAAGACGTTTTATAGAAATCCGTCAGATTTTTTATAATGAATAAAAATAAAATCCAGTTATTAACTTAAAAAACAGACCTTTACTTTACTAACAATGCTGGTTTATACTGACGTGACATTCACTACATAACCCTGGATTTCCACTGCAGCGTAAATTTTACTTGCGTAAATAAAATTAGAGACGATGTATGAATAGCTTGCGTAAAAGTAAAAGTTGAGCACGCCCTGGACCCCATAAAAGCTCGCACACTCGGCGTTTCAATAATCGCAAATACACTGGAGCTCACGTTTTCTTCCGATCCTGTTACCACGCCTAAAATGACCAGCGATTTAAGATTTTTTAGTGTCCGTTCTTCCAAATGGCCGCACCTATTGCTTTTTTCAGGGGCTCATTTCAGCCGAAAATTCCTTCGAACGCGTCTCCAAAATCTCCGATTACTGCTAGTATATAATAATACAAGCAATTTTCTAGTTCCCACAGTGTCTGTATTAATAAGGTGTAATTTGAATACTTTTCTGAAAGCAGCTTTGTAACCCAAAAAATATAATTCCATTTCTTGAAGATGACTTTACTCCTCTGTGAATTATGACATTTTTGCAATAACCATAAAATAAAATTCTCCTTACTGATCTGTTAGCACTTCTGGTAGGTTTCTAACCTGCAGTCAGGCCCAATTTTAGCAGCGCTCTCATTTATTCCCTCTTATGTTTGCTCACTATAATTTCCTGTGGGAATTGTTCACTAAGAGACAGAGCCTGATCGCAGGCAGAGGAGCATCTAGTGTAGGGGTCAACGCTTTAAGTGTATCTAGTGTAATCTAGTGTAGGGGTTTATGCCTCGCTTTCCATCCCTAAAATTTTCACTCCCTCTTCCCCTTATTCACTCTGCTCCCCCCCCCCCCCCCCCCCCCCCCTCCACAAACTCTATGGAGTCTTGATTTCTTGCACTAATAATAGCTGGGAGAAATTTCCATTTTTCAGTAGAACCCCACCTAAATACAGCCACCTCTTTATTACGTCCATTTTTTTTTGCCCGAAGAAAAGCTAAGTCATATAAACATATAGGAGACCAACCTCATTTGTATGGCCACCCTGTTAGTACAGCCAGATTTGGGTGGCCCAGTAATGGCCGGATTAACAAGGTTCCACTATATTTCAAGAGAATTTACTATGCTCAAATGAAATTCGTTATCCCTATGCATTTGGGGGGAGGAGTTTCTCTGTAAGCAATATCTCATTACCTGTCTGATCATTAATCATTAGTTATCAAATTCAGTGGAGAATTTTGGTGTGGACTATTGCTTCACGGACAACTCCATAGTTGAAAATGGTTCATCACAAGTCATGATCAAATTTTTGTTGACCACAAGATCCGTAATGTTATGTAATGTTGAAGTTGCAATGAATGAATTTCAACTCATTCCGTTATTTTACGAACACTATGGTAACAGCACCATATCGGAAACGATTGTTACCGTGAAATCCTAGGGCTTGTTTCAGGGCTTAAAATTTGTGGTTGAATCAAGTCACAGTTATTCCGAAACCTAATAGGGTGCCATGTTAATGAGCCATAAAAATAGGTATGCTGATAGGAACAATATTTCAGGGTAAAATTAATGTGCATGTTCAGGATGAAGGTTCTGACTGATGTTGGTCAGTAGGTTTAAAGAATAGCCTATTTTAAAGCTCTTAAAAGTGCTTCTAATATTTGTTTAAAAATATTGACACAATTGCAAACCAACAAGAACCAATTACCCCACTAGCAGGTAGTTGAGTAGGAATACATCACCGGCATGGAATTTGTATGGTTGTTCAATTAATGCCATGTCACTGGGTTTGTAGAGGGACCAAGAGGTTCAAATCAAGGTCAATATTGTAAAGTTAATTATTTGGGACAAAAGGTAAATGGACTGGAAATTTCTACAGTCCCTGCACAATAAACTTTAAATCCCAAGTTGAGTATAAAGGTCTAACAAGGAAAGAAAGTTTCTTCTGAAAGGAATGCAGTCAGCCATGCTGCCATTTATAAAGATCCTATTCTATCTTTATCATTATAATAACATCAGAAAAATATATATAATTTTATCAAGCAAGGACGTTGAAGTGTGATGTAATTCTGAGTATTGTATTGCACTGATCACTTGTGCACATAATATCTTAGCAAAATTTACATCTCTTGACAAGATTTCAGAAGTGCAAGCAGTCAGATTTCATGAAAGGTTTGTGTCACTAGTTTGTGTTTAATTAGACTGGAAGCTTTCTAATTTTTGTGAGTCACTCTTTTTGGGCCAATGACAATTTGATTATTTTTTTAACTTGAATGAGGTAATGAATCAATTCCTAATGTACTAAAATTATTACTGATTTCATTAAAAGGAAAATAAAAATACTTAAATTATGTTATTGAAGTTCACAGAACCCAATTTTTTTCTTTGATTCTTATGTTTGGTACCAGCACTATCTATCAAAAGGTTAAAAATTTGCTCAACTTAAGACATACTAGTTAAGGTGGCAGAACACAGTATGGCGCGCTCTTCAATTTCAGCTGCTTACGTGAGTCAGCGCGCGCAAAGTTTTGAGAAAAACAACATGGCGCCTATTCAGCGATCATTTTATTTTGCTCAGCGTGGATCGCGAAAGTTTTGTTTTTCGTCTTAAAATGAAACAATTTGTTGTTTGTAAAAATGTTTGTTGAATCAATAGATTAAATATATAGAACCACTGAAGAAATACACTTCCCTTTTGGTCGTTTTTGTCTTTGGATCGAGAACCCAGTTAAATGCAACGCATGCGCAGTTGACCAAAAAATTGTGACTGGATATTTTAGCGACTTTCCTCGGAAACGTGCTGATTTCTACGGAACCACTCATTAGAATTTCACGAAATTTGGCACAATAATAGTTTCGAATATGCCGAACTCAACTGCCACCAAAAATTTGAAATCTAACAGAGGAGATTTTTACAAAACGCAAACATATTAAACAACAAATTACGGAAGATCCCTCTGTCAAAATTACATGAGACTAGTGTTAACATGCGAATATTTTTACGAGTTTACTAGAGACAAATGATGGACAAAATCTAATGACTAGATTTTCTGAAAATAAACTAAACCAAATATTGCAGGCTGATTTCCAATCCACCGTGTTGCCATGGCAACAACCTAAAAGCTCAACAAAAATATCAAAATATAAAGCTTGTTTCTTAATCTTATGCCTCGCCAATTTTGGGCGCCCAGTCGTAAGTGGTTTTAAAATGACAATGAATGATGCATAGGTACAGTAAAACTGTGTTCAGCCACCTTAAAAGGGGTTATGTCACCTATTTTTAGTATCACTTTGAAAACCCAAAAAACATTTTCAAAGGAAACCTACAAATAATGGTCCAGTTTTGTTAACAAATACTATACTAGCGCATAGCAACTAGTATTTATTATCTTTAGCTGTGGATTGCCTGGATGGAAATGGATTGCAACTAGAAAAAAATTCCCAAGTGTCGTGGAAAAATCGCAGAAAAACGTATTATGGTTTGTTCTTCCTTAAATAAATCACTTGATATTTTCTTTTTGGTGTTTTAAGAAAAATTTTATGTTTGAGCAAAGGTACCTTGTCAACTATTTGGTGTATTTTGACCAAAACACAGCAGAATCTGTGTGACAATGCCCCTTTGAAATACTGTATTCATCTTTCTATATATAGAGCAGGTATTTGCTAGGGTGTGGTTAATAAGGCTGACAAGTATCAACAAACAAAAGATTGGACAAGTAAATGAATATAATAAATGTACAGTAGAGTTATCCAACATAAGATCCTAACATCGACCTGAAGTACAACTTAGGAAAAATTCACATGAAGGCTTTAATTATTATTTCCTTAGAAAAACTACTGCAATTGACCTTTTTAGCTTGTATATTTTGTTTTCCCAATGTAGGTTATGTGATGTTCTCAAGGGAATTTGTCCTTTATCTTTTCATTAATTATGCATACATATGCATGTGAATCTGAAAAAAATTAAAAGAAACAGTTCCCTAGGGTAACATCACATGACCTAAATTGGGAAAACAAAACATACAAGCTAAAGAGGTCTATTCAAAATTAACATTGAGAAATAACGGCACTGCTTATTTTAGTTTTAATTAACATTTTGACAGTATAATAAAAACTGTCATGATCCTGAATTCTGATGTAAAATTTAACAATCTGATAATACATTTTTGTGGTGGTGTCTTTAGATACTAAATTCACTGGGATGTTAATTATGCGGATAAAAACTGTGTTCCCGAAATATAACACACCGTGACTGTATATGGTACACGAAATCCATTCCTATGACGCCATACTATTACATTAACTAAACAAATGAGATTGCCAACATGGAAGCATTTTTACTGTTCATTTCAAATTAACCAAGACAGTGTTTCGAAACGACTAGAATCATACAATGAACTCAAACGACTTTTCGATCAAAGAAGTTCCTTCTATTTTCTATCGCGTGTTGTTTATTGCAATCGAGGTATAATTATGTGGCCTCATGTTGTATGTATGTAGCACATGGACTTAGCTTTTGGTAAACAATGCACGCTACGTTCAAAGCCTATAATAGAGCCTTTAAATAACTATCCAACAACTTAATTCTTATATGGCCAAGCAGCAACTACTTACAAAGTGTAAAAGAGATCGGCGTGGAAATTAACACGAAGGGATTTGGTAAAATTTTTGCATTCACGAGCTAATTCACGCCTGCCACATTTCACTATCATTACCATGATCAACAGGACTCCATCGAATTCTTCCATTCAATAGGAATGTATGTAGGTGTGGGAGTATTTACAAATACACTTGCTAGAAAGAAAGACACTAGCTTGCTTCAAGCGGAGGTTTAAAATGTAAAACATTTGCGCCCGACGAATAATTAGAAAAGCGTTACTTGCATGATTCAAGCGATATCGCTGTTGGAGTCCTCAAACGACTCGTGAAGAAAAATTAATGGCGACTGATGTGATCATCGATCGATGGTTGAGTTCTCGACCTGTTTTGACAGCAACAAGCTAACGTTTATTTAGTGTGATACATTAGTTCGTCAATCTGCAATTCGCTAACCCGAGGACCAAGTCCGCACAGATCGTAACAGTTTGCCTGATCCTCCTTTCAGAAACACGATATTTTAATAAATACAGCTCTACTTGACTCCACAAAATATCTGAAACACCCATCGATCGCGACAAAACTGCAAAGAAAAACACTAAAAGCTCGATTAGCATCGTTTTACCTTCGAAATCGAAGTTCCTGGGAAGGATTGCTTCAGAACAAACTGCCCAACAGATGGAAATGCCAAGAGCCCCTGAAATCTACAGCCAATACAACACGCTGTCGCAGACCAAAGAGAGCCTTGTTCGGTAAGTCGGAAGATTTCAGTAGACGAACGATTTACGCTGAGGGCGAGTCAGACACTCCGAGGGCGTGTTGCGAGGCATTAGCCAATCAGGAGGCCGGAAGAACAAAAGCTGCCAAATTTCTGTTTATTACTAGCAATCAGCTGTATGCAAATCAAGAAGCTATTTTATCGGAAACTTGCCAGTCCAGTTTTTCTTTTTTGTATTTAAAGCTGGTCCAAAAGTGGGTTTAAGAAGAATATTCCGGCCAAGTCGTTTTGAATTTGTTCATGTTTTTCTTTTCTTTTTTCCAGTTTATAATGAAAGAGTCCCGGGAATTACAAAGGGTCAGATCGGGAGTCGCCGTATTAAAGGTAAGTTAATTCACCTGTAAATGTCACACGATTTTATATGCTCCTTTGTTTCTTATGAAGACCTATGAAGACACTAGGCTGTCTTCCAAGTAAAAGTCTATGGTTGAAATCTATTTTACTTGCTTGAGTAATGGTAAATCTAATAAATTTCACATATTCAATCGATATCGCTTGTAAGAGTCAGTAAACACAGTCAGAACAGCTGAACAAATTTTATGTTAATGTACTCTATTGCTAAAACCTGGTTTTCATATGTCCCAGACGATCGGGGATTTCGCTGTTTCCCGACCGTCCCAGATTTTGCCGAATAATGAAAGACGTCCCCGATCATCTGGGATGGTCGGGGACTGGGCTCCTGTCGGGGACAAATCGGGAGCGTTTCTATTTTCCCGACGCGTCCCAGATTTCTGCGATGGTCGGCGATTTTCCCGACATATCGGCAAAATCTGGGACGGTCGGGAACAGCAAAATCCCCGATCGTCAGGGATTTCCCGACATATGAAAACCAGTCCTCACGGTGGCGATCTTCAGTGTCGGCAAAGGGGAGGATGGAGGATGAAGGGCAGGGACGTAGCTAGGATTTTTCAAAGAGGGGGTCACACTGTCACACCTAGAGTACTTACCAGATTGTCATGTCGACATCCACGCTGTGTTTTACTAAACTTATCTCACAAAGGGGGATCACGGGCACCCCAGGACCCCCTAGCTACGCCCCTGAAGGGGATGGGGCTGCCGTACACACACAGGCTTAATGTTCAGACTGCATACCTTCTTTAGAGGGGGCATGGGTCATCAGGTAATGTTCCAGTGTATCCCATCCTCCACCAATTCGGACCAACATATGATCATTCAACATCTAAAATAATTAAGCAGACAAAAGGCATCAACAAAATGATATAACTTTTTTTTTGCAATCTCATTGCAACTTGTGGGGTCATGTATAAATTTTAAAATATACTGCATCAATTTGAGTTTCTTCATAGGAAAAAAATAAAAATTAGAAAGTTCTATTGTCAGTAATTAAGCTTTCATCTGAAGAAGACAAGAATCCATACATTAACGTTAGTTTTAGGAAAAACAAAATTTAATACAAACTTTCTTACCACTTTAATTACTATTATAATAAATTTATCAGGATGCATATGTCAAAATTTTAATAATTTTTTCTGCATTTTTTTAAATTTCTTTTTCTAAATAAGGGGTCTGATGGCTTAAAAAAAATTCCCAACAGAAGCCCTAGTTTTGAAGACAACAACAAAAGCTGTTTAATGCCCTATAATCATTATAAAGACTGAGCCAAAAATGGGTAACATTACAGGTCAATTACACTGTTATCCAATTTTGATATTGCAGCCTTGAAGAAGTTTGCCCATTAAAAGATGAATGCAATCAATAATGTGACATGTGATGTTCTAAATTTGCTTTCTTTGTTGGTCATACTCACCCGAACAAACATGATTCGTCCAAGAATGATGTACTTTCCTTCTTTCAGTCGATGAACAAGTTTAATGTTGTAGTTTTGAGCAAGCTTGCAAATCTGTTCCAATAAATCATTTATAAAATATTTTTTGTAGTTTAGAAGAGCAACACAAGGCTCGTTTTAAATAGTTCCAACAAAACAGGTGTGCAGAGGCCATTCAAATGGTTCCAACGTCAGCCCAACAATCGGCCCAACATATAATGTGCATGCAATGTGCATATGATGTACACATGCAATGTGCATATGATGTGTGCATTTAATGTGTGTGCGGAGCATTTGTCTGAGAATAAGGGAAATGTTGGTGCAAATGTTGGAATTGTTTAGGGACGAACCATTTTTTTTTATGGGTGGGGGGGGGGGGGTTGGAAAAATTTCTCCTGCAAACATTTTTTTTATATGCGGCACCTGCTGCAAACAATTTTCTTTGTGTCTCCGTCCGACTGCCATACTTTCAGCAAACAACTTTTTTCTTTATTTTTTGCTTGCATACAATTTATTTCAGTGTTTATAGCATCTGCAAACAATTTATTTCAAAATTTTCCAACCCCTCCCCCCCCCCCCCTGTCAAAAAAATAATGGTCCGTCCCTTAAACAGGCCTTTCAAAAGGAGTTTTATGATGATAACTAATTATTATAGAGGGCTTTTGAGAATAGTAGATATATTGAAAATATACAGAATTTCCTAGCAAAATTTTAAATGTTGTATTTACATGTAGGAACCATGAATCTTTAGGAATAATTTTTCATTTCTTTAATTACCATTCATAACACACAAACATTTAATGAATTCCTACATTTTCCCTAAGTAATAAAATATTCATGATTTTAATAACGTAAGCTTTCAATTTTATCATTAAATTAAATTGCAAATTTTATTCTTAAATTAGCTGTAATGTATAAATCCGGTTCACTCTCTCCAATGTTTTAAATTGAGACAATAAAAAACAATTTAGCAATAGATTTCCTTTTAAAATATTTTACTGCGTTTTCGTCATGCATTCCCGTCTGGGTGGGAAAAAAATATTGACCTTTTAAAAGTTATTGATATTGAAACAAATATATGCTACCCATTTTAATTTTAATTTTAATTTTAAATAGATCCAGCCATAATTACTATGCGAAAAAATATTTGCTTTTTTACGAGAAAATAATTTAATGCTCGTTCTCCTTGAAAACATTTGTTTACAGAGAATAATGAAACATTTTTTAATTTCGCGTGATTTTTCCCGCAGGGAATGCATTGCACTGGCTTTCTTTTAGAAACGTCAAACGTTTGAAATGAAGTTTTATTGAACTGGTTTCCATGGGTGACTGGAAGATTCGATGTCTCAAAAACCTTTTAACCTTGATACCGCGTTATCATGATCATATTCGCTTAGTAAAAAGCTTTCCGGCTGTTTACTGATGACAGATGTTTATAATTGTTCAAAACTATAGGATGTGAAACTTAAATTACACTTAATGAAGCCATTTTAGTATCAATAAAACACGGTTAAAAGATATAATACTGAAGCTATTTTTTAATAGCTTTTTGAAAAGCGTTGAATTTTACGTACGAAAGATGTTCATTTTTAGACGAGACGTGCGAACCGAGGTGTCACCGTTATCAATAATTCTGATCAGTCATAAAGTTGAGTGATATTTGCATAATTTGTGCATCGATGTCACCATATACAATATTGCTTATTAAAACTGCATATACTTTCAAAAAAATTGTAACTTCTTGGTTTGTAAATACTTTCTTCGAAGAATTGATGCATTTCAAGTCAGAAGACGTGAAATTCCAGCCCCCTACTAATCAAACTGTCACCGAATACAGTCGGTGTGCAAACACTCTCACCAGTAATTTTTAAGATTCAAAAGACTGCGTCCATCCATGGAATTGTTAATTAGGTCAGCACTTAGAAAATTCCATTTGGTTAACATAAAATGTACTGCAAAACACGAACAAACAACTTACCTGTTTGTCTAATTCGGATTTTGGTCCAGTGCTTTCCAGCAGTGACGGAAGTTCTTTGGTCTTCTTTGGAGAACTTTTTTGATCTTTTGGTTTCAACAAGTTTTGTTTTCGTGTAACAGTGGTTGTGATTATCTCTGTTTTCTCGGTCTCCTCTTGCGAAAACTCCGTGAGACGAGAAGCCGTGTTGTCTCCTTCTTCTTGATCAAAAACCGAGTCGACACCAGAATCAGAGTCGAGTGAACTCGGGCTTTGGATTTCTGGTGGATCTGTCTGTACTTCAAGGTTGTCAATTTCAGACATGTTTATTTTCTCTACGTCCAAAACCTGCCCTTGCCCATTTGAAAGTTCCGTGTCGCTTTGAGCCTCGTCCTCTTCGATTTCTTTCTCCATTTGAATTAATTGCGGTAGCTCGTCAAGCTCAAACTTTGCTGTCCTTCTGACAATTTCCATGAGGCAGATAATAACCCCTCGGCAGCCCTCACGGTAATCGTCGACTTGCACCACATCGTTCGATTCGAACAGGATAGCTTCGGGAATGTCATGGCTTCGACACCATGTAAGAAACTGTTGCACATTTTCCCTGGATCGGAAAAGTTTGATTTCTTTGCCGCACTTGCTCATGGTATGATAGCGAAATTTCTTTCCTGGCACCGGAATGTGGTGCCTCTGAGAATATAACTCCGCTTTCTCTTGAATGTAGTTCGCAAGTCGGCAAAGTAGCGAGCCATCTTCCAAAGCGTAGAAGAAAAACTCCGGAGAAATCACCACATCGGGAAATAACTTCGCCAACCACTCGCTTTCGTCTTCCATCATTGCGTACAGAAGTTCGTTCTCTTTTTCCCATCGCCTTACACTTTGTATACTGTTAGTTTTGAGCCTTCGAAAATTCGCTCTATTACGTGGTGTTACGGTTACGACTAGCTCTTCTGTCGCAGTAGTCATTGCTGTTCGATTTCCGGTTCACCCTCTTCAAAATTGGTTCAAACCGCCATAATACTCTAGACTTTCTATATCGATCTACCAACCACACGATCGAGAATGATCACTCAACCCGCTCTCGGCGATGTTCATTTCGACGCTGTTATGTTTGAATGAATACATAAATAATTGTGTTCAATCCCGGGAGCTGATGGTTCCGCGCCGAGCCTGTTTAATAATTCCCACAGGCGGGAATATTAAATATTGTTTCTGTCAGCAAGGGTCGCGCAATGTTTTCCTTTCTTCTCAAGTGTGATTTTTCATGCACCGTTTACCTTTTCAGTTCTCTCGAGAAAATGTTCATGTGACATCCCACAGGAAATATCACGACAAAAATTCACCTCTCGCATACGATCTATTTATAATCGTGCTATCGTTTGCCAAGCAGCCGCTATAAATATTGGTTCAAAGCAATTTATTCAGTTGTTTTCAGCGAAAACTGCGATGGAATAATATCCTAATTTGAATAGCATTGCAACTAGTCGTTCCAAATAATTACACGACGACAAAAACGCCTATTGAATCTATTGTTTTCGACGAAAACAAAAGTCTAAGTTTCAAACGAAATTAGAACTAATGGTAAGCAAAATCACACCTCTCGATCGCTTTGTTGAATTTGTCCCACTTCGCTAGGAGACCATATCCGTGTGAAAAAACGCAAGGCTTATTACAGATGCATAGATGACCCTTGTTTTTGTTGTCCGAGTGATCACTTTCTCCAGTGGTTTACATGGCATGAAAGTTCCTTGTGGCACTCAGATTTTAAAAAAAGCAATAAGAGACTGTTACACTAACCGGAAGTTGAGGGGTAATCTGTTTTGAAAGCCCCTGCAACCGGAAATGACGATTTTGTACTTTCGGGGAACGCGTCTTTTTTCACAGACTGAAGATAGAAATACGAAGTTCTTCTGTTTTGTCGAAAATCTAATTTAAGCGACCAGTTAATTATATTCTGAAGAATGTGTCATGTAAAGTAGGTCACTTATATTACAATCTCGCCTTATAAAATTTCATTTTATTAGTTTTGAAATGAAATGTTTTTCTACTGCGGGAAAAACAGCGTTTATAGCCTTTCTAACTTGTGAAAATATTTCATTTCATTATCTTAGAATAAACATCACCTATTTTCAGTCTTTTATTGAAATTTATTTGTCTCTTTTCCGTTTCAGTCGTATCGGGGGGATATTCGATCTGGAACAAATTTTGGAGCCATCTTATAGCGCCGTCTTTGTCTGGCAGCGATACCTCAGGCAACTAGCTGCGTATGGCTACAGATCTGCTGATACACAACAATCCAGCTTAGGATTTCAGAGAACCGCTCAACGCAAAATGAAAGCCACTTCGTTTACGATGATGTCACTGTAACTTAATTTAGATCATGACATCATTCTCCGAAAGATAATTGAAACGATACGGCTTCAAACACGATTTAAGTTTCTGTGGTAACAACGCTTTTGGTAGTCCATTGAATTTGTAGTCTGTGAATAAAAAGAGGCGGATAGCAAGATAGGATGCGTTAAGATGCAACTCGCATCCGGCGGAGACAGAGAAAAGGAAAAAAAAATAAGATTAGGAAGTGCACGCGGAGGAAACAAAGGGCGTAAAACTAAAAAAAATCTGACGTCACTTGTATTGTTGGGATCGTGCGGCTAAAATACTGGCTTTTGATTTTTTTCGAGGACTTATTTTCTTTCTGCGTCATTGTTTAAAGTTTTACCGGCCCCCCCAAAATTATTCTAATTTGTTGAAGATGGTTGAGTTAAACAGACCATGTACCAACGTGTTGTATAGCGATACACCCAGATGCATAACCGATAACCATAAAGAAAACACGAGTGTTGCGTTGCGTGTTTTTGGCAATGCACCAAAAAACTATATGATATAAATATTGTTTCAGTCATACTATCATTTTCGTAATTAGGCAAATATTGAAGTGCTTGTGGGTTTAAATATCCGGCTGAGAGACACTTGAAAAGTACTGAGTAAGAGATTAAAATATTGACTTCTGTTTTCTTTTTCTCCACTTGGCGTATCTTAATACGTTTCCCCTCAGGCTCGCGTCCCACTGCGCACACACCTGTTTAGCACATGGTCGGCGTCACAACGTCGCATTGTGCAGCCTCTTTTACCAAGTATTACACATAGAAACGAGGCTTAAGCCCGATCCCGCAGGCTCAAAAACATCTCAGGGAGATTTAACCTTAAGAACTTCCTTTTGAATCATTTTGTAGTCAAATACCATAATAAGAATGGTCCAACCCCACCCCAGCCCTGTGGACAGACTGAAAGACAGTCCGCGGTGTTTTCTTTTTTTGTGTCTGCGAATCCACTGAACTTCAAATTCTCTGGCGCGCGTTTTTCAAAACCTCCCGTGAGCTTTTCGGACCGACCCTAAAGCTATTTTTCAAATTCAATTTCTTTCCAAGTGGCGATTAAGTTTTTATCCCGCAACCACCACAGCGTTTTTCGTCAACTTTGGAATTTTTTGCTTAGCTTTCAAATGAACGAATATTGAACCCTTGCATGTTGGTAAACCGCTCTGCATGTAACAGAGCTTTTCGGGCCCGAAAATGTGTTCGGGACTTTTGAGAAACGCATGCCTGGAGTCAGTACTCCTGGTGTGAAAATATGCCAGCAATACTATCGTTTATTGAATTAGAGGTGAGTTCTGTTAGGCAACGACCTCTGATAACAACAGGCCGTGGGTTGTTCTTACGAGAGATTCAATTGGACAAACAATATTTGAGCTCCTCCATCCAGAGGGAGCCGATACTCACAACAAGAGTCCTTAACGACAAAAATATATACCACATAAAGAACTTTTCGGTGAAGTCAAACCATGAAACCGAAAGTACCTAAAATTCCGCTTAGAATCCATAAAGCCGCCAAGAAACAACAGATAAACTTACGATAAAATGCCATATAAATCCTTATTTTTTTGTCGTTAAGGACTCTCGTTCTGAGTCTGGGCTCCCTGTGCTCTATCTAATGGCCTGCATTGCAGCTTGAGAAGAGAAGACATGATGAAAATAATTTTTGGAACACCAATAGACAGTTGATACCCACGCAAGAGAACCCAGGGCCCGCGGAGCAGATTTTAAAGTGTGTGGGCTAAAGCAAACGCGTAAAGCGTGAGCCACCTTTTGGGTCCAGAGGCATGCCTCCCCCGCCCCCCCCCCCCCCCCCCCCCCCCCCTCCCCCGGGAAAATTTTGAGTGTACGTCGGCTGAAATGGGCGGAAAATGCATAAAAAAGTGGTAATCGTATGGCAGACAGAAGCCTTTTCAACACCTACTAATTTTACAGATATCAGCCTTTTCTAAATATTGCAACAAACACAAGAAACAAAATAACCGCTGCTGATTCTCTACCCAATTCTCTACCCAATTCTCTACCAAATCGCACGTGGCGATGGCTACAGATGAGCTCGAATAGAGCTCATCTGTAGCCAGCATGAATTCGAGCTCATCTGTAGCCATCACCACGTGCGATTTGGTAGAGAGTTGGCGTTCACGCTAATTTTCCTATCTTTTTGCCGCTACACCGTGCTGACGAGACCCAACCAGGTCGAAACAGCTGTCTACGGTTGCATTTTGGCTTTCAGTTTGGGCTCTATCTGATGTCGTTGTTGCGTTAAATGTTCTACGTAGTATCAGCCTTGCTTTACTTTGACTTAAAATTTAACCCCTCTCACTTTTCGTGCAAGGTAAAAAATATCCCCTTCCCCTCCAAACGGAGCTTGTTTAAAAAAAATAAAAATAAATTACCCCCCCCCCCCCCCTCCCAAAAAAAAGAAGGAAAACCACCGTATTCTGCTTTTTTGACTTTGTACAACCTTTCTTGGCGCTACCGGCTGCAAGCCGTTGAATATATCCATTCTATATGGAACGTAAAAAACTCGACTGCGGTAGTGTGGACTACAGAAAAAACAATCAATTCCAGGAAAGGTTAGTAAAAGGTCATTTTCGAGGTGTGGGGGTTAGGACCTTGAACTCGGGTGGCCCACAATACCCATGCAATTTACGTTGTTTTGCGTTAAAACCGATTCAAAGACCATTTTGTTTGGCAAATAGGTTCTATGTCAGGGAAAACAAGCGATTAAGGTCTTTTAGAGCTCGCTTACTGCGGCCTATTTAGTTCTGTTCCTTTGTGACATCACATACGAAAACCGTATGTACTAAACCTTAGGCATGATCAAGAGCGGACCGTGGAAACCTGCATTACATCATGTTTGACTAAACGCTTTGAAACAAAAGAAATTATTATAGACTGCAAAGTCAGCCTTCTCAAAAGCGTGACTAAATCATTCAAAAGGGAAAGCTAAACTACTCAAAAAGCAAAACTGAATCAGTCCACAATAAAAGTCTGATAAAGGGCTTAAAATATACGAAATACTGTATCAACAAATGCGGCTCTACACTTTTGAAATCTCCGCAGAGGAGAGAGCGATTTATACTCCTTCATAAGTTGGAAAATCCTTCACTACCATGACATCTTGCACTTTGTAAGACGGGAAAAGGCCAGTTCTACCTGTGTTACGGTTGACACCTGTAAAGTATCCGTCCCAGTGATTACCGGCAATTCCTATGCGATCTCCAACATTGAGGTCGATTTGAGAACTATCCTGAGCCTTGTGGGGATAAACAGCTTGCACATCATGTTCTGATTGCCCATGAATCCAATAGATATCATCCAGCGACTGGACGTTCTTGGATGCATCTGGTTGTAATGACTGCATCAGTGCATAGACCAAACGGCATACCTGATTCAGAAAACACCACGTGATCAGCTCGCTACTTCTTTGACTCAGAATATTAGCCAAAACAGTACAAAATCTTTTTTTTTTTAATTAACAGCACCGTACGAAGACACTAAATCAGGCACTCAACCAGTGGAAGCGAAGCGGATAGGCGACGGGCGAAGTAAACAAATTTCGAGTGGTGACGGAGAAGCCGGATAGGCGCGAACAAGTTTCTTCGCCTCTTACTCCGGTCTCAATTTTTCCTTCGCCTCCCTTTCTACTGTGTGAACTCCTAGAACAGGCTTGAAGGCTCTGTTCTGTTCTATGAACACATTTAAGGATTTCATTCATACATTAACAGTTTAGGAACCGTTTTGTGTTTCCCCTGGGAGGGGGCGAGTTGAGAAAAATTTGATCCAAAAACTAATGCCCTCAACCCCTTTCCAACTCAAAGTTTGGCCCTGCCCAAAACACTGTGTGGGCGCCTGCCAACCAAACAGGGAGCACGGAGATTTTTATTAACAAGTGTGAGCTGTTTTTATATTTATCCCTTTAACTCTGCAGAATAAACCACTGAAGTGCTGGGAGAACTACTGACTACTGAAGTGCACCGTAAATCCTCTATTAAGCTTCCCGGGAGGAGGAAGGAAGAGGGGAGGCTTAAAACCCGGGGGGGGGGGGGGTGTACTCTGCAAATTTTTGGGTGGGGGTGTGCCGCAGGGACTCTGAGACCCTTAACCTATACTAGACCATTTAAGCTGCATTTTGCAACCCTATACTAGACTTACACCGAAAAACCTTACCCTATCCTAGACCTATTCCAGACTTGCTATTTTCCAGAAACTCGTTCACTATCACAGTTATTTATAGTAAAAATGCCGTACTGTCCCCCGTACCGATTTTTAAATGCCATTTGCCAGTAAACCTTGTCTAGACTAAATTCATCACGCAACTGATCAGTTTCGCGGAAAATAATACCCTATTCTAGATCAAAAATCTCTGATAACTATACCCTATCCCAGACTAAACTGCCTGAAAACAATACCCTTTACAGCGGTACATACCTATATAGCTCATATATGGGAGTACCCCCCCTCCCTGGGTGGGGGGCTTAAAAGAGAGGGGTGGCTTAATAAATTTCTTGCTCCAAAAACAGGGGGGGAGGGCTTAGTAGAGGATTTACGGTATGAATTAAGGACGTCATCCTAATATTCTGCCAAAGAAGCAGCATGTCGTTACTTGACGGTCAGTCATTTCGTTTCCCTACGATTTCCGGGCATTCTGTCAGGAGCGCGAAATAACATTAATCAGAGAGGGATTCTAGATAATTAAAGGAAGTGTAATCGAGTGAATTGTCTGAAATCTCCGCGTTGGTTGCGGGTGAAGCAGGCCCTATTCGGAGCTCGAATCGAAGATGGTAGACCTTCCTGCAGATAAATTCACTTCTGGCTGGCCCCTATTGTTTCATTGTTTCGCCCGTCTATTGTTTCAGACCATGTATTTTTGTTCTGGGAACAGGCTCCTTAGTGGGAGCATAAGAGTCCGTTTTAACCCTGAGTTTCCAACTAAGAATCCTGTTCACAGGCGAGGGTATTTCAGTCAACAGTTTTAGTGCAACAAAAAAGTGGATCCTCTTTTGCTGATTCATAGCAATCAAGAGAATTTGACAACCTTTTTCCCTTTAAGTTGTCACTTATAGAGTGTTTTCACGCACGTAACCGGCGGCCATATAGAGGTTTTGCACGGCAACCATGTTGCATGGCAGGAACAATGAAAATGTTTTGCATTAGAAAGAACATTCTTTCCCATAGGGAAAAGAATCTATTGTTCCTGCCATGCAACATGGCTGCCGTGCAAAACCTCTATTGGAGTGCTAAAAGACCCTAAAACAATATGAAATGTTTGAATAGAGCTAAAGTCCCATAGGATTCGTTTAGGACACCAATATGGCCGCCATATCATTGTTTTAGGAAACAAATATGGCCGCCGTGACGGGGTCACTTGCAAACGCTCTGTACCACTCCCCAGGCATCGTTCCTCGTTCTAGCGCGGTGTGCGTGGAGTTCTGGGGCTAATGCATGCTTCGCCCGTCGATGCTTCCTGCATGTGCTTTCCTACTGCCAAGGTGGTGTGTGCACGATGCTAAGAAAATGAAAATGTTTGGAGGGAAAACCCATGACATACATGACCTACAATGTCTTACATTTGATGAAAACGTGCAAACTATGTAGTCGCATTCCGATAGCATCTGAATATCAAATACGATACCACGGAGAGAGGCGTCAGAAGTGCGTGAGTTAATAAGTGCAGCAGATTTGGAAATCTCATTATCACTTATAAATTCATAGTTCTTGTACCTGAAATGTAAACGGTTAAATCATTAGAAAAGCTTCGTCATCTTGACAGAGGGGAAGAACAATTTAAGGATAAAGGTTAATCCGATAGACAAATTCGGCTAACGCATTGTTGTACCAAATTCAAACCTTTTGGGATCAGAACTCTTTGTTCGTCATATTTCCCTATGTATCAATGAAGCATTGACATGGAAATTATATGGAAATATTGTGAACAAAGAATCCTTATATTCCCTGAAGGTTTGAATTGGGTACAACAATGCGTTTGCCGAATTGGTGTATTAGTTGCATTGTGCCTATTATATGGACAACAAAATACAAGAAACTTTCTGTTGTTATCTGATTTCGGTATTATTCTATACTATCTTCAGACTCAAAGAAACATACAAAGCGCGGAAAGTTACTTGTATTTTGTCGTCTATATAATAGGCACAATGCAACTAATTGGAATAACCTTTATCCTTTATGTACCCTGAAATTATCAACTGTTCGACGTAATTTATGTGTAATAACGAGGTGTCGTCAAGGAGGGAGTCGAGGCGGCTGTACTATATACTCAGTGCAAATAGTATAAACATGGAAAATAAAAACCTACTTCTCTTTTGCCTCAGACAATAATTTTGAATCATCTGTCGCAAGATACACCCGTCTCTGTTCTACAGTTTGGACACTCTCCAGTTTATTATAGTACAAGTCTACCCAATACATGTACTCCTCAATACTGTGAAAGGCTGCTTCTGTCTCGATTTTATCTGTCCGTCGGACATGGACTCTAAAAGAGTTAAAATAAAATGAAAGATACCATAGAGCAGTTTTCAATTGAGTGTCAAAAGTAATTTCGCAGTTGCTTTGGTTTCAGTTGCATTGCTACGCCTTGTGGTTGGCTAAAAAATCTCGCGAGTAAAACCAAAACCAATTATGACTTACATGCGTGTGCACGCGTGTGCACGCGTGTGCACGCGTTTTCCCGCGCTTGGCGCCGGTTACATGTATTTTTATTGCGAATTGCTTCTAGTTCTGATTGGTTCATTGGATTGTCTGCGTCTCTTGTGATTGGCCAGAATAATAACTTTGGTTTTGGTTTTACGGCACTCAAGTAAAAAAACTTCCGCTCTAAAACTTCCCTCAAAAAAGAGTAATTTGTGATTAACACCCTCTCCAATAAACGTCCGATCTGCGTTTAAAAAGACATCCCTTCCTTCAGTCATCATTGGCTACAATCTGTCTCATTCCCAGGCGCAGGGAGCAGGAGCTTTCGATGGCATCGGAAGGGTGAACCGCACTTCTTCTAGCTGGTTGAGGCTTCCCTTGGTCCTGTGCGTTCTCTGTCAAGGTTTCTGCCGGAATCTCTCGCGCTCTTCCCACCGAAAATCCAAGAGGCGCCTGGGTAAAAATCAGGGTTTTCGAGAGAGGACGAAACACTCAATTTTTGGTCATCAGAAAGCTCAGCTTAAACTTTTGGGAGGCAAATAGCTTGCTTAAAAAATTCTTTGAAATTAAGCTCGAGCTAACTTTTTCGGAGAAAGGAATTTTGTTCCTAATACTCCAAACAGATATCTAAAATTGATAGCTGTTACAAGTATTCCTTGGTCAACGTTTGTTAGGTTCCCCTGGTACTTGCAGAACTGAGCACAGACTTGACGTGTCCCGACTGAAATATCGTAATTTCATGATTATGATCAGAAGCTTGCTTGATGGACGCAAAGAATATGCACTAAAAAGAGAACATAACGACTAAAAAATCCCAAAATTCCACCAGAATGGAAACTTTGATTTCCTGACCGCCTGTCAAGAAATCAAAATTGATGAACTGTAATCCACTTCCATCCTTGTAATCCTGCACTTTTTCTCCAAACCACTGTTTCTATTTTGCTCTATAGAATCTTTTTATCGAGCAGTTTCATTTGAGTATCGAAAGTAATTACACAATTGCTTTGGTTTTGCATTGCTACGCTTTGTGATTGGCTAAAAAATCTCGCGCTAAGTCTTCGGACTGTCCGATTTCCGAGAGCACTTAGGGAAGACAAGTATAAGGGAAGTTCTCAATTGAACCACGTTGAATTAAAATGTTTTGAAATGAATATTTTTAAGATTATACAGCAGCTATATACACACAGTGTACATTATGTTTGTTTTCGTATGATGCGAGTAAGCTTTTTATGTTTTATATTCAAGCAACTGCAACATAAAGACATTCATTCACAAATAAAAAGGGAAAGATATTAAAAATGCGAATTTAACTTCTTACCCGACAATAGGTTTCTTGAAACCAAGCAAGGATCTTTTCTTAGCCATTTTATCTTGAACTTCTGGCTGGTAACGAAATAAATATTTTGCAAATTGTCCAATCCACCAAACGAATGGATAGCCGTGGATTTGCTCTATTCTTCCAGCTAAGTCCTTTGGTACTGCTAAAGGCAAGTATTTTGGTCGAGGGAATAAAGAAGCTTCCAGGGGAATCAAAACATTCTTCGGTTCATAATACTTAAAGGACTGACGGCTCCAGCTGACTAAATTCCCCTCGTAAGTTGAACAGTTTTCACTAAACGGCTTTAAAATACTGTTCCATTTCGAATTCCAGCTACTAGTGTCTACTATGAGGGTTCTTTCAAGACCATAAGCTACAACGAAACAGTACATTAAGTGATGGACCTGACAACTGAATCCGGATCCACAACCTCCGTTTAGTTGACATACGAGCTTCTTCGCCGCTTTGCAATCTTTTGGATGCTGTAGGAAATGAAGCCTTCTTTGAACAAGATCGCCAAGGGACTTATGCTCTTTTTTAGCCCATTCTTTCTGGCCATCGATTGTCCCCAAATTCTCAAAGTTTACCGACAAAACATTGTGCATGTCTTCCAGTGTCTCCATCATCTTCTGGAGTTTAGATCTCACATTTTGGCCGGCGATCGTGTTAACCTTGCTCACTTCTGAACTTACAAAATACCATAGTTCCTTCAATATCTTCTCTGCTCTCCTTCTTGTAGCTAGAAATTCCTTGCTATGTGGTGTTAATCCATTGAAAACCTTTTGCTTTTCAGAAATCAGGTTAAGTTTTTGTTGCAGTTCCAAATTCTTCTTTCTAAAATTTTCAGCTTCAATCTTCAACTGATTCTCTAGACTCTGAATTTCTACCAATTTCTTGTTAAGTCCCTCGTATTTCTTGTCAAGTCGTTCGTATTGATTCTGCAGTAATTCTAGCTGCTTCTCTTTCTGCGAGAGATCTGCCACCTTTTGATTTGAATCATCCACCACGGACAAAATCTGCCAGCGCATGATACCTAGAATAACGAGCCATATTAACACGAGAACAAAGATATATTTCCATGTTGCTCGTGTCATCATGATTTTTAGCTTGTCCGGAACCCTAAGCAAATTTCATCATTTTATCGTCGATAATAAATCTATTACTAGTGCATCGAAAAGACATGTACAGTGAATGCTGCGGCAAATAGGATAAACAAAAGAAAATTTCTTTAACACGGTACGCCTCATTAAAATGTTCTTTTGTCTCATCTTGCACGGTAAAAACAATGGCGCACTGCAAGCGAAATGACACTTTGGCCGTGTGAAAAAAGACATATGGCACAAGCTGTTCAAGCTCTTTTTTTTAACTTTACTTTAATCCCAGATTCAATCGCGTCCACTCGATCTGATATTGGTTATTTTTCATTGAGAACTAGAACAGAAAGCAGATTTCATAAACAAAGCGTTTCGAAATGTTCATTAGCACTTGATTAGAACTTATTTTCTTAAAAGTGGGGGGCTAAATCCCCCCCCCCCCTTACCTCCAGCTCCTCCCCCTACAAGGTGCCGGGCCCCCCAGGTTGCTAGTGGACTAATTTTAAAACTTCATTTAATCTTCAATTTTTCTTATTTCTCAAAATTTGACAAATGCTTTGAGAAAAACTATTTCCTCCCAAAAATTTACATAACACCCCATAACATAAATTCATGAGATGAGCGAAGGGTTTTTGTATTGCTTGAAACGTGAACGAGATATTTCCATTAAACCCTTGTTAAGTGGCGGGAAAATGGCATTTAGAAGGTAGATTTCTGTCGCTACCCATACTCTATACCTCTCAGTCTGCACCGGCCCGAAAATGGTCTCTTCAGCTGATATATTTGCAGCCTAATTTTTCTCTTTTGTCATATGTATCATTGATAATATCAAAGTCTCAGACTTATTTCCAGGACCGCTAAGAATTTATGCGAGGCAAAATTGCATCCTTATTTTCCAATCACATTTACTAATATCGTTTAAACAATTTTGACCGATTATTATGCTGTCACAACGGTTATGGACACAGCTACCCAAAATTAAACAAATTTTAATTAAAAATACTTAATTATCCTCTCCCCGTGAGGAGCTTTTCAGGGATAATGAAACACAATACAGTCAAACCTGTATATAACGGTCACCCTTGGGAAATGGCCAGGTGAGGGCCGTTATATACAGATTTGACTGTATTAGAAATAAATATTACAAATGAAACATAAACAAGTTAAAAGTCCCAACTGACAGGAGGCAGACCAGTTGGCTATTTTACAAGCGTGGCTGAGGAGTTGCCGAACGCGGGTCTACCGTCAAACAACTCCAGTTTGCATTAAAAAAAAAATGATCAGCGAAACAAAATTGTTATCAGTCCAGTCAAGTAAGATTTAATGCGTCGTAATCTGTTTATTATGATTATTTTTTGTTTGTTTGTTAGTTTTATTTGTTAACTTTCTATATAATCTTACGCTTTTGCATTACTGTAATCGATTTATAGTCATGCAAATAAAGCTTGTTGTTGTTGTTGAACGCATTCAGAGCGGGACTTGTACCCGGGACCACAGAATTTCAAGTCCGGCACCGTAACCACTCCATCACGCTGCCTCCCTCACTAACAAGCAAAAAAAGCCAAGTGATAAATTGTACAAAAATATGATTTATTCACTCTTCCACACGTGGGCAAAGAATATGGATTCTACAAAGAATTGCAAAGAGCACGAAAAAGATTACCTTTTATAAGAACATTTTTACACGTAATCTATTATTAAACCTGTAATCAGGCTGCCTTCTCCGATAGAAAAACGAGGGGAAACGAAACGCAAGGACTTCTTGAGATGAAAACAGGGAGGGGGGGGGGGGGGGGGGGGGGGGGGGGGGGGGGGGGGGGGGGGGGGGGGGGGGGGGGGGGGGGGGGGGGGGGGGGGGGGGGGGGGGGGGGGGGGGGGGGGGGGGGGGGGGGGGGGGGGGGGGGGGGGGGGGGGGGGGGGGGGGGGGGGGGGGGGGGGGGGGGGGGGGGGGGGGGGGGGCTTGTATCCTTCGTATGCGTTATTTGGGTCACGCAATGCTCTGGAGAAGTTTTGCGTGACATCCCAAATAACGCTTGCATCGGAGACTATTGAAAGATCGCCTGACTGTGGTTTATATTCTGCTTGATTCAATGCAGCCCTAAAGCATTCTACGACTGTTCTAAAGCAGCTACCAATCAATGTACCTACGACCGTCGGAGTAGTCGTTAAAATAACCTATATTAATGCAATAGTTTAAACCCAAGTCACTTTACAATAGGAAATTAATTAAGTACATTATATCAACTCCGATCGCACTCTTTTATATACATCTTTCTGCGCTTGCTCGTGATAATGTCCTCGAAAAGAACGAAATCGGTTTTAGTAGCGCCATATCTGTAAAGAGAACCGAGAAAAACTGGTTAAGAAACAAAGAATACCTTAGGCTTTCGCAATCCCAAGGGTTTTTATTTTCAAAAGAAAGGATTACGTCCATATTACATTACATCCAAAAAATACAATTCAAGGTTGGGCTCTGGCAGTGAAAGTACTAAGGTACCAATATAATGATGGCAACGATAAATACGTTAGAAAGTAGAATAAAAAGTGAGTCGTTCAATAGAGATCCTCTTTCTTCTTCCACCTACCCTACGAGCACGCTCTCTTGCGCCGTTCTCGCCTATCCTACCCCCTATACAAAGAGAACTTATTCACATGCCATTTTTCTCAGTCCTAGGATAGATGCCTTTCTAAAGAGGAAAGTCTGCATTGATAGCGAGATCGGGTAGAGGTGGCTGTTTGTTGAATCCTTCGATAGGAGTTACATTCTCCAATATAACAAGAAATAAGAACTGTGTCAGAGGGCAATAGTTAAGTTTGCAAATCATTCCGCATTTTTCGCTCGAGAAATGCAAGCTGGCCTCTACTCACAAAATCAGAAATAAATAACTTCTTGTGTTGTGCCTGGAGACTTGTCTTTTTGTTCTCGATCCTTGTCTCCCTCGTTCTTGTGAAGTGCGCGAGCCTGGCGATGAGTGCGCGGTGACGAGATCTGGGGAACCCCCTCCTTAGGCGTTGGCTTGATTTTGCTGAGATGTGAGTCGACTTTAGACTGTGGTGGGGGTGACATATCGCCTCGTAATGGCCTAAAACGAGCACTCCTGATCGCACTAAAGGGATAAACAAACAGTCTAACATTACAACAAGGATTATCTTTATTTCAACCCTAACTCACAAACCGCCTTCAATTACATTGAACTTTCCTATTATTATAAGAACCTTCATGATTTCTTGACCAGCGATTGTATATTGGACGCCTCCCATAACGGGCCGGGAGAGCCAGTCGGGGTCCCAAAATGAAGCTTGAATACATGTTGTTCACAACTTACCTGTCACTATCATTGCCTCCCCGGGCTGTTGAAAAATAAACAAAAACGTACATTAATATCAAATTAATATAGTTAATATGAGAAAAACGTGATAATCATGTCACGAGCGTGGGACAAAGTGAAAAACTAAGTCCCCGACAGGATTTGAACCTATGACCTTCCGCACACCGGTCAGCGGATGCCCTAACCACTGAGCTACGAGAGACTTGTGGCGAACTAGGCCTTATACAAGGCTCCTATGTGACATTGTCCTGCGTACTGCTAGAATCAGCAATATCGAAAGCCATATGTAAGTGATAAATAAAGAAAGACGGTAAACTTTGGTCTGTTGCAACAGCGCGACAATAAGCAACTTGATTATTGGCGTGAAAAGTATCGTTATGTTACAAGTCATAGCAAAACCTGGTGATTATACTCAACCGGCGTCGTTATAGACCAGTTGTCTGCTTAGTGACCTGGCCTTTGAGTGAGAATGAGGCTGAAGTTGGCTTGTTTTGATACAAAACTGCCTGTTTTTTGAGCGGGGTCGTAGCTATCCAAACGATGTCTGTGATTGGCGAACGATACAATTGATACAGCTATTTCAATTAACGTTGTCGGATAAAAGCTCAAAGCTACAAGCCAAGATAGTTGGAGCGGCGGTAAAGAAACGTTTTTCCCGTTCGTCTCATCGCTCATTCGCGCCGTTTCTTTTCGTTTCGCCGCTCCCAACTATCTGCATGCCTGGAACAGGCGTTCGGTTTACTCGTTCGGTCTTTACTTGTAGGCTAGTTTGAGCTTTGAGCTTTGAGCTTTCACCCGACAACGTTAATTGAAATAGCTGTATATCACTTGAACAATGCCCCTATCCCTAATACCCTAATATCTTTACATTCTAACTAAATAATACCTATCCCAGCGGGACAAATCTATTGTTTTCTTAGCGAATCACAGACATCGTTTGGACAAGTTCTTCGTATGCTAACTAGTTTATGTTGAACATGACTTACATATGAAAAGCAGGTAGGTTTGTGTCAAAACAAAGTCAAATTTCACTCAAAGGCCAGTGTACTAAACGCACAACTGTGGTCTATTGACAAGAAGTGACGACAGCAATATCGTTCTCACGACAGTTCACCAAGCAACAGCTAATCGAAGCGAAAAGTTAAGGGATGAAAAGGACAACTCTCACCTCTTGTCCTGGGATGGCGAAGGTGTCGGAGTCTGGTTAGGTGATGAAGATGCAGAGTCTGAAGCACCTTCACCTGCAAAAAAATAACAATCTTTACATTCTTACTTAAGACAAGACAAGCAACCTTTAAAAGGATTGGAGCTCGTCTCCCGCCCACGTTAAGTTTGTTGTTAGTTGTTGCCTTTCTCCCGAGTGTGTTTCGCCGGGATCGCCAGTTTTTCGCCCTTCACAAAAACCAACATTTTTAAAATCCAAAAGCAGTCACACAGTAACAATACTCAGTTGGTTTGTTGTGTAACTAAAATTACTTTTTTCTAGAGGTCCGTTTCAAGTCTTTCCGCAAGCAAAATGCTCAGGTTAATATGAAGTTCAAGAGATTTACATGTAGTTTGATGAACGTTGGTTATTCCGTTGCCCTCGATATAGAAATTAAAGCCTGGTTCACATTAGCGACATAACGACATAACGGTGAGGTCAAGTTATATCGATGTATTACTTCACCAGTGTTAACAACACAACATAATGACATAATAGGAGCATAATAACATAAACATAACGACATTAGGAAAAAACTGATCTTTTCTTTACGTCGTTATGTTCACGTTCTGATGTCGTTATGTCGCTAGTGAACAAGGCTTTTCATACGGGCTAACAATGTCTTCATTAACGCCGGATTGAAGTTCTATCTATTAAAACCCATAACCACAAAGTTAGGTTTTGGCATCATCAAGGCTTAACGCCAAAATAGCGAAGGTGTTGTATTTTAGATACCTGTTGTTCCACCCTGTTCTTTCTCCTCTTTACTGTTACTCTTGTTCAGGAAGGGCCATCCACCTCCACTGGCCTTTCGCTTGTGTTTAACCTTGGGGCTTCCTCCTACGACTGGGCTGATCGCACCAGGAATCTGCCTTGAAGGGAATCCAATACCAGGCCTCTCTGGGACCCTCATGGAGCTCGCCCGGTTGATGTTATCAGGTTTGAGTTTACTGTCAAAACCACTGAATGTCTCGGCCCTCTTGGGTCCTGTAGGTCCATTCCCAGGAACGGCCAGTGATGAGGTGCTTCCCTGGGTTTCACTCTGGGCCTCTTCTGATGAAGGTTCCTCGCTTGGTCCCTGCTGTATAACGGTCAAAAGGGACTCCCTGGAGACAAAACCAAGAGCGAAAGAATTAAGTATCCTGACTAAAGCAAACATAAAAGACAGCAGTAGGTAATAAGTAAGAAATAATTTTCTCAAAGTGATTACCTTATTCTTACCAATTTTCGCGCGTACTTAATTTCACGAACATTCGGGAGTTGTATTTCGCGAATATAAATTTTCGTGATTCCAAGAAAAAGTAAACAAAAGTGTACGTAATTTCGCGATTTTTCCATTTCTTTGATCTCCCAAGCCCTAAAAGAATGTTCACAAAATAGCTAGATAGAAATATTAAGAGTTACGCGCTTTCTACTTGGACGAGGTGGAGTCGTCAACGTTGAGGTTCCTGAGTCAAAGCGCCGAGATCTCCTCAACCTTAATAATTTAGGCATTGTTTTCTTATACAGTATAATACTGAATATACATGAAAAAATTACTCGATTCTGATTGGCTAAGAGCAGTGCAGTTCAAGTGTAACACCAGTGCAAAACGTGTAACACCGGTGCAAAAAGTGTAACACCAGTTCAAATTACAAATCGAAAAAAAATTTTTTTTTTCTTTTTTTTTTGCCCAAAAAAAATTTTCCAAAAAAAATTTTTGCAAAAAAAAACCAAACAATTTCCAAACAAAAATGGATGCAAATTTTTTCATGTATAATTATTAATAACTTGTGAGTTTTTCAAAAAGCTCAAATTGCACTCGCCAAAGCGGCTCGTGCAATTTGAGCTTTTTGAAAAACTCACTCGTGCAAATTAATCCCAAATTGAACTCGAAACCGTATGATTACCTATACTAATAACCTATACTAATATAACAGTATAAAGCAAGGCTGATACTACGTAGAACATTTAACGCGACAACGAAATGATAGAGCCCAAACTCAAAGCCAGCAGCATTTTCGTTCGCGGTCCTTTGCTTCTTATTTACTGAGTATAATATGGTATAAAATTTCGCGATTTTAATTTTCACGCTTTGTTTTCGCGAGTATTAATTTTTGTGATTTTTTTCAAAACGCGAAAATCGCGAAATTGAGTACGCGCGAAATTAAGTGAGAATAAGGTAGTCACCCCCCCCCGTCACCCCACCTCATGGGGGATCCCATATAAAAGTGACGGGGCTGATCGTCGTTTCTTTCAGGGAATGAAATTCGTGGTTTGGTACCACTAACGGTGTTTGAATCGAAAATAACCACTGACAGAGTTTTTCTGGTCCATTTTAGGGTAGTCCAGCACTTGTCCAAACGATATCTGTGATTCGCTAAGAAACAATAGATTTGTCCCGCTGGGATAGGGATTAGGGATAGGGGCATTGTTCAAGTGATATATCAACTGTATCGTTCGCCAATCACAGACATCGTTTGGACAGCTACGACCCCACTCCCATTTTACGGGAACAAGCCAGAAAAAAAATATGCGAACAGGAACAACTCTTCAGAAAGAATTGGTACCTGTTTAGGGTAAAAATTAATTTCAGCCAACACCCACACCCACAAACGAGTTTCTGGTATCTTTTAGGGATTTCTTTCAACATTTCTGACAATCAGCCCCGTCAATTGTATGTGGGGGTTGAAAAATAAAGCTTGGCTGTTGAACATACTTAGCCTTTGCCAGTTCTTTGCTTTTATCGGCATCTAGTTTAGACTGAGAGAGAAGAAAACATAATCGATTAAGTGACAAATGTAAATAAAGAAAACGATGATTCATCAACAACATATTTGAAACTCGATTTCTGTAATTTTCGATATTATAACATACCTTCTCTAGCACTTCTATTTGAGAGACCAGTTCCTTTAAAAAGAAAAAGAGAAAGAAAAGTTAGCAAAATCGATTTATTTAATATTCCACAAACAAACTACGTGGTGCGTTTGTCATCTGGGCGTGACTCTAAAGAGTGACTAAGCAGGGTTTCGTGATGCGTGATGTGACTTTGCATCATGTGCCTTAATGTGTGTGATTAAATTGACAAGATGTGTGACTTTGCATGATTAAGTTGATATGATATGACCAGTTCTGCCCGTGCGTGTCATTGTGTGACGCATACCTGCATCTCAGCCAAGTTCTTTCCTTTGTCCACGTCTTCAAGCTCCTTGTTTTGAACTTGTTCTGCAATGAAAAATTAAATCGTGTCGTAAAAAAAACATTATTTGTTCTCCATCCTACAAACAGTATGTACGATGTATGAAGGTACTAACCAATCAGGACGCTAGCTCTCCGGACGATGATCTTCCTTCGTTCATCCGCAGCTGTTCTTATGAGACCGTCGTATGGATCTAAAGAAAGAATAAGACTCAGGGAAAAACATCTTACTTTCCACTGACAGAAACGAAGGGATTTAGATAATATTACAACACCTTCACATTCAGTACTTTTACAACACGTTTCGATCGAACAGTTGCAAAATTAAGTGAATCGAGCTGTTAAAGCAATACAAAGAAAAACTAAGAAAGATAAAGCCGTAATGTTCATCGTTTCACCAGCGTGAGAAAAAGAAAAAAGATCTGAGTTCCGGACGCGAATTGAACCTGTGACCTTCCGTACGCCGGTTGGATGTTCTAACCACTGAGCTACGAGAGACCACAGACACTATTTAGTAGGAGACTTACGGTCATCCTCGGCGGGGGCGTTGGCTGCCGCTTCTCGAATTATATTCATCCACCTAAAAATGCGCCAAACATACATTGTTATTAGAGCAGCTTTCAATTGAGTGTCGAAAGTAATTATACAATTGATTTGGTTTTGCATTGCTACGCTTTGTGATTGGCTAAAAAATCTTGCGCCACTTTCTCGACCAATCAGAAAACAAAAACCAATCGTGACTTGCTCGCACGCGTTTTCCTGCGCTTGGCGCCGCCGACATGTAATTGCTTCGAGCTCTGATTGGTTCATTGGATTGTTTACGACTTCTGTGATTGGTCAGAGTAATTACTTTGGTTTTGGTTTTACGACACTCAATTGAAAACTGCTTCAAAATGCTTTAATACCATAAACTAAAACACGTGATTGATTGGCTAAAAAATCTCGTGCCACTTTCTCGACCAATCAGAAGTAAAACTAAACCAATCGTGACTTGCTCGCACGCGTTTTCCCGCGCTTGGCGCCACCGACATGCAATTGCTTCGAGCTCTGATTGGTTCATTGGATTGTTTACGACTGCTGTGATTGGTCAGAGTAATTACTTTGGTTTTAGTTTTACGACACTCAATTAAAAACTGTTCTAAAATGCTTTAATACCATATACTAAAACACGTCATTTCTATGATAAAAATTTTAATATACGCAAGGGCGTGCGTCTATCGAGTTATAGATGCACGCTCGCGCTATTGAATTAGATTGGGCGAATTTCCTAGCTATGTTATAAACATTGTTATTAAAATGCTTTAATACCATAAACTAAAAGCAGAAGAGTTAAACGGAACTGAAAGCGGAAGTGTCACGGGGATTTTGATTTTGACAAACCATGCTACAATACCATGACCATTTTACAAAATTCTACTAAAACACCAAGAGATGAAAATCAACTAATTCTTGAAAGTGAAACAAATGAGAGCGAAAACGAAAATCTGAGAACTTGAAAATAGTAAGGCTAACGTTTTGTGGCTACTTCTCCATGAGAGTAGCCCACTATGTCACGGGCGTGCAAGAGTGAGGTTAAGTAGTCCTAATCTTCGGTTAGTGTTCAGAATTGTACGATCGGTCTTCGATCGACACCGACGCTTGATGTTTGTATTTTCGTGAGTATCGTTCGTGACTTATCGTCGACTATCGTGGTTATCGGCGGCAATCAGCGACATGTTTCGAATTTCTGCGATCTCTCGTTTTGCTGTCGACATATCATCGATTGCAACGTTCAGAGCCGTATCGGAGAAGACGGCAAGTTCACTCACTCGCTCGCTCGTTCCATCACTCAGCTGTAAACTTAGTGACGTAATGTTTTGTTACGAACGCGTTACGTAACAAGAACAACTTGAATCCAGAGATAACAATAACTAATTTGTTGTGAACGAATATAAACATTTGGAGTCTTTTAATGCAAAATTAAACCGAGGTGCAGACTTGAAATGGATTTTAATACGCGTTTTACCGCATATCTACGTTGAAATAATAAAATGTTACCCTTTTATTTTATGTAGGTTTTCGTGGCCTAGTGGCGTGGTTCATTTTATGACAGTGAGACGGCTCGAGTTCAAATCCCGCCGTTTTTTTTTTTGTTTTTTTTTTTTGCGTTCTTCAAAACTCGTTACGTTTAATTTTTAAAAAATATCGAACCGTATCAGTATAAAAACATAAGCTTACCGCAATATTGCGTTACGCGTTGTACCTAAAAACTTTCTGATTCATGTATTACAGACAAATTGATCCCTATATTTTACACAGGTTGCTTGAAGTCTAGTAACACCGGAAAACCAATTCTTTACAACGATTTCAATTTATTTACAGTAGTAGCCACATGTAGTCAGCGACTACCTATTGTTTCAAGTTGCAATTCATTTACACCCAGTCCATCTATGACTAGAGACACTCGTCAACAGTTTGGTACACTAGGGTGGTGATTCACCCAGTTCATCTATGACTAGAGACACTCGTCAACAGTTTGGTACACTAGGGTGGTGATTCACCCAGTTCATCTATGACTAGAGACACTCGTCAACAGTTTTGGTAGACAAGTGCGGTATCTTATCACAAAACTACACCATTATTTTACGGTTTCTGTTATCTCTATCACTCTGAGAGTCAATTATGGAGACATGTAGTCAGTTCTAACTTTTGTATCTGTTGACGAAATCCTATGGTGTGACCATTCAAATGAAACCTCTTCAGCAGTACTTTTGCATGGTACCATTTGTTCTAACTTTTGAGTCTGTGGATGAAATCCTATGGTGTGACCATTCAAATGAAACCTCTTCAGCAGTACTTTTGCATGGTACCATTTGTTATTTTAATATTTTACAAAATGAAATTTGGGATTTTTTCTTGAATTTTGACATTTGGTACTCTTGGGAGTTAAGGGTTTTTGGGTTTTGGAAATGACACCAAATCCCTGTGACACTGCCCCTTTAAGAAAGACAGGATTTTTATGAACTCACCGCATCTTTTCATTCCGTGAATCGCAAACTATCTCGTACATCTCGGGTCCTTGCTGACTGGTGCTCACAAGAAAGATAGCTTTTGGGTCTATAGCCACTTCTCGCACCATCAAATTCTTGAGCCTGATTACTGGCGCCTAAACATAACGAAATGAAGGTTGGATAAGCGAAAGCACTGAAGCAGTCGAGTCCATAAAGATATAACAAAGTGGGGTAAGCGTTAGCGACGAACAATTTTGAAGTGAGCAAGCGTTCAAACCTAGATTCGTAAATATCATAAAGTCTGGAAAACTCCTGAGTGTAGACTCTGAAATCTCGGATTAGACTGCGTCAGGAATCGCGATAAGCGTTAGAAAAAAAGCCACTCAAACCTAAAGTCTAACTCTAGCCATCCACCTAGAAGCGTAACTACCCAAAGGTCACGATACACGTCCTGTTTATAAAGCTTGAAGGACTATGACTGCACAAGGTGGGTAGAGGTAAGTAGCGTCCCATACGAGCCACAGGCAGCCCACGGCCGGTTCTGTAGCATGAAGCAACTAGGAGTATGGCTTCTTCCCGCTGGATGGGATACTGGTCCATAGCAGGGTTACCACCCAGCATTATGTCACCGGTACCCACTGATACACCTGGGTGGAGAGAGACAATGTGGAGCAAAGTTTCTTGTCTGAGGAAACAACACAACGACAGAGAAAACAACACCACACGCCTACCTTCTGGTCCAATGACAGTAGGCTGTATTTTTTATCCTTCTCCTCAAGGAAAACCAGCATGTCTTCCATAATAAGCACGCGAGTGTCTGCAAAATTAAATCGGTACTTGCTATAAATCACCAAAAAACATTGGGCCGATTATTTAAACGAAGTCTAACTTAAACCGCGGATTAACACAGAAACACAAAAACTTGGAACAAAAAATCATCTTTCAAATCGGCACTCTCAAACCCCACGGAATCAACGAACGCTTTTCATTCAACTAATTTACATTTGATTTTTACGTCACCAAATTTCCACCAATAGCGTAGCTCCACCACTTTAGTACTATATAAAACCACACACTACCCACCATCTCTTGATTCGCTCCGACGAAGGGCTAGCGCTCGAAATGTCAGCTTTCTCGAATCTTTTTACGGTGGCTAATTTACCTTATCGACTCAGTCGATAAAACCAAATTCTTATGCTTCACCCCCACCGACGCAGCACCACAGTTTCTCTAGAAACTAACCCCATTCATTTTTAGTTTTAAGGTCGGCAAATTGGTTTAGACCACGATTTTGTTAACCACCGTCTAAACTTCGTTTAAACAACCGGGCAACCGGCCCACCATGTTTAGGTCTGTGCAAAGAACTTTAATTACATTCAATACCTACCAATCAGTTTGCCTCTGGCTGTTTTCCACATTAATATACCATCATGGATGAGTTTACTCTTGTTGGAAGCCAAATCCATGTTCTGCAAAATCAGATCCTGATTAGCTTTCTGATGATTTTCTAACTGACAACGATGGCAAATGCTATTATATGATTTAATAGCCTTCTATGCAGACGTCTTTTGGGTTCGTCACACAATCTTTCCTCCCTCTGTGAAGGCTATTATATGATTTAATAGCCTTCTATGCAGACGTCTTTTGGGCTCGTCACACAATCTTTCCTCCCTCTGTGAAGGCTATTATATCATCCTTCATTTAAGTTAGTTTGGTTCTACTGTAACTTTTTGTGTGGATGAAATCCTACATCCAAATGAAAGCTACTGAGCAGTACTTTCGCAGTTGTTTGCAAAATGAAATTTGGCATTTTCTTGAATAAGTGTTAATGGCTGGTCGACATCTTGTAACTTACCTTAACTTTCTTTCCGGTCTTTCCGTAGGTCACAGTAACTTTCAAATCCAACTTCATTCTCATGTCTTGTGCTTGCTGAAGAAGACAAGAATTAAAAATATGTAAAATTAAAACATAGAAAAGTTAAAGCTAGCCTGCAGAACAGGCGTAATTTTTTTTTTTGCGTTTTTGAGGCGGGCGCGCCTGGAGGGCAAGGCGAGCGCGGAGCGCGAGTCGCGATGGAAGGGGCGTGAAAAACAATAACGCCTGTATGCACACCATCTATCCATGTGGCTTGATAGCTCAGTGGATAGAGCATTGCACCGGTATTGCAAGGTCATGGGTTCGAATCCCGTTCAAGCCTGAATTTTTTCAGGTTGCTTTTTCAACTGCTTAAGTTGAGAGCACACTGCGAGGATCACAAATCTCACTCATATCTATCCGCAGTTCAAATATATGATTTTCATATATTCACATTCATATAATTACCGAATGGAGGTAATATTAATATCGAGCTCCAGATCGACTCAAACAACTCGCAGATATAAGGAGGAGCGAATCGATGCTATTGACACAGCTTTGACTGAGACAAATTTTTAAGTTACAGAGCTTTCACTGAAGCTTAAACTCTCTCTCTGCTAACCGGAAAAGCAAAAGAAAGAGGACATTATAAGAGGTCAAATTCTAAAAGAACAAAATCACAGGAAAACATTACAGACAGAACACAGTTGACCTCTAGTCCGTTGCACGCGGCTTTAAGAAGTTTTTTTTTCTGTCAACACTCAAATCCTCCAAATCAAGTAAATGTATACCCGTTAAAAACATATATAGGTGGCAACGACATTTAAAAGTATGATGTAAAAGTCGTACAGGCCTACCACCTCCATTTTACACGAGATATACTCGGTAGAAGAAAAAATTAATGGTTTTCAAATGTTTCAGACTGGTAGAGATTGTGCGGCCTGTTAACCCTTGCTATTCCCTACTGTACCATTTTTGTTGTTGTGAGACATGGTGACACATCAATATCACACATCATATTCACATGATATCGAGTAGTCAATTAGATAGCCGCGTTCATATATGAACGCCGAAACGACACGAACAATGGTGTGCGGACAGGCGTTATTTTTTTCTTCTCCCCTCGCTTAAAGCAAAAGGTCTCATTTGACTGGAAAAAAACGTTTGTTGCCTGAAAGTAAACCTTACATACTCCGATCAAGGACGTAAAATGTACCCCAAATAACTGACACCACACACATGTAACGCATACCTTTTGCTTTTCATAATCCTTTATCGTCTCATCGACGCTATGTGCAATTTGCTGTAGAAAACAAGAATAATACAGTAAGCCAATGCCTCACACTGTCAACTCGTTATAAAGTAACGAAAATCCGAAATACAGCGGTTTACAAGCAACTTCGCGACTGCTTTGGTTTTATATTGCCGCTTTGTGATTGGCTAAAAAATCTGGCGCCACCTTCTCAACCAATCAGAAGACCAAAACCAATCATGACGTGCCTTCAGGCGTTTTCCCGCGCTTGGCGCCGGCAAAATGTGTTTGCTTCGAGTTCTGATTGGTTCATTGGATTGTCTGTTCTGTTGTAATTGGTCAGAGTAATTACCGAGTAATTACTTTGGTTTTGGTTTCTACTACACTCAATTAAAAATCGCTCTAATTGCAGTGAATCATGTATCTTACCTTGACAAGAGTACCCGAATTCTTGAGCGAAGCAAAATCTGGTTTTGACTCTAAAATGAAAACGACGGCAAATTAGAAATATGGTCAAAAGTGCAACGAAAATAAAAAATGCCTCCACCAGAATAGGCCATTTCCGAGTTGCCTTTAGCCTCTCTATCAAAGCGAGGCTAGGTGCAAAACCTTTCATATGAAAATGAGTTTTCATTCACATGCAAATAAAACTATTTGTATGTGAATGGAAACTTATTTTCATATGAAAGGTTTCGCACCTAGCCTCGCTTTGATAGAGAGGCTAAAGGCAACTCGGAAATGGCCTATTCTGACAGGCTTCCTTTACGGTTCGGTAGTATTATTTACTACTCATTCATATACTTCTGTAGAGCAAAGTGTCTTGTTTCAAGACAACTGGGCTGCTTACTTTTTGCCTTTCAATTTCAACTTTGACTTTTCTTCTTTGACCTTCTTTGGAACATTTTAAAAAGAGATATTAAATCCTCGGTTAGCTTTTACATTGTAAATAGGCTTTCAAACAAACGAGCCTATGAGGGCTAGAAAACAAAAACCCCAGAAATTAAAGGAATGTTTAGTATATCAGGCTGTCAAGTGCATTTAATACTGATATCCCGGATGTTATGACGCACCTTTGGTGGTTTTCACGATTCTCTCGATGAGCATAGGATACTTGGTCAGCCGCTGGGTGATGAGCGTGATGCACTCTGGGATAGATAGTCGCCGACAGTACTGGTTCAAATTACATCTCTGCACAAACAAAAAACACAAAAGTGAATTGTAAATTCCTACCAGAGTTAACTGAATCAAAGCGCCAGCGAAATAATTTATTAAGTAGTACTTTCCTGTGGTGCTGTTTATTGTGTTGCACAAAGTGATTCGAAGTTTGTGGATGAAATCCAAACGTTTGACCACTCAAATGAAAGCTACTGGGCAGTACTTTCCTGTGGTGCTCTTTATTACGATGTTCAAGGTGATTCTAAATTTTGTGTTCCTCGTTGAAAACCTAACGTGTGACCATTCAAATGAAAGCTATTGAGCTTTACTTTCATGTGGTGCTGTTTATTATGCTGTACAAGGTGGTTCTAACGTTTGAGTCTGTGGATGAAATCCTGAAGTGTGACCATTCAAATGAAAGCTATTGAGCAGTACTTTCCTGTGGCGCTGTTTATTATGCTGTACA
Source organism: Dendrophyllia cribrosa (assembly GCA_024195265.1). Lineage (NCBI taxonomy): Eukaryota > Metazoa > Cnidaria > Anthozoa > Scleractinia > Dendrophylliidae > Dendrophyllia > Dendrophyllia cribrosa. The sequence continues at coordinate 39,347,072 of JAJLRJ010000003.1, read as the reverse complement.
AGGTGGTTCTAACTTTTGAGTCTGTGGATGAAATCCTAAAATGTGACCATTCAAATAAAAGCTACTGAGCAGTACTTTCCTGTGGTGCTGTTTATTATGCTGTACACGGTGGTTCTAACTTTTAAGTCTGTGGATGAAATCCTGAAGTGTGACCATTCAAATAAAAGCTACTGAGCAGTACTTTCCTGTGGTGATGTTTATTATGCTGTACAAGGTGATTCTAACTTTTCAGTCTGTGGATGAAATCCTGAAGTGTGACTACTTTCTTTATGAAAGCTCATAAAGAACAACCCCGACCGAGAGCAAGATAACCTGACGTACCTCTTGAAACTAAATACGGCAAGCACCATGCTATTTCTTTGAATAAAATTATACGTTATTCTGATACATACCTTTATGAAGTCTGCAAACTTCTTGTCTTTTTGCATTAATTTCTACGCGAGAAAATAATTGAAGGAACGTTAGTCAACCCACATAATGTTCTTTTAGAGCAGTTTTCAATTGAGTGTGCAAAACCAAAACCAAAGTAATTACTCTGACCAATCACAGCAGTCGTAAACAATCCAATGAACCAATCAGAGCTCGAAGCAATTACATGTCGGCGGCGCCCAGCGCGGGTAAACGCGTGCGAGCAAGTCACAATTGGTTTTGGTTTTACTTCTGATTGGTCGAAAAGGTGGCGCGAGATTTTTTTAGCCAATCACAAAGCGTAGCAATGCAAAACCAAAGCAATTGTGTAATTACTTTTCACACTCAATTGAAAACTACTCTATTACGACATGATAGAATAAGTTCATTCGCTAAGTGAAGTAACAAAAAGGCATGCTTCTCTTACCTTGTAAAGCTCGACACTTTCCAAATGTCTGCTACAGAACTCACCATAAGCACTTTTCATCTGCTCACTGTTCTCGCCACTGAACTAAAATGTGAAAAAGTCCCCTGTTAAATTCTCCATTACGCTATCGATATATGTAGCAGATTTTACACAGAAATTTACGACCATGAAATTCCATGGTAGAACACTGGAGGTTGAAAAATTCGAGAAATTAGTGTGTCCTTAGTCTGATCAGGACCTCACAGTCAGCTTTCTCCGGGCGGGAATGGTGACGGCTTGGCTAGTTTATTTGTCTTCTTCGTATGCTATGATCGTTTTACTTTCAAAGTCCATTAAAGTTTGTTCTATTAATTCTTGTAAAAAAGGCTTAAATTTTACGACTTTCCTTTCACCTTACGTCACTTTTCCCCTAAATTCCGTAATTTGTTAGTGTTTGGAAAACAATTTTCAAAACTCGCAGCTTTCGACGCTGTTTCACGACTGTGTAAACGCTGTGACAGTATCACTGGTCGCCTTTTTTCTTACCTGTTGTTGTAATACATCTCCGATGCTATTCACAACTGTATCATCTCCTTCACTTGCTTTCAAGCGGTTTAAAAAGTCTCCTACAGTGACGATGATATAAAACAAATCATAACAAGTTTTCATACAAGGAATTATTTACTTCATCTTGGAAAGCATGATGCCATATAAACCGAAGAAAATTTGGACAATACAGCCAACTCTCTCAAAGTGGACACCCCTGTAAGGCGGACACCCCTGTAAGGCGGACACCCCTGTAAGGTGAACACCCCTGTAAGGCAGACAACCCTGTAAGGCAGACACCCATGTAAGGTGGACAGCCCTGTAAGGTGGACACCCCTGTAAGGCAGACAACCCTGTAAGGCGGAACAACCCTGTAAGGCGGACATCCCTGTAAGGTGGACACCTCTGTAAGGTGGACACCTCTGTAAGGTGGACACCCCTGTGAGGCGGATATGCCTGTAAGGCAGACACCCCTGTAAGGACATCACTGTAACGTGGACATCCGTGTAAGGTGGACATCCCTGTAAGATGGACACCCCGGTAAAGCGGACACCCATGTAAGGTAGACACCCCTGTAAGGCGGACAACCCTGTAAGACAGACACCCCTGTAAGGTGTACATCTCCTATTTGTCTGTAACTAAGCTCTCCATAAGGTAGACACCTTTCTGATGCGGACAGCTATGGCTGGTTGAAAGGGTGTCCGGCTTACTGTAGTACTAAATCATAACTAAAGAAAATGTAAAGAGAAATCCTGCCATCAGCTTTAAATCTCCTATCATTATTGATTTCTCACCATTTATTTGAAGCAGATCGTTTAGTCTCGGAAATATCTGATCTACAGTTTCCTGTGCCATACCCAAATTATTCAAAATTCCCTTGTAAAATATCTGCAAAAGGGAAATATATTTGTCATGTCCAGGAAAAAAAACGTTGTAACAATAATTAACGCAAAAACAATTATTAAGAGGAAAACTAAACCCACCAAACGTAACGTTTACACAACTTGAAGAAATCACTTAAATGCTTAATGCTCATCCTTATAATATTAGAATGGTTTTCTTTGGATCTAGTCGTTCCCCGTGCCATCCCTTAGATTGTGGAAGTACCGTAAAGAAAACAAAAACGTGGAAATTAACCAATCCACAACTTTTTTTGTTCGAGTGTCTGGGCTTCTAAGCAAATTACAGATTCCTATAATTGGTGCAGCGCTGTTTTGCGGACTGAAAGGAAACACCACCTTTTGCATGATTTTTAGAGTCCTCACATGATGGACTTCTGTTTGAATCAGTTCTGAAAAAAAAAACACACCAAGTTAAGCGTCAACACAAAGCACAAGCAACCAAGGTAACACGTTTCGTAACATTGTTCCACACTTTAACTATTGTGGAGAAACATGGCATTTTTGTAGTAAGACCGCTGCCGACAAGCTGGAGAACGTGAACGAGCGCGCTGTTCGTTTTGTTTTTGAAGATAAGAGTACCCCGTATGAGGATCTACTTAAGAAGTTAGGCAGCACTACACTAAGGCATCAAAGAGCAATGAAAATCCTCAGTACTGTCTACAAGTTGCTAAATCATACAGATTCCCCTGAGAGCATAAGGGACCTAGTTGAGCGCAGAAATAGTACATACGATCTAAGAGGAAAAGACGTCTTAAAAGTACTGAAGGCTAAAACCACCACGTATGGCCTTAAGTCATGGCGCTATCAGGCTACCAAGTTATGGAATGCCCTTCCTAATACGTTGGGAAAGGCAACTGACCACAACGTCTATATGATATTAACATTGACGTGTAGAAATTGATGATGGTATTGATATTGTGATATATTTTGATAGATTGATATTGCACATATACACCCTTATTGTGATATATTTTGATAGATTGATATTGCACATATACACCCTTATTTTTATCTATTTAGTTATTATTTTATTGTACTAATTTAGTTCGTGGCATATTACCTGTAAACTAGCTGGTGTGTCTCCTAGGTACACTAATTGTACACGTTAAATAAAGTTATTGTATTGTATTGTATCTGGTTTCATTTGAAAAAAGAACACTGTTGGACACTTCAATCTCACCGTGAATGACATCTTGTCTTTTGATATCCTTGGCATTCATCCTTCTTAGAATCTACAATTGATAAAGAAAAATCAAGTATTTTTTTAGTCTAATGTTGCGTCCGCCGCGCCTTCAAACGTAGTGCAGGACACAGGGAGTACTAAAATATGGATCAAGTGGCGGAGAAGAACAATTCCAATAAGAAAAAGTATCTCGGTATCCACCTTTTTGTCGACTGTAACGCTCCAAGCTTCGGGTTCATCTTTAATTTCAAGGTCAGGATCATTTAGACACTAAACAAGAAACATCACACACGTGAGATGACGAATGAACTGGGAACGGAACAACGACTGAAAGCAATACAAAAATGAAAAAAAAAAAATGACAAGAAATGAGAAGAAAAATGGGAAAGAGACAACTTACCTCAGGATCAATTTCTGGAACGAAAAACAAAGCGTCAAAAAAAAGGTAACAGTCTGGCAAAACTAGAAGCAATGAGTTTCTTAGCATACAATTATAGTTTTGCCACGTTTGCGAAACGTAATTGGGGTTACTGTCAGATAACCTGATTAACCGGCAGAAGGCATCACCTCTACACATCCTTCTGTGTATATAACGACGAACGCGAAAAAGATCTTAAATTATTTACTTTTGCCCTTATAGAAAAAAAAACGATAATTGTTGTTGACAACGGACACTTTCCATTCGAGCAAGAACCTGTATCAAATAACGAAAATATTCCTCTGTGAATAGAACAGAAAATTTCGGTCTTACCGCAATTTGTTTGGAAACCGGAGGACAATTTTTAGTGGTATATCGAAATTTTGGAAACGTCACTTTCGTTTTCCGGGATTTCGTTTTGGTGTCATTGTCGAATTAGCTTCATTTTGCTAACGCAACAGTTTCCAGAAATTCTGAAACGTCTTACAGAAAATCCCCGTTCCATCAGACTTCTCATCGACTATTTTTCCTTTTCTTGATCGAATGGAAATCGCACCAAGGTTAATAAAATATGTGACCATATATTGTGTATACATGACCATATATCATGTGGTGTACACGTGACCATGTAAAGCGTATACATGACCATATACGGTGTATACATGACCATATCTGGTGTTTGATTGACCGGATACTCACCGCCTTCATCGTCATCTTCATCATCTCCAGAGGCATCTGGTGACACACCGGCACTAAGTGACCAGAAAACAATGGAAAAAAAATTAAATTAACAAGATGCTTGAATCGAAATTTGTATCCATAGTAAACACACAAGCTAAGTCACAAATTTACAAGGCTGCATATAACAGCCTGTCGTTGGACAAATGTCCGGTAAATTTGGCATTTTGACTGATGAAAGCCTTAACCTGGCCTGACAGACGGACTGGATAGTTCTGCTAAAATTTAATTCAGACAGAAAATCTTTTCTCTCTGTGAAACAAGGAAAACGTTCCATAGTTAGGTTTGCACACCAGGCACTTTTCAGCGAAGATAAACATAAAACCATGTGGAACAAAATTGTCCGACCAGACTGCCTTCTTGTCGGGTCAATATTGTCCCTGGACCGACAAATGACTTGCTTAAAGAAGACATTTATTTGCAGGCTGGCAAAACCTTCTTTCTTTCAAGTAAAATTCTTTGTCAATTAACTCACTTGTTTTTGTCTTTGCCTTTATCCTTTTCCTTTTCCTTCTCTTTTTCCTTTTCCTTTTCTTTTTCCTTTTCCTTCTCTTCATCCATCGTAAAGCTCCTACTTTATAAATCACAACAACAAATGATTATTGGCGAGATTGTTTTTACTGTTATCTGATCTGCCATCAGGCACTAAAAAAACGCGCGATCACTGACCTGTTATTATCCAGAAATTTTATATCGGCATGGTTCACATGTCTTAGAAGCATAGGTGATGCGAGAGTTGCAAATCGTATCAACGTTGAAATGCAGCTATACTAACGAGTGAAACTGAGCGACAAAAGGTTTCCTTGCTATAACGACCCAGAGTGATTTTAAAGAGCGACCTGTTAGCCGTTACGGGTCTTCAATAGCTTTTAACAGGTCATAAAAATGCACTAATGTAGTGGGAACTCCTCCGTGAAAAAATGGGTCGACCCCTGAAAACTGAAAAATGTTTGCCGCTTTTACTTCAGAACCAATGCTGGTCTGCTTCTTGTACACATGTAGCAGGTATAGTTGGCTTTGGATAATTTATTAATGACTTAAAACGTAACTGTCGTATGTTTACACATTGATCTATTGGTCTTCATTTACGAATAAATTTCTGCGACATTCTAGTCTGAACTGTTGCTGGAACTTTTAGGTCTTTGTACGTCTGTTTTGGCCGCCCGAAATTGCTTCCTATCGTTTCTAACCTTTCAATTTTTCAGCCCCCCCGCCGCCGAACCCACAACAATTCCTACAGATACTTATCATCAACATCCTTTCTCTTGTACACACCGAAATCTGCAACGCTCTCCCTTGATGTCTCTTCCGGAGCCTCGTTCCTAGTCACCCTTAGCGTCTAATTGAATGTGACGTCACCGATCGAGTTGTTCAGGACGATTCACCCAGGACGCCCGGCAGAAAATTCCTCGCACTATCGCGCTCGGCCCCAAGCCCCTCGCGCATTGGGCCTTGGAGCGAGACTGAATCTTCCCCATACCCCAGGTACCAGAACTTTCTCTCGCGCGGTTTCGAGACAATTCACGATTTACCTTCTAAATGGTAGAGGAGAGGTTGGCTTGGTATGCAAGCTAGCTCTTGTGGATAAATTGTTGCCTCTTCCTGCGCGTGTTAATAAGCCAGGATTTGGAAGCATCGTTAACTAAAATCAAAATATAAAACACTCTCATTTTGAATAATCTCAATTCACAATTTAGGTTCATGTGATTTGGTACTAACTTTTTAAGGTTAAGAAAAAATCCTCAAGTGTGTACATTCAAATGAAAGCTATTAAGCATAACTTTTAAACTTGAGAAGTGGCTTCCTAGGTACAACACTGTAACATATGGCAAGCACTCTCTACGCTATCTTGGCTCAAAGTTAGCTACAGCTGATAGATCAGCAAAAACGTTAAATGCTTTGAAAAACAAGATTCGTTACTGATGGATGATGGTTGCAAGGGTTGTACCCTCTGCTCATCATAACAATACAGTTTTTACCATTTTTCTTCTTTAATTTTTAGTTATTATTATTCAATTGCTAGATTATTGGATTAGTAAAAATTATTAGATCTTAGATTAATTAACAACTATTCACCGAAGTGGAGGTGGGTAGTGGTGGATATTTACCGAGCCGTGAAGCGGCGACTACCCACCTACACTGAGGTGAATAGTTGTTTTAGTATATACTGAAACAGTGAGATAACATAACGAAAATGATGCTTTTTAACTCATTTATTCCTGTCAACGATTACAATTTTCGCGCGCAAATTGCTGGGAGGTGAATAGCACTTGCTATTCCGAGTTTCAGTAGCCAATCAGAGCGCGCCAACAATGCTATCCACTGTTTCAGTATATACTAATATTAGATATTTCATATAGTTTTTAATATTTTATATAGTTTTTAATATTTTATATATTTTTTAATGTATTTACTTTGTGTCCACAAATTAGTATGGGATTCTCCCAGGCTATAGGGTTTTGACACTTTAATAAAGTTTCTATCTATTTATCTAGCTGTTGAAATGAAGCTTTATACTTTCCTAAGATACTGTTTATTACGCTGTACAGTTTAGTTAAAAAAATCGAGACTTCGAAAAACCGCGATTCCACTGTAATTGTTTTGATCTTGGCTGTAACGATGTGTCTGGCCAGAAAACCTGTCTTCACAGTGGTGCAGCACAAAAATTGTCTTCACACTTAAGAAGCAGAAGAAAGAATTACAGCGTACAAGTTTTCAAGACAATGCAAGGCGTGTATGGATGGATTGGACCATTTGATATTGTATTCGCCGCTTATTGCTGTGGGATTTTTGTTCCGGTAAGTTTTGTGTTTTATATAACTTAGTATTTCAGTTAGCGATCATGGTTACAAGTGTATGCTTCTGAACGTAGTCTTATTTTTCAGACATAATTTAATGTTTCTCTGTAAAAGCGAGTCAAAGCACTCAGGAATCAATACAGCAATGGGTTAAAAACGCCACGAGTTCAAGCTGTGTTCAGGTTGTAGCCTGCGTAGCAGGCGTCGGGGAGAAGGGAACTGGGGAGAGAGGGAAAGGATGCCTGCAATAAAGACCCCCATTTGTTCATTTCTGCGGACGCTGGCGGCCGCAAATTCTGATTGGCTAATTCGCGCTGGGCGGTAAACAAAGTAAATTCCCGCGTGAAGTCATCCATGCGTAAAAGCGCGTGCCAGTTTCTGATTGGTGAACGTATTGACAGTTGACGTAATCCGATTACAAGGAAATCGGTGGGCCTAATGCGAATAGCCCGGTTCTTATAGCAGGCGTTCCTTCCCTTCTCCCCCTTTCGTTTCTCGCGCCCCTTCCCCCCTCCCCGTTTACGCCTTGCCACACAGGCTATTCAGGTTGTAATCTTTCTTCCAATATGGGGAATAACTATTGCGTGACAGAGGTTAGATAGTGTTAAAAAACTTATAAATATCTGGTCTTCCAGAGGTCTTTCTGTTTATGGCAAAGTGACAATTATCAAGTCATTACTTATTCCTAAATTTGTTTATATTCTGTCACTTCTGCCTGCCCCTAAGGAAATCGTTCAAGAGTTAAACCGATTATTATTTAAATTTTTATGGAAAGGAACGGATAAAGTAACAAGACTGTCCACGATAAATGAATATGAGAACGGTGGATTAAAAATGATTGACCTTGAAAGTATGATCAAATCATTACGGCTAGCCTGGCTGAAAAGAATCTTTGGGAACAATGAGGGTCCTTGGAAAAACTATTTACGCGTGACATTGGAGCGTTTTGGAGGGCTTTTTTTATTTTATTGCAATTATGATATCAAAGATCTCGCTATTCCTTCCCAATTTTATTCCGAGCTTCTTCAGTGGTGGTCAGAATTCCGTGACGGTTTTGACACTGGAAAAGAATGGCAACTGGTAGTGTGGAACAACAAAGAAATACGTATAAACAACAGGCCTATCTTTTATCGGAATTTTTTTGAAAACGGCATTATTTATGTAAAGGATCTTTTATTTGACACAGATACTTCAACCTCGCTTAAGATTATTTCGAGTAAAATCAGTAAAATTAATTTTTTAATTTGGGCAGGACTTCGTCATTCTGTACCACCACACTTAAAAACAAACAATGGGGCCAGTGCCCCTTCGGAAATTTCACTATCTTTGACGATAGATAACAATGACTTTGACGTGTTAAAGAAGAAATCTAAGGATTACTATACATTAATCAAAAGGACAAAAGCCCAGTTCCCAAATTATTTTCAACAAAAAAAGGTGGCTGAACACAGTTTTACTGTACAAAAAAAAAAAAAAAAAAAAAAAAAAAAATAAAAAATAACTATTGCGTGACAATAGGAACGGAAAACCTTAGATAACAACGGACTGGACCACCTCGGACGCCTTATTGAGACTTATATGACGGAGTAACTGGTTAGCTTGCAGTTGAGGTTAGGGTTAGCAGTTTATATAGTTAAATTTAGGCCTAAACAACCCGAGAAGCTAGGTGGTACTCTGGTACGGTAGGCTATGTAAGCCTAAGCCTAGCTGAGGTCACAGGTTCAATCCTGAGTGGGGATTTTAGATTTTCTTTTTTACACTTAAAATTTATTGAAAATAAAATTCTAAGTGTCGACATTACGTTATATAATTCTCAATAAGTGTCCGAGTTGGTCCAGACCGTTGTTACCTAAGGTCTTCCCAATAGGAACACCTGCGTTACTTGGACAGTTTTGTTGCGTGACTAACCAAAGAATGCGAACAAAAACACGTGAAAAGAAAACGTGACAAGTAACACGGGAGAGAGTGAAAAGTGAAATGACTGTATTCTCTAAGGAGACTGTTATGTACCTGTTCACCAGGTTTCGACATTTTGGTTGTTACCCCCGATGCTCTCCGTCCCAGTGCTGTCTTCATTGGACTATCCAATGGTTTGCTGTCTTCAACATCTTTATTACGTGTCGCTGTATAAAGAAATTAAAGAATGTTACTACAACAATACTAATCACGGCTGCTACAAGGCTGTTCTAACTTTTGAGTCTGTATTCGAATACATTCCAATGAAAACTATTGAGCAGTACGTTCCTGTGGTGCTCTTCAATTGTCTATTATGTTAACTGGAAATTTTACATCAAAGGCTCCTATGAACCAGGCCCGGACACACGGTGCAACTTTTCTTGCAACGCTGCGCCCAACAGTTGTAGAAGTAGAATCGATTTCTACTTTTACGACGTTGCGCGCAACAAATTGCATCGTGTGACACCCCAAAAAATCTTGTTGCGCGCAACAAATTGCATCGTGTGACATCCCCAAAAATCTTGTTGCGCGCAACAAATTGCATCGTGTGACATCCCCAAAAATCTTGTTGCGCGCAACAAATTGCATCGTGTGACACACTTCCAAAAATCTTGTTGCGCGCATGGTGCAAGAAAAGTTGCACAGTGTGTCCTGCAATAGATAATGATTTGACAAAAATGCCAGGCACCATGTCAATTTGACAGATATTTCAGTAAACTTACCAAAGGACTTGTCTTTACGTAAACTACTTCTGGAAGCATTACCCTTCTGAAGCTTTGGAAGCTCCCGCTTTAATGGCTAAAAAGCAAAAACAAAAACAGTCCAAATTGTGGAACGGAAAGGGCAATAGAAATGCAGAACATAGCGCAAAACGCGTGGCTCAGTTGGAATTCACCTGAGAGATTACATCGCACGTCAACATGTAAAGACGCAAATGGTAACTACTATCTGTCCATTATTTTATGAACTCACCACACCCACCCAACCCATGAATGTGAATGTAAATAGGGCAGATCATAATACCACCACATAACAATCTGCTATAACAACCTAGGGGATCGGCGTACGGACTTATGCCTTGACCATCCCGGGACCAGAGCTAGTAAGAGTTGTACCTTTTGTTTTCCTCCAAAGAACATGCTTAGACGGCGAATGCCTTTTGATTCATGCTTTTCCTGAAATAAATAAAAATAAGTAAACTAGTAGTAATCATTTATAGTGCGTCTCCTTATCCCGTGGCACCTCGTCTTGACCTAGTACCTCAGTTTCATGAATTAATTCAGCCACTGTTTAAAGGGTTATGTCGCAAGATATGTCACGCAGGCAAAAACGTCGGGCGGACATCAAACAAATTCACGCTATCGCCGTGGGATCGGGCAAAATCCTGTCGTGCTGTGTACTCCGAAAGGTCTCAGATTTTTCCGACATATAAATAGTACATTTGTCTTGATTTCATTTCGGTTAGTTCTCCGATTCTGAAATCATACTCCTCAGTACATGTACTAATACCGGAACCGGAAATGAGAAATTTCTGAGAAAGCCTGAAAAAGTGCTCCCGTGATATTCTTCTTGGATCCCGCTTTAATGGAGCATGAAATCGACGATTAAGTCACGCAACATTCAACAGGAATTTCGCAGGATTTTTCGGATAAAATTACAACTACCAGTTGCAAGTAAGACACAAGACTGTTAAATATAATTCCTTTATTATAGCTAGACAAATTTTAGTCACAAAACTGCGAAATCTTTAGTCGCAAATGCGCCCGATACAGGCGCAATTTCGAGCACTGTAAAGTTAATCTGCGTTCGCCCCGCGTTCGCCCGGTGCGGCTGGTCAGTGAATTATTGCTACAAGACATACAGCGAATTGCACCGTACCGTAGAACATCGCGAAGAACGACGTCGGTATTTAGGTGAAAGCTTCCCAAATCAGGCAGAGAACCACAGCAAAATCAAGATAGAACATTCAAAACATACCAGAACGGTAGCGAGGAAAATCCGATAACTTCTTGCTTGATTCCAAAGAGACCCAACAACTTACTTGGTCCGGAGAAGGACCTTCGTCCAATTTTTCCACTGCGTACTTTAGTAGGCATTGAAATATTGAGCCTTACGATTCCAAAATCGGGAAAATATCCTAAACTAAATCAAGACAAATAGATTATTCACATGCGGCATTTCGGAACCCCAGCTCCCAAGGATGATGCCTGATTTCCATGCGCTGGGAATGCTGGATACTATTGTGACATTTCAAGATGGCGCAGATTTGGTACCGACACTTTTCTCGATTCGTTCCGCCTAGCCGACAAGATTAGGAAGCGTCTCCTTCGTCGATGCAACAAGTAAATTGGAATTTCAGTGGAAATCCACGGGGTGGTTTCTGTGTAGGGAGGAAAACCGGAATAGAACCAACAACAAACTGAACCCACATATGGCGTCGCCTCTGGGAATCAAACCTGGGGCATATTGGTGGAAGGCGAGCGCCCTAACCACTGCGCCATCCCTGCTCCTCAAATAAATGGTAAGTGTGGTAAAATACAAGGCAAAAAACAGACAGTTTTCGATGCAATTTTTGACGCGATTTTCACTGCCATTTTTCTTACACGCACGTTACCGGCAATAATAGCAATGACAGCCCTGGATATTATTCACAGATTAATCAGAGGGCTCTAAAGGCCATCTCGTGAATACGAAATAACGTAAGGTTAAGTCCACAGATGGGTTTTAATTTTTCATACTGAGTTTGAAGTCAAAGAATTGAAGAGTAAAACAGATCTAAAACGACCAAAACATCTTAGTGTGACATAAATATGAGTTTTAACGATGTTTTTCTTCCGATTTACAAAGGTTTTAAATGTGTCACGCAATTCGTCACGCTATTTCAGATAAGCCGTGAAAATAAACAAAATTGAATCAGCTGAAAGCTTTTGTTTGCATTATAAGTGCTTATAAGCCGAGTTAATGGAGCTTATAGCAAATGCAATATTTTTTTATTTGATTTTTGGCGTAATAAGGACTTAATTAAGCCCAGAGTGGGACACAAAGATGGCCGCTCCATACATTTCTTACTAAAAATGTCTAATACTCGTTCGCCTATAACTCTTGAACGAAATGCTTTTGCGCTTCAAAATTTGGCCAAGATTTGTAGTTTTAAACTCTCTTCAATTCCATAAACATTTTGAAAACGAAATCTTTTGTTTAATGCTTCTGAATTTTGATCTGACGTAAGTGAAAAACAAGATATAGTGTACGAGGACAGATATGCAGATTTTCACCGTTTCATCATCTGTAAACTTTTTTAGCGGAGCACTCGCCGGGCCGAAGGCCCGGCTGCGCAACTCCATACTCATAGAACCTAGCCCGTCATTTTTCATGGTCATGGCTAGCGGAATGTTTTGCGGGCGCGCGTGTGCCCGCCGCCCTCCACCCTCCGACCTCCGCCGTCGCGCAGGACTAGCTTGCGGGCGCGTATGACGTCGCAAAACATGCGCGTACGACGTCATGTTAAAACCAAAGCGAGGCTTTTTTTTCGCGCGGTTACACGGCCGAATGTCACGTCAGCTGGGAAAACACTTTGATGTTTTGCTGTGTTTACTGAGCGGAGAAAACGGTTTAAATTAAAGTCGCTATTTTCCTGCATTTTTTCGTGGTTTGCTACTCAAGACAGGGATACTAATTAAGGGATACTCAGAAGCCGCTTCAGTGGAAAAAGAAGAGCTTTCAGGGATAAAATATTGCTTCGAGGAACTATATAAGCTTACGTTTTTAGCAATGCGAGAGATGGGTTCGTTTTACGGATTTCAGCACCAAAGCGGAGATTTAAAGAATTTCCAAGCACAGTAGTCGCCGGATGGACTTAAAGGTAAAACAAATTACATTTTTCGATGGGAATTTATCTTGATATCAATCTGTGATTGACTTTTTGTTTGTGTACTCGTTAGTTTTGGAGAATTATTTTTAAACGTGTAGCTTAAATTCAGTTGTATTAATTTCTTGAATTTCATCGAAGACACGGCTCGGCCTCGATGCGCGTTTTGCGTTTTGCTTTTAAACATAAACTAATGGCGATTTGAATAAAATTTTTCGAAAGAAGATTGTGTTGTCCATTTTTATGTGTTTGTTCATTCATTACATAGATTGAAAAGTGATTTTATGTAAACAAAACAAGACTTAGATTTTATACTTGCGTCGCCTTATGCAAATATGTTTGTGTATTTTTGCAATTTTGGTTTCCAAATCAGTTTCTCGGGCATTTTGTGACAAGCAACACGTGTATTTTATTCGAAAATAGTCGTAATAGTTATTCTAGACGGAGAAAAAGTTGTTTTTGTGAACTTTTGTACGGTCTAAATGTACTGTGCATACGGTCGGGTAACAAGCTTAAGCTTACTGTTTTTGAGAATAGCTAAAATTGAAAAATAGCCCGGTCGTCAATCTTAATTCCGACCTTTCACCTAAGTTAAGTTTCATCTTAGTTAAGCTTGTTCAGAGGGTCTTCCGAGGGCAACACTGTTAGGCCAAGCCTAACTATATATATTATAAATTGAATAAGTAAACTTTTTTAATTCTCCAGTGTAATTACGTTATCCAGTTATCTTAGCAATCTCGTTTCACACAATCTGAAACTTTTTGTGAAAGATTATAATACTGGTATTCACAAACATGTCGGCAACAGCTTTGTAGGATGTATACTTCAGATTTTGGAATTTTTATGACGTCATGTGAAATCCAAGAATATCTCGTTCAATGCTTCGCGTATTCAAGAGATAAGAAGAACCACATTACACGCCTTTACATTTGACTCTTGATTGAAAGGTTCAATTTCCATTTTAACAGACCTGACCTGTCACTTATTTGTCCAAGATTTGTCAAATTTATACAAACTGACTTATGGTTCCCTAACAGCGCCACCACAATTTTATTACAGAAGCCACGAAGCTCTTTAGAACCTCTAACTTTATTGGCCCTGGGTATCACGAAGCTCTATTGTTTCAGGCCTAGGGTCCATTGTTCTGTTGTTTGTTCTATTGTTTTCTCAGCCAATCCTGTGAGGCGTCCCGAGAGCTTCGTGTCCCCCCTAATTTTACAATGACACTCATTCCGATCTGATACTTATTGCAAAAACAAGCAACCACCGCATAAGAAATCAATAGCGATTGTTCTTACCTTTTCTAGCTCTTCTGAATCATCAGCACTTTCTGGGCCGCTGGAATAGAACAAATTGAGCAATTTTATCATAACACAGATCAATTTCTTGTCACTCTCAGTTTTTATTTATAGGGAAGATTGACTGGCTTTTATAATTAATTGAAGGGGTCAGAATAACACGAAGCTAAGTGACTTTTTGGAAAAAAAATAAAAATTTCTCCAAATTAGCCGTTTTTTGGCATACGGACTTGTTTTTATGTTGTAAACACTGCCCTGTGTGTCTTTCACTGGTTTTGTGCTTCATTTTCTAGAAAAAACGGTCCAAAAATGCGGTCGGCTAAAAAATCTCAAACAAACACTGCAGCACTTTGTCTTTGTGTACTTCATTCCCCTTGGGATTGCTGTTTTCACTGCTTTTTAACCGCCCAAGTTGTTCGTTTCACGTCATAAAACCGCAAGCTGTTCGTTTAACTGCTGTTAAACCGCTTAATTTGTTCGTTTCAATTGAAAAATGCGCAAGTTGGTCAGGGTTACGGTTACCGTTAGAGTTAGAAAAAACACGGAAAAACGCAAGTTGTTCGCTTCACTGCTTTTAAAGCACTCATAACTTGTTGGTTTCACTGCTGTTAAACCGCTTATTAAGTTGTTCGTTTCACTTAATAGAAAAATACTACAGTTGTCCGTTTCACTTAAAAAAAGGCACAAGGTGTTTGTTTCAGTAATCAACCGCTCATTCAGTTGTACCTTTCATCAATAAAACTAAAAAATCAAAGCACTGCAGCGTGTTGTCTTTGCGTGGGATTACTGTTATGAATACTGATCAAGTTAGACATTTGAAGGGCTGGGTGCATAACCGTTTCATGTCGAATGTCAGGCATTTTTATTTATTCTCGCTCAGATAACGGACCTATCTGCCACTGTCGCAAAGCATGTCGGGAAATTCTATGGCAAATTCGAAATGGAGTTCCCGCCCCAAAAATTATGGCAAAATATTATAAGTCTGGAAGCACTTCGGATATCGGGCATTTCGACCACGGCACGGGATGGCAAATGGACCACAACTCACAACGCTGTCCCTTTTTGATCCGAAATGATTGCAGACTTTCCCGCCGGCTCGTACTTGTCCACCAAGGTCCATTTTTCACCACGAGCGCTAAATGGCGCTTTAGACACAAGGTTCGACAAGAAACACGACTCGTTTCTTTGAGAGGTGCTAGAGACTTAAGGATTTCCGGAATTCATGATGTCCTTCCATCCCCGAGCGGGCGTTAAACATGGCTTAAACCAGCACTCAGCCACTGAGTTGTTCGCTGTTCAGCCATGTTGTCGCAAGTGGCGAACGCCATCGATAAGCCCTCCTTAAATAACGTTATGTTCGTTCAGGTCGTTGGCGCGGGTCAGGAGTATTGCGGTCGCATATTCTCACGATCAATCTGCTTTTAGTAATGGCGTCGTTTAGAAACTTCTAGCTGCAGTTTTGGAAGGAACCGCTACGGTCGGATTGTACAGTCAAAGCACTAGGGGTCCAGAACTCTTCTTTTTTTGCAGGTAAAATTTGTCAAATTCCTTAACGTGAGTGCCAATTCGGCACTTCGGCAATGTTTACGACACCAAAACAAGCCTGTACACGAGAAATTAACAATTTTCAAGCAAAATGAAAAAATCACCCAAAAAGTCACTTAACCCTCTGTTATTCTAAGCCCTTCAATTGTTTTTGAGACAATTAGTTCTTTGTTAGTACCCACTTTGCTGTGACTACTGAATATTCTCCTAAGCAACTGTTATATGGGCTATCACGCAACTAGCGGGGAGAAGCGTTGCGTGATAGCCCATATAACGGTTGCGCATGCGAACAGAAGACTACCTGCCTGATAAAAGGGCAAAGCACAATGCAGGAAACTGTTCAATTTTTGCATTTAAAGTGGAAAAGGGGATTTCTTTCGACAATTTCAACAAGAGGGAGGGAGAAAGGGGTGTAGGTTGACAAATCCCAACCACAATTGACTGATATTGTTGTTGCAGCCAAGAGAAAGATAAGCCCAGAGAAAAACTTAGCCAAAGTTTTGCAACAATTCTTGCACAAAATAACTTACTTTTCGCCAAGAAACTCTTCTAGTGACAATTTGTTTTGAGTTTTAACATGTGCCTCCCTGTTAAAAATAAGACCGCCGAGACAACTCATTAACACAGATGTTTCACTTTTAACAGTTTTTCTTTCAATTGTAAACAGAGGGTACTGTAGGTTGATGGTAATTTTAAAGTGCACCTAAACCCTTTTTTTTCTTTTAATCAAAACAATATACGTTGAAAAGTTGAATAGTGAAATATTTCTTGTTTTTAGTAGATAAAGCACTTTTAAATTAAGGTTTTAAGTTTCAAGTTATCACAAACTAGGATAATTTTCATGACATATTGCTTATCAGTGAAAGAAATACAGATAAGGAAAAGCCTGAACAGCAAAAAGACAACTTAGCTACAAGGAGGAAATATTTCATTCTGATTTAAAATCTGAGTTTAGCTAAAAAAAAAAGAGTGCACAGCAGACCAAACCAAACCCAAAATATTAATACAACTTTTTTAGTACCAGCAATACACAAAATATGAGAGGCATAACTGTATAGGTATTAAAAAATGACGCTGGAACTCCACTCCCTGGTGAGGTACTGTTTATATCCATACTTATCTTACTAATAAAAGAACAACTGCGATGAAGTTTATTAGAACTCCACGTTTTGCTAAAATTAAATTTTCATTTCTTTGGCATTTTCCTTATGAATTAATTAATTTTACATTTATTAGTAATTTTAATTATCATTATCTGTCAAAAACCATTTTACAGCATACAGTTACATATTACCTTATGGTTGCTAGGGAATGAAGAGAATACCACTTCTTTGCAGCTTTAGCATTTAACTGTAGATGACGTCTTTTTTGACTGAACAAGAAATTAATGGCAAAACAACACAACTTGCTGGTTATTTTAAATGTTCTATCAGAAGTCTTAATTTAAAATTTAAACTGGTCAAGCCTTGTTTAAAATTCCTTTTTTGCTATTAACTTTTTAAGTCTTAGATTACCAGTGAAATACCTTAATTTTTCCATATGGGCACTGTTCTCTGTTATTGTTTAATAATTTAACAATCATGCTCAATCTTTTTTTTATGAAACTAGTAAAACTGAAGGTTTGGGTCTTTTATAACAATTATCTAATTATAATAATTATTTGTAACTAGTCATGAGTTTAAATTTATTTAATTTTTAAGATAACTTTATGATTGATATTATAATTAAGTGTAAGGAAAAGTGTTCATAAAATATGATTCTCAATTAACACATATCAGCTCATAAACTGCAGAAGCATTGAAACCCAGCATCCTATTCAAAGCCTATCGTCTAGAAGGGATGTAAATTAGCACCCGCCCACTCACCCTGGCGAGTATCAAATCTTCTTGGATGAGTACAAATTGTACATTTTTTGCTGCAGTTTTGGAAGTCGCGCACACAAATGTCAAAAGCTGTCAAAATAAAGTTTCCAACCTAGTAAAAAGACTAGTCTTTAAGACAAAGATTTTCACAAACCAAATGGTCCATGACGAGGATGATTAAGTACTTCTCCTCCATGTCTTGATGGGATGCTAGTCCATCGCAAAGTTCCCCCTCCCTTCCCCCTCCCTACACCTCCCCCCCCCCCCTCCCCCCCCTCCCCCCCCTTGGCCTAGCACTATCCATATGCACTGTACATGTGGGTGAAGGGAGACAGTGTGGAAACAGGGCAGGGATACATTGAAACCACAAAATTTGTGGTTCAAATGTATCCCAATCCACTTCCAAGTAAATAATTTGCCATGAGACATTATCAAATAACTAATATTACAAAAAAAAATTTAGAAACTTACTCATCATTGAGAAAGTCATACAAAGACAACTGCGTGTCCGCCTTTAAGAGATTTTTCTTCTGAACCTCAGGGCTAAATTGAGATCTATGCATAAAGTTTACAATTTGTTTTTAATATTTTTATCAAAGGAACTCAAGGGGCATCTCATAGAACACATCAATGCACTATGCATGCATCTAGCACACTGACATTCCACTAAAACAGGATGGCAAAAGAAGCTCAAAAGCTAGGGGAAGCTTGCAGAAGCACCTTCATGGTAAAACTCACTGTCATGTTAGCAGTTACAGTGTAGGTCAACTGGGCCAAGATCTCTGTACCAGGAACCTGGTATACCAACACTGTAACACTGTGTCTACCAGACAAATGGATTGAATGAACTGGATAGGATGTAACTCTGCTGTGACTGAGGTAACCCTCATTATTTCAACAGGTTTTCCTAGTCTTCAAGTCAAATGTATGATGCACAAACTGCTTTTAATTACCAAGATGCCTCCAACAGTGGCAACAGACATTAAAATTAACAGCTTACTGGTAAACAACTTACCCAGACTTTTGTTCATCTACAGGATTGCCATCATCTCCAAGCTTCAGGTCAGCCAAACAGCTGTATGAGTACGACTTGGTATGAAGATTACTTTTATTTGCACTTAAAAGTCCACTGTCTTGACCATTTAGATTGGCATCAACATCATTAAGGGATGTTGATTTTGTCTTGTCACTAGCTTTCTTTATAGAATCTAAAATATCCACAAGCTTATTCCCCTCTTCCTTTGGTGATTCAAGTTTTTCAAGATTTAATGACACAGGTCTTTTGTTTTTAAGACCTTCAAGCCTAGCATGAACTTTCACATTTTCAGCTTTTTCTTCATCTCCAACTCCCTTGGTTAAATCGTCAAGGCTTGAGCTAACTCTCCTGTGCAGTCCTGGTTTCTCTTCGTCACTTTTTCCCCAACTATGTGTCCGCCGTACAGCGTCACTTTTATTATCAACAGAAAGAAGCTTATTGTTTGTAGTTGTGGAAGAATCTTCCTGTCTCTGAATGACTCCTTTTGTTTTGTCTTCAATACTCTCCTTAGTAGGAGAAGTTCTTATTTTATCAGTTGTTGGGATGTATTTCTTTTCTTTTTGTTCAGCTGTGCCATTCAATAGTGGTTTCTCTTCTTTGGCCTTCCCCCCTGCTGGAGCACAACAGAACAAAATATTATCACCAGATCAGGTCAACTGTATATTCAATCCTCCCAGAAGCCAACACCCTTGAGCATGTGTCCAAGTAAGGTGCGCATTTGTGGGAAGGGCAGACAAAAAAATACAGTCAAATGTATTTCATCATGACTTGTGATGAGTTAACCCTCTTTTGTGGATCTCAACTTTAACATAGAAAGGCATCATGTGGTGTAACTTAATTAATCCATAGTTAATAGAACAAACTGGTTATGAAGCTCAATTAATTTCTAAAAGAGTGTACAAAGCTGCTTTGTTTTATGTTGAACGAACCGTGACCCTGCACATTGTTTTGTTTAACGTGTGAGCCCAAATGTTTCTACTGGTCAGTTGCTCATATGCATTTCAATACCTTTTGTGTTTTGTGCAGGGTCAAGGCAAACGAACAAAAGAAATGGAGAACAAAAACATACAACAAAGGACTGACTGAGTTTCATAACCAGTTTATTCTATTAACTATGATTAATCACAACTGGTTATTTGTGGACTGTTTATTAAGTTCTTTAAAGGGCTTGAGGAAAAAAGGGCATAAGTGTTCATTTGGCCTTAAA
Source organism: Dendrophyllia cribrosa (assembly GCA_024195265.1). Lineage (NCBI taxonomy): Eukaryota > Metazoa > Cnidaria > Anthozoa > Scleractinia > Dendrophylliidae > Dendrophyllia > Dendrophyllia cribrosa. The sequence continues at coordinate 39,326,901 of JAJLRJ010000003.1, read as the reverse complement.
ATCCAAGTTGCTGTGCTCTGTAAGTTTGTTATATAAAAACTGGTCTGAATGCCAAAACAGAGCAACAAGTAATTTGGGGCAATTTGGATTTCAAAGGTCAATAGAGGACTTACACTGTTTTCCACCAAGCTCTTCATTTATAGAGGTCTGAGAATTAAGAGAGGTTCTATGTATTCACATCTTTCTCATTTCATCACCAAGCTTAAAATTTGCCATCATAGATTTATTTATCACCGCACTTGACGCTTTTGACATCACTGATCCTAGCAGCATGCAGGAGGCGTGTCATATAGAACCTACAGTAGTATATAGCCTAGCTCATGACGAGTCTCTCATAGCTCAGCAGTCAGAGCAACCGACCGGTGTATGAAAGGTAAACGGTTCGAATCCTGTCAGGACTCGGATTTTTTTCCATTTGTACTACACTAGTGACATTATGAACATTGCATCTTTCTTATGTACGTGTTAAGAACAGAGACCAAGATTAAGAGTTAAACATCATTCACCTGCAATGATATGATGAGCTTGCAAGATGTCCTGCCCACTTAATGACGGACAAGACAGACGACGCATATGTCTTGCTTGCACTCCACCCCTACCGGCCTGCCAAAAAAAATATGAATATTGGAAAATTTTCATATTCATTCAGATTTTATAACCGCAGTCAAAACTCAGACTATTAAGCGGCCCTCTATTAAGTGGTCACCCTCTGTGAAGCGGTCAGTTAACAAATCCCCAGAATTAAATCGCTCCCCATATTTTACTGTAAACATGACCTCTCTTAAGCGGTCACCTCTATTAAGAAGTCAGTTGGCTATTCCCCGAGGGTGACCGCTTTATAGAGGTTTGACTGTATGACAACTAGAGTTCACTTTGTTAGTCTAAAGTCAATTTTTTATTTTATGTTGAGAAAAAATTTATATTCTCCAAGGCTGTACATGTTTTTCGCTGGCTCCTGCACACACTCTATAAGGCAGAAACCTCTTTGAAACCTCTTTAAGATGGAATGTCAGAGCTGCATGCAGCATCTGCCATTACTTGATAAATATACTTTGTTACAGTACCTCTCGAGAACCTCTCATTCGTAACTTTTGTATTTCTTCATTGATATCTCGCAATCTCTTAAGATTCTGCTCTGTAGAGAAAAGGGGGCAAGAGGTCGTAAATTAAACTTCTGTATAAATTTGTTACTTATTAAATTCTTACAACATCAATGAACAGTAAAATTAGCATAAATTATGTTTTCTTGGAGGACAGCTTAAAAATAACAAAGAAATTCAGTGAGTTGAATATCTTTAATATCATTGATTAAGTCATTGGCGGAAAGTGATAATTTTGGCCACTAAAAATAATTTTAACACGGATTTTCAAGATGTAAAGAATTAATACCTAGTAAATGTCTGTTGCCACTGTTTCGCCCTGTAGTCACACTATTCAGCTGACTTGTGAATTTCTTTGATGAAAGCTCTCTGTTAATTTGTTTTAATTCTTCTTCACTGCTCGATGCATCTTCTGTAAAGACATTTTGAAGGTCAGTGTTAACGGATGATAATCTAAGTATAAGTGCATGTAAATGTTCACATATCAAACTGATAAAAGAAGAAATATTATTGTATAATATATTTATTTCTGACGCTTCCCAAAGTGGGTCAACTTCATTGCAACAAAATGTTAAATCAGATATGACACAAATGTTTAAAGATATCATGGACATTTTACACAGTCATGCTTTCAACTCAATCTCACTACCTCACGCCACCAAAATGATCCATACCAAAAAGTACAATGCAACTGGCTTTTAAATTTTGATTCTATATATAGCTTACATAATCTCTAAATGATTCTTATTCTAGTTTATATTAGACAATCATTTATATCATTATTCTTAATTGACTTTAGATATGACATTGAAATATTTATTTTATTTTAGTGTAGATAATTACTTGTTCTTAATTGTAATGCGCATCTGATCATACACTCATGTATTTTGCGCGATATAAATTATTAAAAAATAATAATAAATAAATAAATATAGCACAAATTAGACTCAAAATACAGGGAAGGTCATTTCAAAAGTTTGAACAAAGATTGCACAAGAATCCAAATCATCCTCCCCTACATTCAGCTCCTTTTTTCTTAGACAATTTAGCTCCTACAATGTATATTTAGATATATGCTGTGGTTTAATTTTTTCACCAGTTTATTTTTTTATTTTCCTTTGTCCTTGATTCATTATCATCTTCTGAGACACAGGAAAACAAAAATCAGACTGGTTTTAAAAATTTCAAACCAAAGCAACACTTGAACCACCACATACCGGTATATCCTGGGCAAAACCATGTATAACAAAAATATTAAATTTAGTTAAATGACAATTTAACAAAGTTGACCACCACGAGCTTGGCAGACGATTCCGGTCAGTGGTCAAACTCTCTAGTGCAGGCTCACGTGAAACGTTGCAGCTTCGTCTCAGCTAGGATCTTCAAGTTTTTCGAACAGTTTTGTAGTGGTTTTTGTTTCAGTCTTTAGCGGTTTTGTAGTGGTTGTCTTCAGCGGTCCCCCACCTCACCCCACCCTCTATTTTTCCTTCCACTGATTCAATCAGTGTGGCGGGTGCCTGGAATGGGGGCTCATGGCTGGGGTGCGGGGATTCGCCGGCCATGGGGGCAGTATTTTATCTAGAGGCTGGCTGGCCACAGTGGAAGCCCCTGGATACCCCAGGCACCCACCTTCCATTAACCTAAATCAAACTAACCTAAATCAAAACACTACTAACTGACAATCAGACCTGTTATATCCTTAGTATTTCTTCTAATTGGCCATGAGTGACGCAGCTTTGGCATTCTTTTCTTCATCTGAGGGGAAAAGGAAAAGAATCATCAATGTCTCTCAATAATTTAATAGAGCCTCAAGTTGCTGAGTTACTGGTGATAACTGAGTGCAAATGGAATTTTGCATCACTTACTTCCTCTTTGACCAGTGTGTTCATATCTTGCAGCATTTCAATGTCCTTTTCTGTAAAGAAAAAAACATTGATTAATACATTGTAGTTTAATGGGAATCTGGTCATTGATCATAACAGATGCAATCAGTTAGTACATACATGTAGCTCATAACATTTTTTTAAATGTACCTACATGTACGTACATGTACATACAATGGAAAAGATAATACCAATGAAAGAAATTAGGCATCTGCATTTAGGTCAACTTATCCTCGGCCAGAAATGCTATTGTTGTTTTGTTTGTGTGTTTGTTTCTTCTTACTAAAACATTTGATTTTAAAAACAGCAAATTTCACTGCCAAATATCAATTTATTTCTGGTTCTCCATTCTGCTCTGAATGTTGTTTTTCACCAGGTTCAGGTTCTACAATCTGGAATCAGTGAAACAAGAGCCAAACAAAAAAAGTAGAACAACAGCCGCTTTGTGGATATGCTACTGCAAATTTGATTTATTTATTTATACTTATCTACATGTATTTACTTATTTGTTTATTTGTTTATTTATTTACCAAGAGAGTTTTGTTGTGGAGACTTGTAACTTGAGATCGTTGTGGTTCCTATTTCACTTTTCTTGACTTGAGGTTTGCTTGTGTCCTTGGGTGTCCTCTTTTCACAGTCACCAGGACCTCTGTTGAATAAATAAATAAGTAAATAAGTAAATAAATAAATAAATAAATAAATAACATAATAAGAGCTAGAAATGATTAAGGGTGGTATTTGACTATTACAATGTATCTAAGTAATCTGCGCACTGGTCCCCTTAACTCTTGTGTGTCTTGTATTAGCAAAGCTTGGGGCAATATTGGTCATGTCAAAATAAGTCAGTGTGTCAAAACTTAGCATGATTCTGAATCAACCAATAAAGCGATATATGCCCCTTTTGCGGAAAGCCCTTCAATTGAGCAGGAATGGCATAGTTAAAAGATCACCTGCTTTCCACCAAACTATCCTGGGTTTTACAGCTTTATTATGATGGCTAGTTGAAAGAAAATTTATAACCTATAGGGTGGAGTCACAAAGCAACTGGGCCCAATACAGAACATATTTTCTCACAATGACATCATTATAATGCTGTAATTGAATTTTGTTGTCTATCGTGATTTTTAAATCTTTTATGTAGAAAACAGAAGAAAATATATCCACTGATTGAAATACATATTACATGACATTTGTATGTTTCCATGGTGATGTGTGATTCCAGAAAATATCCATACCTCCCCCATGGAAGGGGGAGGGGGGAGGGTCTCAAGTATGCAGCTAAATTGGAATTTTTTTAGAGGGGTGGTGATGGGGGGATCCAAACCAAAAAACCTTCTGTGGTGGGGGGGGGGGGGGGGGGGGAGGTTATATGAGTATGTCCTGGAGCAACACAACACTTGTGTGTGAATTTTGTTTTGGCAACATTTACTTTGAATTCACACTATTGCTGCTTTGAACTCAGTTTAAATGTCATAGAAATACACATAACAAAGCACTTAGCAATAAAAAAAACAAACAGATGAGTTACATGATTTTAGCTCTTTTGCTCCATTTACCAGTAACTTAATCTAAACACTTCACCAAAAAAAAAGTACTAAAAAGTACCTTGAAAACATATCTGCGAGCAGCGTCATTCCTTTATCCCGTGCAATATCCTCAGGCACTTTTCCTTCTTTGTCCTTCATGTGAAGAGCTTCCAAAGATCCCGGTTGATCCATCAGGTATGTAGCCAGTTGTGTGAAACCCAGCCTGGCACAAAGATGAAGGAGGGTTTCCTGGCCTGGGAAAAAATGCTCTGTAATGAAAAGATTGCCATGAACTAAATGAAACAAGCACCATGAGTACAGTAAACACTGGCTCTATTCACAGATAAGCTGCATTGTGGTATTTGTGTACTGGTATATTTACTTAATTATTCAGGCAAGTGTTTTAGTGGACTTTTACACATCAACAAACAACATACATGGATGAAAGTGCCACATACATGTATATGCACAAAATTATTATCTTAGTATTTCATGTTTACCTTTTATTTTAAATTTCAAAATGTAATCAGTCTAAGAGTAAGATCCTTCTAGAGTGCCATGCATTGCCCCAGGAGAGAAAAACTTTTGTTTAACATCAAATTTAATAAACCAGTACAATGTTTACCTCCCGGGGGGTTACTCCCATATATGAGCTATATAGGTATGTGCCGCTGTGAAGGGTATGGTTTTCAGGCAGTTTAGTCTGGCATAGGGTATAGTAATTAGAGATTTTTGGTCTAAAATAGGGTATCATTTTCCGTGAAACTAGTCAGTTGCGTGAATAATTTTTAGTTTAGACAAGGTTTACTGGTAAATGGCATTTAAAAATCGGTACGGCGGGCAGTACAGCATTTTCACTGACCCCTGTTAACTAATAACTACACTGTATGATAGTGAACGAGTTTCTGGAAAATAGCGAGTCTAGAATAGGTCTAGGATTGGGTAGGGTTTTTCAGTCTTTAGTCTCGAATAGGGTTGCAAAATGCAGCTAAAATGGTCTGGTATAGGTTATGGGTCTTAGGGTCCCAGCGCCAGCGGCAGCACCAGCGGCAGCGGGGTTTATCTACAGTCATTCATACATCTATCTTACAGTAGGCAGATAAAAGGCACCTCTGAGCTAGAACAAAGATTTCAGGTTGAAAGGTAAATAGATTATCTGAACTGACTGTATTCAGTATAGTAGGGATTAGAATATTCACCAAGCTTGCATGGCCAAGATGGTGGGATATTGACAAAACTTTTTATGTACTGTACATGTAATAAGGTTCAAATCATGATCAATGGAGGCAATTTAAACATTGTTTAATAGCAGTTTACTCCAAGAGTAAAACAATTCACAGATTGAGCTGTTTTTAAAGAAAGCAAACTGTTGACAGGTATTCTTGAGTTGGTGTGATACTCTGATCACTAGCGCTTTACAAAACTTTCTGCTCAAAAAATAGAACTACATGTACACCCAAGAAGTACACAAGGGTTTTACCATTATTTGAACCTTTTCTAGATGTTCTCCACATGTACATGTACAGATTAGATAATAAAACTTGTCAAACCATTAGAACCATGCACCATCATCCTTAACACCATTGTCTTTGTTGTAGTTTAAAATGATCTCAGGTTAAAATGATTACAAACTAGTCTGAGTTGTACTTTTCTTTGTCTTAGGATTATGTTAATTAATCTGGAACAAAAGAAAATCAAAACTAAACTAGTTTGAAATCATTTTGACCTAAGATTCATTTTGAACTACAACATCTTCATCATCATCATCATCATCATCACCAGTATCGAACAAAGATACTGAAAGAAAAACAAGCTCACTTACCATTTTTGTTTTGATAATTTTCTACCCCATTTTCTCCAAATAGCGACCACGTAGGAGATAAATCCAGGAATTCAAATGCATTTGTTATCCTGGAATCTAAAGTGTCCTTCAGCTCCTTAGATATATTATTTGACACTACTGACAATGATGCCAGGCCATCAAATAGCTTGCTCTCTGATGCACTGTTCGCCAAAAGTTGTGCAATGATTTGTTCTGTTTCCAGCAAGTATAAAAATTTGTGTGACGAAAGTGATCCCAGTTTGCTATCTTTGGCACAGTAAATAGTAAGCGATACTTTCTCTGCTTGGTCATGATCTATTAAAACAAAAAAGAATGCAAGTACTGTAGAATGATAGTCATGTCCATTTTATAAATGAGAAGGTTTGTAGGAAGGAGTTGTTATTAATACAAAGCTAAGAACACAACTGATAAAAATATGGTAAATAAGGAGCTAGCATGTACATCTTTCTTTAATAATAATAATAATAATAATAATAATAATAATAATAATAATAATGATAATAATAATAATAATAATAATAATAATAATAATAATAATAGGGGTGTAGCTAAGAAAAAACTTAGCGGGCTCATTAACAAGCCCAGCCAGTTTTTCTGGCTTATGCATCTTCAAAATCACCCCAGTCTTTGTTTTCTAGTTAAATTTCAGCCAGTGACAAGTTTGCTTTCAGCTGCTGAAATTTGCCGGCTCTTAGCTACATCCCTGCTTTCACTCCCAGAGCCAATTATGGAGACATGTGTAGTTCTAACTTTTGAGTCTGTCAACAAAATCCTACATTTGTATGGTGTGACCATTCAAATGAAACCTCTTTGGCAGTAATTTTGTTTGGTATTATTTGTTTTTTGTTTTTTAATGTTTTAGAAAATGACATTTGGAATTTTTCTTGAATTTTTGGCACTCTTGGGAGTAAAAGGGTTGATGGTTACAGTAATAACAAATGCTTGCTTTTTTACTTACCAGGCACAACCGCACGGAGTGTGTATGTATTTATTAGTTGTGCAGTTGTTACATGTCGCTGGTTTTTCCCTTCAAATACCATGTAAAAATATCCATTGTCTGGGAGTGGGTAATCATCAGAGTATGTGATAAATATCACCTCCCCACCCTGGTACACACAAAGAAATTTAACACTATTATTAGTAAAAACTTGATAAAAGTACCTTTTTGTCCCTAAGCAAAATTAAGGCTTACATGCAATACATGTATATTATAATTTCAAGCTGCAAATCTACAGCCAACACAGAAAATTTTTTATGCTCCCTTTCATGGGTTTTCCCATCAACAAGGTTTTTACCAGTAATGACAACAGGTAGACTGTGAGAAGTTATAGCCAGACTTTCCATGGCAGATATTTCAGGTCATCTTCATTTTCAAGGTGAAACTACTGGTCAGGATCTCTCGTTTTCATGACCAAGAACCAGACGTTAAGTTCAGCTGCTGGCCCCAAGGAAAACCATGCATCAAAGATAACTACTGGTAAATGGATTTAGCTTTTTAAGCAACAGTAACATCAACATCAAATTTCTACTTGTGATTTCTGAAGATAACCAAACATACAGGTCATGACAATAAATAGAATGATCACTGATTGAAAAACTGCATGTATATATATATTTTTGAAAGCTTATCCCAATCAATATAAGTTAAATATACATGTATATGGAGATGTTGTAGTTTAATATTGACATAACATTAAGGAACTTTTATCAACGATAAAAGAAGACCAAAGGATATAATGTCTGCCTTAATGTTCTGCTCTCTCAACATGGCCAACTGCCAGACCAAACACAGTATTTTTTTATTTTTTTATTTTAATTTTAATTCAATATTTTAACAGGAACATCTAATTAGTGTTGGCTAGTTTGATTAGAGTCCTGTATAACATAAATATTACAAAGTAATAAAGGCAGTTTAAGTTGTCGCATTCGAAGAATACAATCCTACCGGGGTAATTTGAGATTTTTTGGTGTCCGGACTGCTGTTTGGCCACCTCTATCTATTTTTTCATGGGGCCATTTCCGCTAGAAATGCCTTTGAAAGCGTCTTCATAATCTCTGATTACTGCTAGTAATTCACCGTAATTCAGTCCTTGGGCTACAAGGGTTGATCATTAATAAATGATTTATTGTTTATCGCAATCCTAATTTTGTGTTGGTTACCCTGTACCTTGCATGCAGAAAAAATTGAAAAATTTTGCTGTCCGGACTGCTGAATGGCCGCCCCTATTGCTTTTTTCAGGGGCTCACTTCTGCCGGAAACCTTCAAACATGTCTCCATAATCTGTGATTACTGCTTAAGATATGAACGCAATCTAATTTCGTGTTGGTCGCCCTGTGCCTTGCATGCAGAAAAATTTGAGATTTTTTTTATGTCTGGAATACTGTTTGGCAGCCCCTATTGCTTTTTTCAGGGGCTCATTTCTGTCGGAAATTCCTTCGAATGGTCTCCATAATCTCTGATTACTGCCAATTTAAATAAATACAGAATTAAAGAGGAAATAAGAAGATTCTCAGGCTAAGATTAGACCTTAAGTTCCTGATATACATTGTGTGATTCCAGAAAATATCCAGACCCCCACCACGGAGGGAATTGGAAATTCCGGAAGGGTAGGGGGGTCAATGGCCCAGGAAATTCCGAAGAGGAGGGGGGGGGGGGGGGGGGGGGGGGGGGGGGGTTTGGAGTCCAAATTCACGTCCAAATGGTCAGGAAAACGATTGATTTTTCGTGAATTCGTATTGACTCCGTAAGTGTCACTTACCAATTTTTGCGGGTCATTCTGAAGCTTAAATCGGACAACCTGCATTTTTTCTAATCGTGCTGCAGTTAAGAAATGTTTTTCACAAACAAGCAACGCAAAGACGAATACTCTTCGCGAAGCAGATAAACCCGCCATTACTCGTTACCAGTCTCCAAATAGTTGTTCGCGGTGCACTGGTAACCAGCTACCACGAACATTCACGATCGATACAAGAAACTCGAGTGCGTTGTCGATAAACAAAGTGACAAATCACTTGGCTTTTTTTTTACAGGAGGCTGAAATATGGCCAGGTGACAACAGAAAACTAGCTACTCGTTAATTTCTCCCTTTTTTCAAACTGATCGTAGTATTGCAGTTTGCTGACGATCGTGTTCATGTCAAGTTATGCAACGGGTCAGTTTCGTGAGAACATTTTTTCAGTAAATCGATTGAGAGCTTAAAATGCGAACCCCCTTTGAGTGCTAGCAACAGTGTGTAAGTTTTAGACAGGATCTTGTATGAAGAAATTGAGTTGTTATTTTTTAAAGCTAATTTACGGCGTTCATTTAACGCGGCTTTAGGATCATTTATAAAATAAATTAACAAATGAATGCGTATCGACACGCGGCCTTTGGTTTAGTGTTTGTTCAACTCTTGAACCCTTCTAAAGGAAGAAAAAAACTTTCCAGAGGGTATGGGGGGTAGGCGATATTTCCGTGGAAATTCCAGAGGGGTGGGGGAGTCAACGTTTCCTTGTGAAAATGGAAAATCCGAAGGGGTGGGGGGTCCTGTTTGAAATTCCCTCCGTGGTAGGGGTCTGGATATTTTCTGGAACTACACATTTTGAACTTTTAAGTCTGTGGACAAAATGCTGTTGTGTGACAATTCAATTTGATTCAATTCCGAACAGTACTTTTCTGTGACCAGAGTTGTTTATTATGCTATACAAGGTGCCGGGTTCTAACTTTTGAGCCTGTGGATGGAATCCCAAAGTGTGACCATTCAAATGAAAGCTATTGAACAGTACTTTCTTGAGACGCTGTTTATTATGCTGTACAAGGTGGTTCTTGCTTTTGAGTCTGTGGATCATGAAATCCTTTAATGTGTCCATTCATATGAAATCTCTTCATAGTGTACCACTCAAGCCTCAATACAGCTTCATGTATACAACCATGTATATGGACCTGTTTCAACCCAATGTCTCTGGATAGGATTATCAAGCTGAATCTTGTAGAGGAGCAGATGGGTGAGATTTTAAACTATACATGTACACAAACCAAGTCATTAACAAATTAGTTGATACTGCCACAGAAATACATTTACAGTATAGTACATGTATAAGGGAAAATTTTAACCTTGGGCTTGGTTCTCCACAAGAGTGCCTAGCCCTTATAAACACTTCATTTTCAATAAGGAATTATAATCTTTCCGCATGATCAATATCAGTAATCCAGTTCAGCATAACTTATGCTAACCAATAGTTATTTAAGCTACAGTAACACTGCAATATATTTTTAGAAATGATAACACTTTTGAAATATCCTCAGATTATGCTCAATAAATATATATTGTTCCCTACAAAGGAATATGTGAATTCCATGAGGAAAAATAACAACATTGTCTCCAGTAAATAAAATAAATTACTTAACAAATCCGGGCCATCAAACGTTTGACCCAGACTAAGTCGTTAATTTAAGGTTATTAGAAAACAAATCACCCAAAAAATCACCAAAAAAATTCTCCAAGAATTTTACCAAAGAACTGGAAACATATTTATATAGTTAGCATTATATGTTCTACCTATACCCAAAAATTAAAGAATCAAAATGATCTAATTGCCAAATCTGGAGACGAAGAACTAAACAAAGACAGACGATGACAGAGCAAATGTATTGTATTACCAAAGCGATCATGGAAGGAAACATAAATGGAATGACAACAAATTAAAAAAATTCGGATTCTGTTTCAAAGTTTGCTGATATAAGAAAGACCAAAAAACAATGCCACGCTTTGCAGTTGACAAGATTAGAGTTTACCGAAACAACACCGCTCTCCGCGCTCTACATAGGCACGCCAACAAACTTTATTTACAAACTTCATCCAAACAAAACCGTAAAGTCGTTAATCAGCCCAAAATGTGTATAAATATGCAGCAAACGGCTGACTTGCAGCTCGGGAATGTTTTTACTGTGTCACGAATAACCTACTTGCAGCACGATTGCAAAGTTGTCTATCGACTGAATCGATCGCGTGACTGAAGTAAGAGCGAGTGTGTTCCTCGCTTTGGAAATCGACAAAGTTAACTAAATATCGAACGATCGAATCTTGCGTCTTATGTAAACAAATCTTTTGGTCTTGGTGTGAGTTTCGACATAACTTTACGCTACATTACCGAACATCACGTCCGACCTTATGATTTTCTCAATCAACAAAGTTATCTAGGGTTAAAAACAAAACACTGCCAATTCACGTCATTAAACCGGTGACCCTCAATAAGCATTGTAAGCGAGGATCGACAATAAATTCCATCGACTCCAAACAGAATGTTTTGGAAGGTACAACAGGGTGAACAGGATGGCTTGCCGCAGACAAGTCGTAATTATAATCGAGCTTCTCACGAAGACACGAACTGGTAAACAAGAGGTAGCATAAGACATTTTACTTACCCGGGTCGGCGAGCTTTGTGGAGTGAAGGCCATGCAACATGCCTCTGTGAAATGAAAAGAATAATTGTAGAATGAGAAATCAAAATGTGACAAGCTTCAGATCGAGCAGGGGACCTGGTGCAATGTGTACCCTAAGCTTTTCAAATGCAAATTTCGATCTTTCCGATTAAAAACATGGGTTTGAAGGAAAGATTTGTGCCGTCTGACACGAAGAAATGATTATTTTAAGACAAGGCAATGAAACGAACAAATTTGATTTACATCCGCCGTTAAAAGAAACGAATTTACATTTAAATTCAACCTTGAAGCTTTTTCTTTCCTAAGACTTCTCGCTCCGATGACTTTGTTTATTTCTGATATGACCGCTCGATGGATTTCACCCCAGAGCTATTTTGATATTTTAACACAAAATACAGCTTATTTTCTGAGCCAAAACGTGGGAGATGTAACGTTTTTCGCCAACGTAAGTAGAACATTCCAAACAGACAAAGTACAAATGAGGCATGAATGAGATTCATCCAAGTTGCCTCCTGCAAAGTATTCAATTAACAAAAATTATTCACAGATTTCCTTCGTCATTTTATGGCAAAAAAAAATCGTTATTCTTGTCTTGGTCTCAATTATTTTTTTCACCGTTAAACACGGCTGTAAATGTACACCTTAACGTTTATCATAAAACAACAAATATTGCAATCAAATGGGAGCTTAATTTAGTGGAACTTGCATTTCGCCTTTTAACTTTTTAAATTTTTTATCCTATCTCACCGCCAACGACGTTACAACTGAATAATTGAACACTTTGCTCGATCAAATTGTCTATTATGGTTTTCTTTCGAAAACCAATTTAGTCGAAATGTAATGTGTATTTGACATTAACGTATTTGGTTCGTTAAGTGTACTCAATTCAACACACTCTGTACAAATCGCGCCATAACTTCAATTCAGAGGAAACTGACTTAGTCATTTCGTTTTCTGTGAAAACCAAAAGAAGGGGGGGTACTTTGCATTTGGCGCCCTCAGCATCATAAAATACACGTACATTTTTCTGATTACACTTCATCACTCAGTTAATTGATATCCAACGACCTAAAAATACACAAGCTTACACCGTACTTGTACGTACTGCCCAGTTTTTTCCAAATCCTACATCGACTGAGAATAATTTGGCTTCAAACAATCATGAACTATCCTGGAACCTCTCGAGCTCAGACAAGCTGATAAATTAAACTACAAGCAATCATAACGTACCAGAAATCTTGTCGTTGTCTTTGAACTTCGTAGAGTTCATTTCAAATCTCCGATGACACAATTTCCCTCAAGTAGTCAGCTTATACGTTTACAATCCCGTGAAAAATTAAAACGTTCAAGGCGATTAATCCGTTAGCAAAACCACGAAACTTGTAGTACAATAACACTCATGATGCGTGTTGAACAGCCAACTACGAAACAAAATACACAAAATAACGCCTGCTTGACGGTAAATCACGTCCCAACGCAGCCATCGTTGCCTAGTGCCACAAGTCTCTCTTCATGTATACGCCGCCATTTTCATTTCGGCCGCCGTCTGGTAATTTCCTCATTTACAAACTGTTTCGCTGCATTCCACCATAAATTAAAGCTTGTAAAACTGCAGACACGTCTATTACGCGGTAAAAGGTTTTCACATGTATAAATATTCACACCTCTTTCAGTTAGAATCAGCCGATCCTAAACAATTCACATTGGAATCCCAAAGGCAAGAACTTCCAACACAACACGCCGGTGACGTCACAACGTCCTCATTTCTTGTCCCCTTCCCTCCCCGCAGGGGAAACCAAGGGTTTCGTTGCGTGTTCTCAGTTTGCAGTTGTGTTGATTTAGGAAAATTATTCTCCAGTTTTTTCACTTGCTTTTTGGCCTTCAGGGCGATATTTTGCGAAAGTAAATTTTCGCGATTTGGCAGAATAAGTAAAAAAACTCTCCATCTGCATGATAAGAGAAACCAATATCGTGGTCTGTCTGTCTTTTATTGTTTTTAACAAACAGGAAAAATCGCGAATAATGCATAATGAACCACGCGAAATTTCAGGTAAGGAAAAAATTTATCTCGAAACCACTAAAAGTACACGCAATGAGATCAAAACATGAGGGAATGTCTAAACCTGAGTGACAGATAAAGACACTATTGATTACAGTGACTATAAGACACTATTGAATTTTGCCTGTTCGATTCTTTTAAACAAATAAACAAACAGCGGTGATAAACATGGTAAACCAACGCATTTTTTATAATAAACTTAATGTTTCGTATGCTAAGCAACATACATTTTCAAAAGTAACCGTTACAGTGTTTGAAAACTGTTTATATAGTTAAAAAATGTTTGTTGCTTGATACGAAACGTCACTGAAGTATATTATAAAAATGCGTTGGTTTACCATGTTTATCACCGCTGTTTGTGTTTTATTTTTAATCAAGCTACGATGGCCTGAGAACAAGAGTTTATATATATAAATTAAAATGAATAAAAAATGTAAAAATCATGTTTTTCTAATTTATAGATGTGGTATATAAAGGCCCCATAAAGATGTGTTGTTGGTGTTTTTTTCTTTTCACTGCCACAATTTTAAAGTTCAAACCACAAACCTTTCTCAGTCCTGCACTAACAGTGCAAAAACTAACGACTGAAGTCATCTCGAAGTGGGTTTGTGTTTTCTTTCCCGTAACGGCTTTGAACAATTTTAATATATGTAAAAAAGAAGTCACGAATAACGAAACGTGTCATCTGAACCAGTGCAAAATAATTGACGAGTGATAAAGAGTTTATAGGTAACAGCGGTCAGCGGTGGATTGAGACGCCATCATAAGGGGGAGGGGAGGGGGGTCCGGAATGAATAAGGGGGGAGGGGAGTGAAAATGTGAGTGAAAATGGTTTTGACTGAAAACATTTTCGGTCCTTCGGGCCTTGTGTTTTGGCGAGAAAAGGGGTGGGGTGGGCCCCTCCCCTGGGGGTGTGGCCCCTCCCCTGGAGGGTGGCCCCTCCCCTGGGGGGTGGGTCCCTCCCCTAGACCCACCACTGGATATTCTGGTGACACTAAGTTTTTTTTCATTGACTGAAAGCACTGAACCGTCAGTTGTCCCATATGCACTGAAAATAGAACAAAAAACTTAACCTTTATTAATTATAGGTATTGAGGGTCGAATTAGTAAGACTTTGTGTTTCATAGTTTTGCTTTCCTTGAATTGAAAAGCACCTAAGCGACCGTTCAATGCTCGACGTGCTAAAATGCAGTAAAAAATATAGCTATATTGACCCAGGGGTAGATGATCAGATAATCTGAGAGTTAGAAAAAAAAAACGTTTAGCGGCTCTTTTGGTTACTTTTTGAATATGTTGCCGTGACTTCTTGAGTTAATAAATCATAGCAACATTGTAAAATATAAACAAATCAGCTGACCCAAACATCAAATTCCATAAAGAAACGGAGAGCGGGCAATATACTTGTTTCATCATAGCGCAGTACAGATCGTTTAACACAGAATAATGATAACAATGATTTATTTCCTTTTTTTGTGCTCTTTGTAATTTTCAGGCAAGACTACCCGGTCTATCTAAAATTAAACCATCCCATATCCCTAATTAACCAATCAGATTGCGACTTTTACCAACATGTCGGTTATAGGTAGGTTTTACACAGGCGGTGTCGACATTTATATTCACATGAAGTTAATTATGCATTTACCATTTGTTTTTCTCGTTATTCACGGCAAAAACCTACATTATGCAAAATTGCAAGCAAAATGATCCTAGACGAGGTTACTTCACTTGTAAATCTTCACGCCTATTTCCTTTTCCGATCTCAGCGTCTATTCCTCGCCCCAGCAACAAAGATTTATGATACTGTACATGTTCGTCTATTTATAGCTCTCTTGTTACTCTGGGTGGTATAATATCAGATACGATATCAGCTGATAATCGTTCGCACTCCGATATCTCGACTCTCAGTACCGAGTCAGTAATAGTTAATGCATTTTATATTCGCTTTGTTTATACTGTGTAACCGCAAAAGAGGATAGGTTTGTTTCGGTATTTCCGTCAGTAGGGGTCCTGTCTATCCCTTCTAGACTAGGCATTGTGTTATATTGCTCTGATTGCTACAATAACTGTCTGGAAAGAGAATTGTCGTCATGGTCGGTCAGTCGCTCCCGGCTCCTTTAAATTCCTAACATTCTTTATCTGGCAACGAAGGTTCTTGAAGTTTATCAAATGTACTAAAATAGAACTGAACTAACTAAGTGATTGATAAACTTAAGTAGGCTTAAATATTGGCCACTACTATGGCCTTTGGGCTTAAAAAAAGCGCTTGTTTGTGTTTGATTCTAAAAATATGTAGGATTTATTTCACCGAATGTAGCAGTGAGCACGTTTCTTTTTCCTTTAAAGGACATAAAAGGAAAAATACTTTTACGGACCTCTTTATATCATTTTTTCATATAACTATGTAACTATGTCAATCAATTTTATTCAGCGAATCGTATCTGTTGTGTTAATTTAAAACGTAGCCGGAGGTCATAGACTTTAAAAATTATTCGCTTATTGTTCGAAGAAGACAATTACGCAATAAGTCTCGATGTTAATGAAAGCAATAACTCGGTATAATCATCTGAGGTCTTTAACCAGTTGACGAGACTAAAAAACTGTCCAATTTAAATCTGCTCAGCACTGCATATTTATTGCATTTATTGGGAGATTTATTATATGGAGAATATGGAATTCCGCATTGCTGTTAAATTATATATTTCCTTAAGACTCTTAACCACTTTCGTGTCCCAATATAATCATCTGAGGTCTCTAAGCAGTTGACAAGACTCAATAAACCATCCAACTTAATCTGCTTAACACTGCATTAATTATTGTTTTTATTGGGAGATTTATGATATGGAGAATATGAAATTCCGCATTTTTGTTAAATTATATATTTCCTTAACCACCTTCTAATCCCAAGCCGAGCCCCCCATCCCCGCTTCTCCCCCTCTCCCCCTCTCTCCCTCTCTCCCTTTCTCCTTCTCCCCCTCTCCCCTCGGCCAATCTGTGACACTGCTCAAAGCTCACAGTCATTGTAACACAAGTAAATTAAATGAAGCGTTTATTGAACCGCGTAATTGTGTCCAACAATTTAGCATAAACTTTAACAGCTGCACTGGTATGTGATCACAAGAGTTTTTAATATATTTAAAAGCCCTTGAATACGGCAAAGTACTATTGTAAATCTTAGAAACACCTTATTTCTGGAGAAGATTGGTCTGGCCAGCTGAAATATTGTACGAAACATACGCTGTTTGCAGCTTTGCTTATAAAGTTATACTTTTTCGTCGAAGCATTATATACCACTTCATACATATTTAATGCACGATTTTGAAAAATGTAAACTACGAAAAGCTTCCATTACAAAATGTTTCTTCGGACCCTCAAATTTTGGTTCATTTTTTAAGTTAACATGTACTCAGACCGGCTAGAAAAGTGTATTATTTTGTCTTAGAAAGACCAACAAAAGCTTAAAGGGAAACTAGCTAGCCGTCCTGCCAAATTAAAAATCTCGCTAATATTATTTCCATGTTATATCGCCAAATGCCACCAAATATACAGCTGAATTGAATAAGAAGATGTTCAGTTATAGAGCAAAACAGAAGGAGTGGTTTGGAGATAAAACGCAGGATTGCAAGGATGGAAGTGAATTACACTCCATCAAATTTGATTTCGTGGCAGGCGGTCAGGAAATCAAACTTGCAATTTTTGTGGAATTTTGACCTTTTCAGCCGTTTTTTGTCTCTTTAGTTAGAGCAGTTTTCAATTGAGTATCGAAAGTAATTACACAATTGCTTTGGTTTTTCATTGCTACGCTTTGTGATTGGCTAAAAAATCTCGCGCCACTTTCTCGACCAATCAGAAGTAAAACCAAAACCAATCGTGACTTGCTCGCACGCGTTTTCCCGCGCTTGGCGCCGCCGACATGTAACTGCTTCGAGCTCTGATTGGTTCATTGGATTGTTTACGACTGCTGTGATTGGTCAGAGTAATTACTTTGGTTTTGGTTTTACGAAAACTGCTCTTATATTTCTTTGCTCTCATCACTTATGATGACTTTTTTTCTTCCAGTATTTCAAGATAGTAAAGCTTTTAAGGCGGGACTTAACCTAAACGCCACCTTTCCGCCACTTGACATGGCTTTAATGGAATATCTCGCTCACATTTCAAGCAATCCAAAAACTTTATGCTCATCCCATAAAGCTATGTTGTGGGGTGTTTTGTGAATTTTTGGGCGATTTTTGGGTATGTTTGGGAGGAGATAGTTTTTCTAGAAGGATTGGTAAAATTATGAGAAATAAAAAATATTGAAGATTTAGCGAAGTTTTAAAATTAGAATTTGTAGTTAATTATTAATAGACGGACACAAAGTTAGTCCACTAGCAACCTGGGGTGCTCTTGCGTGGGTATCAACTGTCTGTTGGTGTTCAAAAAAATCATTTTCTTTCTTCTATCGCTCTTTAAAACCTCATCAAATTTCATTCAAATTTAGGTTGAGTCCCGCCTTAAGGTGGCTCCATACAGTTATTAACCAGTTTTCCAAATAAAATATACATAATCTTATTGCTGTCTTTCGAAAGTTTTGTGTCGCGATATCAGGAATAAAATACACAGTCACGTAGCTTAGGCTTTCTGCGGTCTTTACGAAGAAATCTAATTTGGCAGTCTTGTCTCGTTACAATGGCAACCACTGATTGAGTTGTTGGGCTTGTTGTTCAAGGCTTTTCTCGTTTTTAACACGGTAAATATTTAAGATTTTTGGTGAAGCAGAGTAAGCCTTCAGTAAGTCTCATCTGATAGCCATAAACAAAAAAATCGGTACATAATTTTCGGCAATTTACTCACTTTTCGTTTTTCACGTTTATTGGGTTTGTGTATGTACAAAAATTGTTGTCCATATTTTGTGATCACGAACCAAGAAAATTCTACAAATCTGCCAATTTTTATAAAAATTTCCCGCGTGGAACGAACGCAATAAACGCTTTAGTTACCGTAAAAACCTACATATTTTCGCGGCGTCCGTCAAAAGAAACATGTGCACGTTCGCACTATTTTCGAGCCCATGCCTCGCGCGCCAAAAAACTATATGGAGCCACCTTCATGCAAGCTCCTGGCCATAATCATGAAAACACGATATATACTGAGTAACCGGGACAGTGCCCGTTTAACCATAATAACCATTGAAATTAATGCATTAGTGCATTAATGGCCTAGTTCCTGATTACATACTAAGTGACTTTCAACATTCGTCTGTTGTACACAATTTTGGGCTTAGAACTAGGGACTTGCTAAGGGACGGACCATTAGAAAAGTGATGGGGGGGGGGGGGGGGGGGGGGGGGGGTGGGGAATTTTCAGCTTGCACGAATTTTTTTTTTTTCGCCCATTGCTTGTGTAGGATTTTTTTTTTTGCAGGTGAAACCCTCTGCACGAATTTTTTTTTTCAGACAAATATTGCTTTGTTTTTCATTTACTAATTAAAAAAAGGTGTAATACTTAAAAACCATTTTTGACCTTTACGCATATTTGAAAAATATATATTAGGAATAGTCCGCTACGTTGCACAAGACTATATCCTATTATGAAACGCATGAAGCAAACACAACTTGACACCAGAATTACACGCCAGTTGAAGAAAAAATATGCAGTGTATCTTGAATTCATTGAGACATACACGAGACCTCCTCTCTACAACACTAAAAGAACTGTTCTTTGTGTCAGAAAATATCATACATGCCGGCTATGAAATTAAGAATAAAGCCTCAGAAAGAAACACAACTTAACGTCGGATCGAAACTACACCAATGCTATTGGTTCAATTAAACGAGCCAATGAGAAAACGGAACATTCGATCCTTCCCAAGAGTACAAAAGCGGCAAACATTTCATGTACAACGGAATAATTTCATATTATTCCGCGAGACAGTTACTTATGGGAGCAACTGATGAGGTTCACCTAAGAACCGAAACGCGAGTCTTGCTTAAGAAAAACGTAAGAATTCACTAGCGTCCGTGAGATTTTCAATACCGATCACCATATCTGTTCAAGCCATGTCGGGATGCAATAACGCCATGATGAAATAACGGAGGTTCTTCAAGCTCCAAGAAACACTTCTCAGAAACAGAACTATATATTAAACAAGGAGCTAAAACAGAGGCGGATCCAGGGATTTCTGAAAGGGGGGTCCGGGTTCATGCCTGCCCGGAAATTTTTCCAATTTTACCCTCTGAAACGCCATTTCCAGCACTCCTGAAACTCGAAAAGCGTTTGTTAAGTCAAAAAATTGACAATCAGTCAATGTCGTCAATTGGTGGAGGTGAAACAACTACGTAAAAACAATTTTATTCTATTACTTTTATGAACCACAAGGGAGGGGAGACACAGGTCTGAAAGGGAGGGTCCGGACCCCCCCCCCCCCCCGACCCTCCCCCTGGATCCGCCACTGTAAAACATAAACTGCAAGAAGTCATGATTCCAATAGAGACACGGCAGCTTCAGACTTTGATCTTAGACGCCTTTTTTTTTATAAAATGCTAAAGTGAACAATAGTCCATGAAGAATGAAAAACTAGCATATGCAGCATTGCACTATGATAGATGTCCCCATGACCTAATCAATGGTTCACAGCAAGGAGAACTGGAGCGCAGGGGCAGAGCCTCATACACATGACATAAGATACTTATGCACCCTGCTCTTAAAGGATGCGACACCATTAACAGTGATGTTACCAACTACATTATTAGGCAAGCTGTTCCAAACATGAACTGCTGTGTGGATGAACGTTCGGTCGGTAGAAGCCGTTCTGGACACTGGTACTGCAAGAGCATGACAAGGCATTGACAGGCTGGAACGGGTGGCTCTCTTAATGATATATGGCTGAGGGAGCAGAGCACGAAGGTCTGTCGGGCATGTGCTGGTGTGCATTTTATAGAGGACTGTAGCTGCTGCCACCTGACGTCTCTGGTGGAGAGAAGAAAGGTTCAGTTCTGATCTAGCTTCATCCTCATTCACACCAATAACTCGAAGTGCCTTCCTCTGGCCTACATCCGTGATAAAGATCCACTTTCTCACAAGTCTTGCACACCGCAGACTTTGACACTAAATCACGGAATTTTTCAGAGGTAAGCACAATCAATTTCCAAACACTCCCCCTACCTCCTCCCCCACCCTCAAGTCCCAAATCTTTCTTTTTTCCCGACTTTTTCAGGTACGCACGTGCGTACGTGCGTACAGGTAGCTACGCCCCTGCACGGGCTGAGAGATTGACTGATCCTAGCATATTCATAACAATAACAAAAACTGCAGCCGATCACTACATATCTTGCAACAAAAGTTAGCCAAAGAAGCCCTAACATATGCCAAGAGAGCTAGCATATATTATGTTTTATTCATTTTCTCAGTCTTTCTATTTTTAATTTCCAGTGTTCTCAATATTGATTTTATTTATTTGTTTATTTATTTATTTGAACAAATATTTAAACAGGAAATACCCAGTTCAGCATAGGCTGGTCTAAATGGAGTCCTGTGTTATTACATTAAAATTGATAGCAATCAAAAGAGTTTACATAGACATCACACACTACATTGCAATTACTTATTTAAAGCAGAAAAGGAAATCATGGTCTGTAATTTTAAGAAATTGGCGTGGCCAGTTTTAAATTGAGAGGGGTTTGTAATGGATCTTACAGACCTAGGAAGTATGTTTCAGGTCTTCGCCCCACTGTATAAAAAAGAGCTCTGAATTTTTTCGTTCTCGCAAGGGGTAGTCTTAGGGACGGACCATTAGAAAAGTGATGGGGGGGGGGGGGGGGGGGGGGGGGGGTGGGGAAAAAAACCAAAAAAAAATTCGTGCAAGGGAAAATGCCAGGAAAAAAAATTCGTGCAAAGTTCAAGGCAAAGAAAAAAAAATTCATGCAGAAGGAGAAGTCCTATTGTGGTTGTTATTTAATATATAAAAGCTGCCAAAGTGCCTATTGAAAATAGCACTCTTGGCGTTTCAAAAATTCGAAACATTCTTGGGGCCTTCCTATACTATTATTTATAAATAGTATTATAAAGGTGACAGGCCAAACACGACTCCCGCTAGTCGCAAAATGTATAAAGAAGCCTTTAGAAATGCTTTCCCAAGAAGGTCTACGAGATATTTGTTCCCTTTAGATCACCAATATAGAATTGTGACTAGTCACTATTATCTCTGTCTCAGTTTTGCATGCTCGATATGTATTGTATGACTCTTTGATGATCTTTGGGATAAAAAATCTCTTAAGTGACAGGAGATTTTCATGCTGTGTAGCCATTTATGGAATTATTGTTTCTCTATGCCTTCGTTATGCTAGCTCTCTTGGCATATGTTAGGGCTTCTTTGGCTAACTTTTGTTGCAAGATATGTAGTGATCGGCTGCAGTTTTTGTTATTGTTATGAATATGCTAGGATCAGTCAATCTCTCAGCCCGTGCAGGGGCGTAGCTACCTGTACGCACGTACGCACGTGCGTACCTGAAAAAGTTGGGAAAAAAGAAAGATTTGGGACTTGAGGGTGGGGGAGGAGGTAGGGGGAGTGTTTGGAAATTGATTGTGCGTACCTCTGAAAAATTCCGTGATTTAGTGTCAAAGTCTGCGGTGTGCAAGACTTGTGAGAAAGTGGATCTTTATCACGGATGTAGGCCAGAGGAAGGCACTTCGAGTTATTGGTGTGAATGAGGATGAAGCTAGATCAGAACTGAACCTTTCTTCTCTCCACCAGAGACGTCAGGTGGCAGCAGCTACAGTCCTCTATAAAATGCACACCAGCACATGCCCGACAGACCTTCGTGCTCTGCTCCCTCAGCCATATATCATTAAGAGAGCCACCCGTTCCAGCCTGTCAATGCCTTGTCATGCTCTTGCAGTACCAGTGTCCAGAACGGCTTCTACCGGCCGAACGTTCATCCACACAGCAGTTCATGTTTGGAACAGCTTGCCTAATAATGTAGTTGGTAACATCACTGTTAATGGTGTCGCATCCTTTAAGAGCAGGGTGCATAAGTATCTTATGTCATGTGTATGAGGCTCTGCCCCTGCGCTCCAGTTCTCCTTGCTGTGAACCATTGATTAGGCCATGGGGACATCTATCATAGTGCAATGCTGCATATGCTAGTTTTTCATTCTTCATGGACTATTGTTCACTTTAGCATTTTATAAAAAAAAAAAAGCGTCTAAGATCAAAGTCTGAAGCTGCCGTGTCTCTATTGGAATCATGACTTCTTGCAGTTTATGTTTTACAGTGGCGGATCCAGGGGGAGGGTCGGGGGGGGGGGGGTCCGGACCCTCCCTTTCAGACCTGTGTCTCCCCTCCCTTGTGGTTCATAAAAGTAATAGAATAAAATTGTTTTTACGTAGTTGTTTCACCTCCACCAATTGACGACATTGACTGATTGTCAATTTTTTGACTTAACAAACGCTTTTCGAGTTTCAGGAGTGCTGGAAATGGCGTTTCAGAGGGTAAAATTGGAAAAATTTCCGGGCAGGCATGAACCCGGACCCCCCCTTTCAGAAATCCCTGGATCCGCCTCTGTTTTAGCTCCTTGTTTAATATATAGTTCTGTTTCTGAGAAGTGTTTCTTGGAGCTTGAAGAACCTCCGTTATTTCATCATGGCGTTATTGCATCCCGACATGGCTTGAACAGATATGGTGATCGGTATTGAAAATCTCACGGACGCTAGTGAATTCTTACGTTTTTCTTAAGCAAGACTCGCGTTTCGGTTCTTAGGTGAACCTCATCAGTTGCTCCCATAAGTAACTGTCTCGTGGAATAATATGAAATTATTCCGTTGTACATGAAATGTTTGCCGCTTTTGTACTCTTGGGAAGGATCGAATGTTCCGTTTTCTCATTGGCTCGTTTAATTGAACCAATAGCATTGGTGTAGTTTCGATCCGACGTTAAGTTGTGTTTCTTTCTGAGGCTTTATTCTTAATTTCATAGCCGGCATGTATGATATTTTCTGACACAAAGAACAGTTCTTTTAGTGTTGTAGAGAGGAGGTCTCGTGTATGTCTCAATGAATTCAAGATACACTGCATATTTTTTCTTCAACTGGCGTGTAATTCTGGTGTCAAGTTGTGTTTGCTTCATGCGTTTCATAATAGGATATAGTCTTGTGCAACGTAGCGGACTATTCCTAATATATATTTTTCAAATATACGTAAAGGTCAAAAATGGTTTTTAAGTATTACACCTTTTTTTAATTAGTAAATGAAAAACAAAGCAATATTTGTCTGAAAAAAAAAATTCGTGCAGAGGGTTTCACCTGCAAAAAAAAAATCCTACACAAGCAATGGGCGAAAAAAAAATTCGTGCAAGTTGAAAATCCCCCACCCCCCCCCCCCCCCCATCACTTTTCTAATGGTCCGTCCCTAACCAAGGTTCTCTAATTATGATGATTACGTTAAAAGATACTAGAGACCTAACAAAAATTCAAGTTTTTTTTTAACAAGTAAATGAAAAATAAAATGAGGCGAGTCTGGATACAGAGAGTGGGACTGGGTAGAGACGTTTCCATCGCCTCGCGCGCCCCTCACGCGTACTTCACGCATCCCTCACGCACCCATGGCGCCTCAAGCGCACCTCACGCGCACATCACGCGCACCTCACGCACACCTCACACGCACCTCACGCGTCCCTCAAGCGCCCGTCATGCGCCCCTCACGCGCCCCTCACGCATCCCTCACGCACCCATGGAGCCTCAAGCGCACCTCACGCGCACATCACGCGCACATCACGCGCACCTCACGCGCACCTCACACGCACCTCACGCGTCCCTCACGCGTCCATCACGCACCCCTCACGCGCCCGTCATGCGCCCCTCACGCGCCCCTCACGCACCCCTCACGCGCCCGTTATGCGCCCGTCACGAGCACTTCACGCGTCCCTGATGCACCCCTCACGCACCTCTGGCGCCTCAAGCGCCCCTTTCGCGCCCCTCACGCGCACTTCTCGCGCACTTCACGAAAACGTACATGGTGTAATAAGTTGGTGGGGCCGTCCTGTTTTAATTTGACGACCGCTCGTTACTGGATCTGACAGAAGACGCCATATTCGAAATTGCCTTTCAAAACTGACCAGCACTTGTAACTGGACCACAAAAGACGCCACATTAGAAATTGCCTCTTTAAACTGACCAAGCGCTAATAAGTGACCGCGACCACTCTTAACGCTGATGCTGGGTTTGTAATTTTTTAATTTATAAAGCGGCCACTCCATCCAAATCTTAGGTATTGTTCACAATCATTTTCTCTTGCTGCCCCTACAATATAAACCCATGCTTTGGTTTTCAATTGCTGCGCTTTGTGATTGGCTAAAAGATCTCGCGCCACTGGTTCTCAACCAATCAGAAATAATTAAAAAACCAAAACCAATCGTGACTTGCTCGTACGCGTTTTCCCGCGCTTAGCGCCGTTTACACTTATTTACTTCGAGCTCTGATTGGTTCATTGGATTGTCTGCGTCTGTTGTGATTGGTCAGAGTAATAACTTTGGTTTTGGTTTTACGACACTCAACTGAAAACCGCCCAAGATTCTGAACCTGCGCATGCGTGCAGACGTCTCCTGTTTGCTTTGCTTCACGCGGAAAAAGGAAAGGAAATTCTTGGCTTGCACATGACGTCATAAAAATTCAAAAATCTAAACTATACATCCTACAAAGCTGTTTCTAACATGGTATGTAGACACCAGTGTTACAATCCTTCACAAAAAGTTTCAGGTTTTACCGCGATTGGCCGGCGATTTGTGAGGGTTTTAAATAAATGCATTATAGATGCTTATAAGCCGATATAAGGTAACGTATAGTGAATGTAATCTTTTGTGATCAGATTTTCTGCGTAATTATGACGTTGAAGTTTTGGCCGCCGTGTTGGTACACCAAGATGGCCGTAAATTTGATGGTAGTAAATTTGTAACGCAAACGTTTTGGCCGGTTCGTACGTCGTCTTCATCTATAAATTTAAAGCGTTCCAGTAAATCAATGTCAACGCAACTTTCAGATAATATTTTGCACATCGGTAAGCATGCGTGGTTAAACGTTTTAAAAATATCCATCGAGCCGTTTCTCAGATTTTCGCAAAAGCGATTAAAATCGAAAAATACCCAAAAATTGCACATGAAGCGATATTAGGAGAAGTGGTAGTTCTCAAGATCGCAAAAGAGAAAGTAAACAAAACTTTGAAGGTTTACAAACATAACATCAAGCTACTTTTTGACACTATCATCAAGTAATTTCATAACGCCAGTGTTAATCTCTCGATCAATTTATACCAGTACACAAATAGTAAGGTTTGAAATGTTATTGCGATTTATTTAAAATCAAACATACAGAATTTTTTTATTCTTGCAAAACATATATGCCATATACCATATTTTAAGATGTCTATATGGGATTTTTAATGCGAAATCTTAAACGCGCTAAATTTCACTTTTACTGATTTCTAAGTTTCTTGTTTATCGTCGTCATGGTAATATCGATTTTACCAGAAAATATATCTTGCCAAACTTCAATTCAAAACAAGTTAGTGGTGAAAATTTCACGTTGATCTGACTTGGAAAAGACCGCTTAAAAGCCGATTGAAAAATGTAGGTATGGTCTCCAGAAAACTGTATCGAATCGAAAT
This sequence comes from Dendrophyllia cribrosa, assembly GCA_024195265.1. Classification (NCBI taxonomy): domain Eukaryota; kingdom Metazoa; phylum Cnidaria; class Anthozoa; order Scleractinia; family Dendrophylliidae; genus Dendrophyllia; species Dendrophyllia cribrosa. Next base: position 39,300,439 of record JAJLRJ010000003.1, on the reverse strand, counting down.
GTTTTTTAATTCTTCTGAATTTGATATGACATGATATGACGTAAGTGCAAACTAAGAATAGGAGACGTCTGCGCCCGGGCTAAAGACTCTGCAGATTTATATATAAAGGTATCAAATACGTGATAAAATCTATAAACATAAAAATAGACAACCAGTAGACACATATTAGCATAGATATTGAAAAATTGGTAGGATGGACAGTGAATTGAAATAACAGATGCCTAGCAGATAAAGTTCCGAGCTTCTAATTAACCCCTCTTACACGTACCGGAAGTTCGTTGCTCGTTGCAAAGGGCGCCAAAAAAAGTGGGTCGGTCATACTCAGTTCAGTCTGAAAAATGAAAAAAAAAAAAGATATGAAAAAAATTATCAGACAAAGCTCTGAGGATATAAAGGAAAGATGTATCTCTAACTTGGTCCTAACTAGGGCAATAATTAAACACGAGATAATAACTACCGGTACAAAACAAATCTTGATTTGTTCGGTTATCTATCTTTCCTGCGCATTTTTGTCAGATACAACATTACGAAAATTACAAACTGACCCAAGATGGTGAGTTTTCCCGGAAGTTCAAAGTTCGATTCTGAAGTGCTCAATCAGTACTTTATTTGATTAGTCAGTTTCCTTCTTCATACGTAATGTGGTTGTACTCTTCTATGAGATGATCTGCGAATAAAGAACCCTATCGGACCCAACAATGCGCGGAATGCAGCCATCCAAATGACTGGCTGTACTTTCACGGTCCAAATGTTTTTTATCAGTATTTCCCCAAGAGGAAGTATGCTCAATCAGCAAGCACTTTATTTGAATAGTCAGTTTCTTTCTCATACGTAACGTGGTTGTAACTTCTATGAGATGATTTGCGGATAAAACTCTATCGAACCCAACAATGCACGGAATGCAGCCATCCAAATGAAGCTGTACTTTCACGGTCCAAATGCTTTTTATATTTTCCCAAGAGGAAGTTTTGTAAAATGTGGGGTAACTTTGGCACATGTCATGATTTTAACTGAGTTAGATTGGGAACCAAAGCACTTACAAATTCTTTTTTTGGCATGGAGTATGACATGCAATGGTCGTCTTTGAGACTACAAAGAATTTCCTGTTTTCCTTGTTAAAATTTAATCAAAATAGCCTCAACGGACTATCGCATCCGAAATAATACGATAAGCAACATCTGTAACGATGAACCAGTATCGTTCCCTGCATATATTGCCGCATTTCTTCACATGTGCTCGCTTGTTGTTTACTATATTCACCCTCACACTTACAATGTCCTTTCGTCGTCGAGTGGTGTTTTGAATTGTCAGAATTGTACCAGCCAGATAAGATTGTTTTGCATAAATAAGATGATTGTGTTATTCTGTTTAACAGCAAGACATCGGTAACAGGTCGGTGACAGATATGTGTAGATCATGACCTTAAGTCAACTCCCCGAGGGGGGGACTCCCATATAAAAATGACGGGGGTGCTCGTCGGAAATTTTCGAAAAACACCCTAAAAGGTACCAGAATCTCGTTTGATGGGCGTGGCTCAAAATTTTTTTTTACCCCTAAGAGGTACCAATTCTAAAACAACACATGTCATATTCTGTCATATTTTTCGGCTCATACCCTAAAAGGTACCGCGATAATTCTAACGGTGGTCATTTTAGATTTTAGTACCCTAAGCGGTACCAATCCACAAATTTTAACCCCTAAAAGGTACGACGAGCACCCCCGTCATTTTTATATGGGAGTCCCCCCCCTCCGGGGGTCAACTCACGGTACGGTCAACTTTAGATTTGTAAAATCACGACAATTTGGGGGAAATGCTTTAACATGCTTTAAGCGTCCTTTCAAGTGCATTTTACAGTAAGATCTCTGAAACATGATTCTCTCTGAGAATTTCGCCACCAAGCACATTCTCTTTCTATCATCAAAAAGTTATTATTAGTTTAATTTCCTCTTCATCTGGAAAATTACATAGCACAAATAAGTAAGACAAGGGCAGCGCGTGCCGATATGACCAGATATGAGTTCGGTATTGACCCGCGCAAATCCTGACAAGTCCGTAAGTGTGATATTTTTAGCTATGACCGGCTTCCACCAATCACAGTTCACATCTGATCGGTTATTAGTAAGCGAGGGAAATTCAATAATTCAGATTGCAAGTCGGACGAACACGAACAGCAGCATTTGGCTCGTTAACCTGGGAGATTTCCTCAACGCCGTTTGGAAGGTAATGTTAATTTATAAACGAATTCTGGTCACACAACGTGCGTTAAGTAGTTGGAAATTGTATTACAAGTTTTGCCGAGATGCGCTGTTTACCGATGCAGCTTTTTCCGTTAGCGTTGTGCGACTCTATAATTTTTGGCGGGCTATTTCAGTTGGTAGACGACTTCTGTGGTGAAAAGCTCATAAATTCCTGCGATTGAAGCGGCTAGTGTAAATATGAAAAATCTGCCGACGAAAACTAAATAATATTTGTCTTGGCTCTCATAATTAAACAACCACGCTTCGTTATTTTGATGATTACACGGTCAATAAATTTCGGTAATCACTTGTCGGCAGTTTGCTGTTGTGAGCCATAGACTAGCTAACAATCATTTTTTTTTAATTTCACCGCTCTGCGGTGACTTTGATTGAGAGCTAGTCAGGCTAATGTGGGTAATTTTTAACAATTTATGCTACATTAAAAGTTAGTAATATCAGAATGGCATCGCATAAATTTAAAACATTTGAAAATAATGGCGTATTACTATTTATGGCCGCCCTCACCGACTCACCGTTCGGCAATCTTTTGTAACAAATCGCAATTAAATAATTATCATTGAACCGTTTAAACAAAAGATATGGCCTAAAAGGCCTACAGTGCTAACGATAATCCCCGACCACAAGAAAATAAAAATCTTTATTTCCATCAAAAATCGTTTATCTATAGAAAAACACCACTATATGCTTATAACAACAATGATGTGTTTACAAATTTTGGATACCACTCAACCGGATGATGACTCGTGTTTACGGAAACTAAAATATCTTTAATAGTTGATAAAAATGTCATTTTTGGCGGCTCGACTTTACTTTAAAATTAAATCTCCAAGTTAATTGATTTGGGGCGCCCGCGAAAAAGTGAAACCGAGATGAGACCTTATTTGATGTAGCTACGTTACAACCTTTATACTTCTCAAAGTTGTCTCTAGCTTAGCTTTCCGTGACAAGTGCGGTAAGAACACAATTTGAAATATTAAAACCATGTTTTCTTGGGAATGTAGCTTATCCGTTTAAGGAGTAATTATTTAATTTTTTGGTAAGTTAGGGAAAAAAAACTTTAATTCTGCTTCATATTTTTTAGGACTCGTCATCGCCGTTCAAAGGTATACTGATTCACCACTATTCCCGAGTATCACTGCACGCATGCACACTACGAAAAAATGTTATCACATTGTTGATTTATCATTTTTGTGTTTCGAAAGCCGGTAGCTAGAGAGAGAGATGCTCAGTGAAAGTTTAATAAATCGCAGTCAAACGTGTTCCCCACATCACCCCTCTCCCGGAGTGATATATCGATCTATGCCACGCAGTTCGAACGTCTTTCGATAAAATCTCGAAGTCTAACCAGTACTGAACAGTAATTTCTTGTTGGACTATCCTGTATATTGCACATGCACGGTTGTTTTAACTTTTAAACCTGTAGATGAATTAAATGGAACGATTCGATTTAAATATATTTTTTTATGTACTTTTTATTTAATAATGTGAAGACCCGGTTACTGAAGATTTTACAGAAGGAATTACAGTACTGTATTTTGTCTATTTTCATTTTCGAATTTGTCCATCAAGACGTAATATCCATAATACAAAGTGCTGTTTCTTAAAAAAAGGAACAGATACCTTTTTATTGGTTATTTTGCTTAAACTCGTATAAAAAATAGATCACAATTCAAAGAAAAATCCCAAATGATTTAATTTGTAAAAATACTGACATAATCTAGAAAGTCTAAAACAGTACCACGGGAAAGATTCATTTGCATGGTGACGATATTGGTTTTCAATCGATTTTCAAGATATACAGACAGAGTTCGAACCGGAGAAATGTCACCTATTTTTAGTATCACGGCAGAGTCATATTTGTACCAAAAGAAACACAAAAATAATGGGCCCGTTTCGTTAACGATTGCTATATAACTTTTGGTAACGGAAAGAAAATGGTGAATTTTAATCTCGGTCAAGAAATAAGTACGACGTAATGTCCACCATGTCACGATCGAAACCACGGCCTTTTGTAAAAGCTTACAATAATATTGCATCATATCTAACTTTTTTAACAGCAGATTTCGCTCGACTTTTTGTCTAGACAACTTAAGGCAATAGTCCATAGGATCGAATAGGAAAACGGTTAAGGCTGCCTTTCATACACGATCGTTAACCATCTTATCGCTGGCCAAAAAAACTCTGTGGTCATATACGGGTGCAGTCAAACCCCGTTAACACGGAGATCAAAGGGAAAGAAACTGTCCGTATTAAAGTGCGTATAACCCTTATTTCAGCTTATTTTTATCACAGATATCGATTCTACATCATGTGAATAATTGAGTGGCGTGATATTTCTTCATTTGAGTTACAGACGTTCATATCTCCAATATGCTAATGAATGTGACGTCAAGCCAGTAATTTGTATCTTTCTCTTTGGGAATTCGACTATTGTCTGATTTAGTCACATTGTATTATATTTGGAAAAATTACTTCTAGAAACCATAATGATAATACGAATGTTTACAAAATATAATTATCTCGACCAGCATTTTTTTGTTGTATCCGTTGTCATTTCAAACGTGCATTTCAATAACGTTTTGCGCGACACTGCGCAATGTCTTTGGTACGCGGCAACTTCTAACCCTGTCAAATAGTAATAACCGATCAACATAAATTTACTTAAATTGTAAATGTAAGGACCACTCGACAAATTCGAAATACTGGATCCCTGTGAAGGATCTGATCAGCGAAATTATATAGAAACAAATGAAATGAAAGGCTGATCGTACAGTAAAGGAATATATTTTTAACCGATCTTAACTGATCACCCTAATGAAGAACGGCCGTGCTGTTCGAAATTAAACGGTTAAAAAGTATATTTCTTTACTGTACGATCAGCCTTTCATTTCATTTGTTATAAATTTTCTTGGCTAATCTATTGAGCATACTCATTCCTTTAAATATCTGGGCGTGGCGTTTGATGATACCCTTTCCTTTAAAATGATCACATACTTAATATAAGGATAGCCTGTGAACAGGCCTCCTTGCGGGTGTATGACGAAAGTAGATAGCGGCGAAAAGAAGACTCGCGAGAAAAAGTCGGCAAGCGAAGCGAGCCGCGGGAAAACACCCCCTCCCTGTTCGCCGTTTTTTTTTTTTGCCCTATATCCCACCAGAGAGCCTGTTCACAGGCTAATATAAGGAAAAGGTCTGGAGGATACTTGGAATATTTTTGAGGGTGAGGCTTGCACCAACGTTAGCAGCTGCCAACCGACTCTATACAGCCATGGTGTTGTCGATCCTTGATTATTGACCTTGCGTGATTTTCTTCCTTCTCTCAGTAGGTAATCTTTTTCTGTTAAAGATGTTTCAAAGGTCATACCACATTATTTTACTTGTGTTACTGAGTGTCCTCGTTACGGATGGAGTACATGGAATGCACTTCTTCAAACGCGCCCCAAATCAGTTCAGAAAAAGAACGCCAAAACAGGCTCCAGTTCCATTCTCATGGGTAAGTGGAAACGGCGAATTAAAGTTAAGTAAAGTACAGCAGAGCAATGAAATTGAAAAGAAACTTTTAAATATTTCAAATGTTTACACGATTCGTGTTCTAGTAACACCATGAGCCTGATCATCGTCATTTTTATGTATTCTTAGGCAAGTCTGACTTTTCTACAATGTAACTCGAATGCAAGTGTCCCATGATCTCACCGAAACGAGGTCATTGTAATAAAAAATTTGTATTCTCCAGTACGCATGCTTAATAGTCTTAGACACAACCATTCTCCTCACCGGGGCCACGATCCTTTTGGTCAGCGCCTGTGATCCGTGGCGCAGGTCAAAAGGATCGTGGCTCTGGGGACGAGAATGAAAAAGAACGAGCGCCTTAAATGACCTTGGGTCTAGCAAAAAGAGCGTAAACGCAATCGCAGAGTCCACGAGTCAGCACCACGGATTGTAGTGGACACTCTGAGAGCTTCCCATAGCACATGATCGTCAAGAACGTGTGACTTGACTGACCTAAAACGCGTGGGTTCTGGCGACGAGACTACATTCCATGATGCTCGATTTATAATTTTTTTTTATTGCGCATGTCGCTGACCCGTTGAGTCGAAGACTTTTGTATTGCAAGCTAAAGAACGTTTTCCCGCCATTGTTCTTATCGCGAATCTATTGTTACACATTTATTAACTCTCCTGTTTTATTTTTTACAGTGTTCTAAATCTTGTCAATACAAAGTGTGTCGAGTGGTGGAAGCTTATGGCAAATTTGACCATGTCTACAGCGATTGTAATTGTGGAATAGACTGTTTTTGTCTATACAGCGAAACAAGTCAGATAAACGGCAATCACATCTACAGATGCATGCCAGCATGAGCACACGGAAAAAAGGTCTTCATCGAACAACTTAACATCACTAAATGGCCGACAGTTTTATAACGAAAGAGCTGCAATTTAGATAAATTAGTGGCTATCTCCGCTCTTATGACTTTTAAAAAATTGGATGAAACTAGTTAAGTGGGAAGTTTTAAGGCCCGTTTACGCATGCGATTTTTGATGCGATTTTTGTCGCGCTCTCCAATGCAACTTTTGTCTCAAGTGTAAACTAGCGGCAATTTCCTGTGCGATTCGGGTGCGACATTTGCTTTGATTTGCTGTGATTTCCCAAAAATCACCGCCAAGTTGCATCAGGTTTCGAACATATTCGAAACCTCTGCGACATCGCGCGACAAATCGCGCCCAAATCGCACTGAAATCGCCGCCTGTTTACACATGCGATTTGAAGATGCAACTTGCGCGCGACAAAAAATGCATTGACAAGTGCGACAAAAATTACACAAAAAAATCGCCTGTGTAAACGGGCCTTTAAAGGAAATCAAAAGAAGGATTCATATGCTGATAGACAAACGCTTGGTCAGTCTGAGGTATCAGTCGCTTTTCGCCCTACCCCGCAGGGGGTTGACGAGAAAGCGACTCAGTGGCACTTTAGACTAACTCTTAGTCCCCCACGCAGCCGTTGTTTGTCTCGCAACGCGTTTTGCGTGACGAGACAAATAACGGCTACGTGGGGGACTAACCAATGTTTGGTGAATAGCTCTATAAAAGACCCGAACATTGTAAATATTCCGCGATCGGACAGACTTTAATGTTTCTTGGCGGTTCAAGCGCTGGTTCACATGAGCAAAAGCGCCATACAAATGCAGTTATTGCCGTGAAATAAAAGGGATTGGTCCTCTTTGAGACTACAACAAATTCCTGCTTTATAAATTTTAAGTTAAAATAAAATAGCTTTTGCCTTAGTCTTTCTCTACGAGAAAACACAATTCATAGCAGCTGTAAAGCTGAACCATGTACATTTTTTTCAGGGGGTACTCAGTTATAATGGTGACGGGGCCGGTGCTAGTGAGGCCAGACCCAAAAACCAAACCAGACCCCCCCCCCCCCCCCCCCCAAAAAAAAAAAAAAAAAAAACGGCTCAGAACATAACCCCCCAAAAGCCCCTCCAAAAAGTCCTCGCCAAACTCTTTCACCACACAAAATTTCTAACCCCCAAAAAGCCCTCAGATCCAAATTTCAAACCCCCAAACAAGGCCTTTACACCTCTCCAGCACTATTATACCTGAGAAACCCCCTGAGGTTTTTTATTTGTTAAGGAGTGGTGTTTTGTGTTGTCTGTGAATGGTTTCGGTGCAATGGCCAGAACTCCAATCAATAAGAAAATAGTAGTGTTGCCACAGGCTTACCATCCTCTGTTTGCGTGGTAAAGTTCCTCATCGTATTCATATTTTTGAGTGCCCCTATGTAAAGCTCAATTATCTCAACTTGTTATTTAATTAGTTGCTTGTATTTGTGTAATGTGTATTTGAAAAAAATATACACTTTGGGTGTTTGTTGCAAATATTTTGAAGCGTTGCACATTAATGATTTACGCATGCGCTGTCTGGACTTCATGTGGCTGCATCGGCGGCATTCTCGATACCACTGACTCTTTGACCGTGGGGTCATGCGCAAAGGACAAGAGCAGTGTAGTCAAAATTTGACGACGCAGTGCTGGCTTAGATCTCATGGATATACACACAATGATTCCCCATTGTTATAGTCTTTGTTTGTGATCTATTATTTCCGTGTAGTCTATTGTTTAGTCTTTGTTTCACGGTCTGGTTAGTATATCCATGAGATCTTTGCCGCAGTGCTGTTTGAAAAGAAATGCAAATGTTACTCTGGCATAAAAAAAGGAAAAGAATCATGGCAATTTCCAACTGCTAGAACACGACTGAAGATCGTTGTTCTTTATGCCTCTGTCCATGTGCATGTACGAGAATTGTCATCTGTTAATTTAGACTATGAGTCCCTCATTTTTCTCAGGATTAGGGCCTGGTCGCACTACAGTCAAAACCAAAAATTAGCCCGTGCAAAATGATATAAAAACAAAAACATTCCACAAAAAGCGTGTCCCACCGGAGCGGTTTCTTTTGTTTTCCTCGATTTTTGCACGGGCGGATTTTTGTTTTTGACTAGTGCGATCAGGCCCTTATTCGAGTGGGCGAACACGCTAAAGGGCAAGAAAAAATTCGTCACGTCCTTGCGCACGTGATTTTCGCGCGTGCTCGCGTGATTGCCCGCTCGACTGAGGCCCCGTCCACACGTATACGTTTACGTTCGTAAACGCATATTTTTTATCTTAAACGCTCCCGTCCACACGAAGCCAGCCATCGTTTACGATTCGTTTTCACCTGTCCACACGTAAATGCTAAAACGATACGTAAACGCTTCAAATCTGCATTGAGTATGCGTAGATAAGTCCGCCTTATTGGATATCTGCTCTATTTTCTTTATTTGTGGACTGGGTCCGAATCTGTGACATCAGCGTTTACGAAAATATCCGTTTACGCTGTCCACACGTAAACGGGTAAACGGCGTTTTCGAAAATATCCATTTTGGAGAGCGTTTTCAAAAATATCCGTTTAGGGTGATCGTTTTCATCGTTTACGTGTGGACGGGAGGCCTAAACGCATAAAAAATATATGCGTTTACGAACAAAAATATATGCGTTTACGAACGTAAACGTATACGTGTGGACGGTGCCTGAGATGGAATACTCGTAGTTTACTATTAATTATGCGCACCGTATTACCACGAAATGGCTTACGTATTGATATTATCATTGTTTCTTATTAAGTAAGTATTGTGGTCACGACTGATTTATTCTTTACTCAGTCAGCAACTTAGTCTACCCGGAGGCACTGTCAGTTAAGCCTGGTTTCCATATAACCGTAACAAACCCCGTAACTGCCGCAAGCCGAACCGGCGGGAGCACTGGGGCACACCGGCGGTAGTTCTATTTTTAATGGAAACATTCTGTTTCGGCATCTGGGATGACCGGCGGCACGATGTCCCCGGTGCCGGAAAGTTGAGTTGAGTTCAACTTTTCCCAGCTTAACGGCACCGCAGGCTTGATACGATTTTAATGGGAACACATGCTGGCGGGAACCGGCGACATCCTGGGGGAGTTGCATTGTTTTTATGACAACACATGATTAGAACTGTCCAATCAAATCGCAGCCATTTCCGCGCTAAAAGCTCGTCACGGTTATGCGGTCACAAATGGAAACACACAACTGCGGCTGCCGGCGGTATGTATACGGTAGCATCCCGGTCACTGCCGCAGTGCTACCGGGGGCTCGCTTACGGCAGTTACGGGGTAGTTACGGTTATATGGAAACCAATCAAACCGCTAGCAAGGCACTCCGTCAGTCAGTGAGCCAGTCAGTCAACTAAACTGTTATGCATGGTTCAATTCCTACAGTTACCCCCCCCCCCCCCCGGGCACACCCCCGGGGATTTGCCATTTTTTTCTTCACTTGGCGTCCTATTCCCCACCCCCGGGCACAAAGAAAAAGGTAATTCCCCATCCCCGAGACACTCAAAAGCAAGCTGCACCGTTTCTTAAGAAGACAGAAATGTTTATTATATAAATCCACCGAACAGTTTACAAAATAGACTTGGACTGGACTAGACTCGTATGGCTACAAAGATCAGGAAGCATCTCTCCCATTGTTTTTCTTCCTTGCTCGCGTTTCTTTGGCTTTCATCGCTTCAAATACAGGCTTTAACTTTGCCAAATTGTTTTCTTCCAGCCAATTACTAACAAATTGTAAGGATTTCCCAGCAAAGAAGTCCGCTTGTTGAGTCATGTCGTCCGCCATATGCTTCGACGAAATTTTCGCCCCATAATTCCTTGCGCTCCAAGATTATCCCCACCCCCTACACTCGGGACAAGAATACGTGCAAACTACCCCACCCCCGGGCCACAAGGGCCGGCTTTGTCCCGGGGGTTGCCCGGGGGGGATGGTAACTATAGGAATTGAACCATGCATTACTCACACAATTAGTCAATCACTTAGCCTCTAAATCAGTCAAATGTTCAGTTCGTGGTGGGTCAGACAGTCATTCCATCAATATTAAGGTCGAGTGAGTTACCGTCTGATGAACTGTGCGACTAAGTGAAGGGAGAAAAGTACATTACCCTCGCGACCTCGCCTCGTATAGATTGCGCATCATAGGGGTGAAAGATGGGCCGGCCAAAAAGGTCTGGAGCGAGAACCGACTGTTCAGTGTTCGTGACTAATCGTTTGTCCAAACCAAACATGATGACCAAAGCTGCTAAATAACAAACGCATTTTCGTGGCGCCTTACTGTTGACAAAATACTTTGAAGAAGGGTCATAACAAGACCTCCAGCCATAATGAGACCATAGTTTTTTAAAACAGTTTTACTGGTAATGGTCGGTTGAAAGGTTTTAAGTATTTTTTAAAAACATGAAAGTGGTAAATTCGCATGGATCTAAGAAAAGAAAAAATAAAGTCATTTACATTTGACGTCATGAAACAAACTTAATGTTTGGGTTTATGGCGGCTAGTTGAGATTCATTCTTGTAAAATATGTTTCGTTTCCAAGGTTTCGGAAACCAGCCGTCGATCTCTGAAACTGAAAAGTAATTGTTTTTTCCTTCGGTTAGTGTTTTGTTTGCAATGATTTCGCCATAACTCTTTTAAAAAAAATTGCAAATTTCGAAACAGTTGTTTCCTTGTTTTATAGTCTGATTAGATTTTTTTTTTCCAAAAAAGAGCTTGCGATTGTCTCTCAATTGCGGAAACATTTGTCACTGTCAAACGTATTATTGCGTGCGATCGCCTGGAAACATTAAGTCGAAGTTTGTGAGCTGGATTTCCAGTGCTACAGTGCCGTCAGTACAACGTGGCAAAGGTAACGAACAGTTAATTTATATATGGCTCAATGTAATGTCTTGTCCATAGTCTGTGTTAGCATCAGCCATAATGAAATAAATGTAACATGTTTACAAACTAACGATGATAATTTTGATATTCGCTTCTAAGCAGAAACGATTTCCCGAAGAAATTACCTCCTTGAAGATGTGGCTTTGGATGTGGAAATGGTTCTTGGTTTTGATTCTGTTCTTGTCCTTACAACCAACGCCATGCTATTCCTGGCGGCGACGACGTCGAAGATACCTAGCTCGCCCACCACCTCCACCTTCGCCGGTAAGGAAATTAAAAAATAGTGCTTTCACTTGCCAGAAGCGCCCAACAAATCGTTTCGGTGGAAGATGTCATCTTAAAAATTCGTAAAAACTGATTAATTAAGAATAAGGGTTTTCTTTAAATGTCGCCTCCAACCGTCGTAAAATCGGAAATTTTAATGCCTTTTTTTTCTGAAGGACGAAAAATATCGTCACGAAATAAGGTATCTAGGATTTTCAGAAAGGTAAATTCGGGGTATAAGATTCCTTTCCTTAACATTTTCTGCCCCTGAAATATTCAGCTGAAAGAACCGAAACGCTCATACTGTATTAGCTTTCATATAATTTCGTTTAAAGGCAGTACAATTATATGGGAAAACAGCTAGTACAAAGCCATTCTAAACCTCAACTTCCTTGTTGGGCGCCCCTCACTTGCATTGAGGACGAGCGAAATACCTTTTGTCAAAACTTTGTAACGTTATCTTACGTTGTTTTATCCTTTTACTCTGGAAAAAGTGAACAAATTTACGAATATTAAATATAATTCGCACCACAGGAGCTAGGAAATTGTTTGCTCGTTAGCTTTAATTGAACAGACGAACCTCCACGTGCGACTACCTCTCCTCAGCGAACGCTTTTTCAAAATACCAATTTTTTTATAGTCAAATCAATGTAGTCGAAACAGGCATGGCGTAAGCCGCCACTCACCTAAGCGACCGCGACCACATTCAACGCTGGTGCTTTGAATTAATGTGTTACAGTACAATTCTATACAACAAAAATTTCGTCCCTTGCATCAAAACGTCTATATGATAAAACTGGTTCTAACATCCTTTCGAAAATCCTGCCGATTGCTTTTTTCTTCTCTCCAGGCGTTAAGGAGACCACCAGGCGAGTGGTTTCGTGCTCCTTATAAATATTCTATTTACAGCGAGTGTTGTGCAACTTTATTTATATTTTCAGTCATGATTTTACGGTGGCCCACAGAGGCAGTACAAAAATATTTATTACAGTACAAAAATATTTATTACAGTACAAAAATATTTATTACAGTACAAAAATATTTATTACAGTACAAAAATATTTATTACAGTACAAAAAATATTTATTACAGTACAAAAATATTTATTACAGTACAAAAATATTTATTACAGTACAAAAAATATTTATTACAGTACAAAAATATTTATTACAGTACAAAAATATTTATTACAGTACAAAAATATTTATTACAGTACAAAAATATTTATTACAGTACAGACCACCAGGCATGTTTTTTCAAGACAAATATTTTTCAAGTAAAATTAATTTTTTTAGGATTTCGGTCCAGAAATAAATTTTTCAAGACAGAAATATGTTTTCAGTACAGAAATATATTTCCAGTACAAATATATATTTCCAGTAAATGCATGCAGATGTATGCTCCCGAAATCCTTTGCACGTCCACCTCGTCTGCGCCCGCGATGCTATCGCGCCAAAACAATATGGCGGCGATGGACTGCTGAGACAAAAGCTCTTCTTACTTAGAGCTATTTTTAGTTCAATCACTGTTATCACTATTCATCCGACATCGTAAGAGTGACAATGGCTTCAAGGTTTACTAGAGGTTGCCATGAATGCGGATTTCACCTAGACGACAGCTGCAACTTTTGCCCTTCTTGTGGAACAGAGGTAGTAAACGATGATGAAAGATCCCTTATAGAGTATTATTTTTTTCGGGGATATACTTACGAAAGTATTGTCAAGCTACTTTCTAAACAGCATGGTATTCAAATAGGGGAGCGAACACTAAAATATCGATTGCAAAGTTACGGTTTGCGTAGACGGTGTCCAGTTTATGATTTAGCTCAAGTGCGGCAGCGTGTAGCTGAAGAACTTGATGGCCCTGGCTGTACGGGTGGATACAGATCAGTTTGGCATACACTACGACTTGAGGGACTTCAAGTTCCTCGAGAAGTAGTTGCAACAGTTGTGAGGGAACTCGACCCCGTGGGTTGTGAACTGAGGAGAAGCAAACGACTGAAAAGAAGGAAATACAGTGCACCAGGTCCAAACTATTGTTGGCACACCGATGGATACGACAAAATGAAACCCTTCGGTTTCCCTATCCATGGCTGTATTGACGGATGGAGCAGAAGGATAATGTGGTTGCAAGTGGCACGCTCAAACAATAACCCCGAAGTTCCAGCTGAAAATTTCTTGCAGTGCGTCACTGAATGCGGAGGTTGTCCAGTCAAAGTACGTAGTGATTGTGGCACCGAAAATGGTATCCTTGCTGCAATACAATGTGAATTTAGAGGTACAGCTGATGCCCATGTATTTGGATCATCTCCTGCTAATCAGAGGATTGAGGGCTGGTGGTCCTTCTATCAAAGGAATCGTTCTACTTGGTGGATCAACTACTTCAAAGATTTGATTGAAAAGGATGCGTTTCATCCTGGAAATCACTTAGAGGAAGAAGCTTTGTGGTATTGTTTTTCTGGAATTCTGCAAAAAGATCTTGATTTGGTAAGGGAACACTGGAACACTCACCGTATTAGGGACTCCAAGCATGACACCATACCTGGCAGGCCTGATGAATTATTTCTTTTACCAGAATGTAGTGGAGGAATTGATGGGCTACTTCTTCCAATTTCTACAGATCAACTACGTTTTGTGTCAGACAACCTGTTACAGTCTGATGAGGAAATCAATGAATTTCAGGAGTATTTTGATTACATTATGGCTAACAGCAACTTTAGTATGCCAAGCAACTGGAGAGAGGCTGAGTGGTTGTATCTGCAATTGATTGCTATTGCTACTCAATGACTGAGGTCAGTAAAGGTTCCTCACATGAACTATGTTATTTTTTTGTGAACCAAAGTATAGTATTAAAAATGCCTCTTGCAAGGTTACATATAACCCTCAATTACATTGGACATCAGAACTTGGAAGTTATAGTTTAAAATTTCAATAATGAAACTAATGACATTTGTATTATTTTCCATCTATATTTGGCCAATTTATTGCTCATTCAGAATTGAAACAAGAGAAAATTATGCAACTGCTGTATGTGCCTTTGCAATTATACACAGAGAACATAATGTGCAGTGGCAAGAACAAGAAGGGGGTGGGGGGGTGGGGGGGCTTATTAGAGAGAGGGGGGACTTAATAGAGAGGGGGTCTTACTTCAAATCATAAATTTTGGACTGAAAAATTCACAGTAATTTTTCAAACTTTACTAATATACCACTAACTAAAACAGAACAAGAAATGTGTTATGTATCTGTTCACCGTCTTACAAATGCAATGTCATTTATACCCTAAGTCAACGATAGTTCTGGCAATTAAAGACCACTTTTCAATACAACGTGACTGAAATGCCAGAAAATATTGCTGAAAAGTCATTTACATCAGCCTGGAGGAAAGGGGGGGTCGGGGTTATTACAAAATCTGACTTCCAAAGGGGGAGATTAATAGAGAGGGGGTGGGGGGGGGGGGGGGGGGGGGGGGGGGGGGGGGGGGGGGGGGGGGGGGGGGGGGGGGGGGGGGGGGGGGGGGGGGGGGGGGGGGGGGGGGGGGGGGGGGGGGGGGGGGGGGGGGGGGGGGGGGGGGGGGGGGGGGGGGGGGGGGGGGGGGGGGGGGGAGGGGAAAATAGAGTTTTAAACGGTATTTTTTATTTTTTCTAGCAACAAGAACAAACAACATGAAATCAATGCTGAGCTAGGCCACAAGTTTTTGGTTCCATTTACAAGATCAACCTTGTGAAGTCAAAAGGACAGTATTGCTTACAGTAGACAGGAAACTTCTAACATATGACCTGCTGCAATCCTTACACTTAATTATCTTTTTAAAGTTACCTAACTTGAAAAGCCAGGAGAAAAGATAATAAGACAACCAACAAATCTCAACATTAAGTTCAACATGTACATTGTGTGAAAGATTAGTTTAAAGCAGAATCATTGGTGTCACTCTTGAAATGTAGAAGACCATTTCAAGTCAAACCAATTGAAAGCCCTGTGAATCAGCTACAGCTGAAGCCATGATGCTCTTCATGTCATCTTCATTATCGAGATGTGTAGGAATAGTGATTGTAAGAGAACAAGTAGATGTGGTTGGCCGACATCGACATCCAGGTGCACAACCATGTAGAAACTGTACAGAAATTTTCTTTGGTAGTCCCAGTGGTGGAATAGAACTGGCTCCCACTGCCCACTTCAGGGTTGTTTGTAAACCATCTGTATCCAATGATTGAATGTAGTTGGTGAAATGGTAGTATGCATCTATTTCCTTTTGCTTCTTAACATCAGACAAAACTAAAAGTGACCAGTAATTCATTAAGAAAAGCTGTAGCTGTTAAACTGGGTGCACCTCCTTGGACAAACACAGGTTTCCACATTAATGGGTGCTCCCTAATGGACTTTAATAGGCCGTAAGTCTTCAACCCCTCCTCAAGTTTTACAATACTGGACATACTTCCTGGTGGGGATTGATCATACATGCAAATTGCTCTGCAATATAGAACAGGAAAGAACTAAAATCAGTACAATACTAAACACAGCTATTTTATGGTACTGATAATGCGTGGTTCAAATTCTACTGTTACCCCCCCCCCCCCCCCCCCCCCCCCCCCCCCCCCCCCCCCCCCCCCCCCCCCCCCCCCCCCCCGCTGAATAATACTTTTTGCAGAACATAATACAAGCAATCACTTGGTAATTAGACCGCATAAACCGTTCAAGGCAAAAAAACTCAAAGGCAGACATTTTCCGCGAAGACGTGCCGTAAATCAGGTTCTCTTTCTCTTTCGATTCCATCGCATGTTAGAGCGAAAATCAGCTTGGCTCGTCTCTCAGGACAATCCGTGAATGAAAAAAGAAAAGAAAATAGTTTGAATTCAATGCTTGCAGAAAACTCGTTTGAAAGAAGAGAAAGTATTTTTAACAAAGCAAATTTTCGTCGCATGACGAATCGAGCAAAGACAAATAAACAAACTACGAACCTGTGGAAAGATTTTGCAGTGAAATAAAATTCCTTTCCTTCGCCGAAAAGGTTGTCTTTTTCCAAAACCACCTCTCTTAAACTGTCCACGAAGAGAGTTGTCTGAGTTTTTAGCGATGAACCAGGATCTTTGTTTCACGCCGAGAAAAAATCTTTCTTGTCTTTCTCAGAACAGTGTTTTCCTAGAAAAACCCGGCTTACGCCATCACTCGGTTCCAGACCACGCCGATAAAAGAGTTTGAATTAAATTTTCTCGTCCCAAGTTTTTGCAATAATCTTGCATCTCATTTCTTCTTCCGAGCAGCTCGTCTGGCTTTGCGTTGTAAGTGAACGCGAGAAAAATGAAATTACTAGCGAGAGAGGAGATGGTCCCGTACAAACATTTGAAAAACTTGGTAGATTAATTAATTGGCTCGGAACCGGCAATATCGCTGGTCGCCGACACTTTTTGACAACCCTGAGTATTAGTATTAGTTATTAGGGGTATCAGGAGGTTTTAGGGGTATTAGGGTATTTTAGGTATTAGGGGTATTAGTATTAAGGGGTATTAGAGTGGTTTTGGTATTAGAGGCATTGGGGGTATTAGCATTAGGTATTACAGGGTATTAGGGTGGTTTAGGTTTTAGGAGATGAGGGGTATTAGTGTGGTTTTAGGGGTAATAGGGTGGTTTAGGTATTAGAGGTATTAGGGGGTATTAGAGTGGTTTTGGTATTAGGGATATAAGGGGGGTTTAGGTATTAGGCGGTATTAGTCAGAGTAGTTTAAGTATAAGTGGTATTAGGGGTTATTAAAGTGGTTTAGATATTAGGGGTATTAGGGTATTAGTATTTTATTGCTCTTTCCTTTGTGTTTCAATGTTTAAATGTAAAAAAAAACAATGAGCAATAAAACACAGCGTTTCGTTGTCGTTTACAACCTTAATCATCCCAATCGGGCCACTCATCGGGCCACCGGGCCACTCAACGGGCCACTTATCGGGCCACTTATCGGGCCACTCATCGGGCCACCGGGCCACTTATCGGGCCACTCATCGGGCCATCGGGCCATTTATCGGGCCACTTAGGGTGTAATCGGGCCATGAACAATGGCAGAGCATAATAAGCCTGGGCACATTCCTAATCAAACTGGCCCCCGGGCCTTATCGGATCAAATAAAACTGACTGACAAATCAGGAAACTATCAAATGTAGTTAGGGATTAGTCGAATACACAGCTAAGCATGAGTCGTACACCGAGAAACTGCCCTGTCTTCGGATGCAAAACCACTAATCTTGCACGACTGGCAAACCATCTCGATCAAGTTCACCATATGAATGCAAAAGAACGTGCTAAATGGTTAACATGGAGCAAGATTGGAGTATGTGTACCTTTACAAAAATCTATAACGAACGGTAAAGAATTAATATGGAGATGTCTTTGGATAAGCTCCCACCTACAGGCGCTTGGCGCGCTTTTCCTGCCGATTCAGATTTTTCGGGCAGTTCTGCTGTGGCTCAACGACTAAACTCGGGATTCGATGTACCTAGAAAGAAGGCCACTACCGATCGTTATGGGAGACCCATCCGAGCCGTGAAAGCCAGTATTGCCATGAGAAAAGGAATCAAGACAGTCAATGCGGCAGCAGGGGGGACGATTCCAGTGGTCGCTTTGGGTGGTGTGCTTGCAAGTCAACTCTCGAAAAAGAAAACGAAGCAAGAACAACAAGGTGCCGGCAAAAGATCGAGGGGATGGCGCGTGCAACAACAAGCTGACTGGTTGTCGGGGTTGGCGGATCGTCAGACGTTTTCTGATAACATAAAAAGAGCCAGCAACGAACAATTGCGAGCTCTGACCGATCTGATGCGTAATCTCTACGACAACGTCATCCAAGTACCCGCTTACGTCAAAACCCCTCTCCTGGGTAACAGGAAAGTGATTCGACGCATCAGTGCACTGACGACGCCTTTGCACGAAAGAAGGAGGCTCTTAAGAAAAATAGGAGGAGAAAAACTCATTCCCTTTTTGCAAGCCAGGCTAGAAGCCTTGTCGTCATGACAGACAAATACTTCCGTCCAATATCACGTAACAACCTTTTATTGGATATTCTACAAAATTATCCATTGTTGTTAAAAACTAATATTGAATAAAAATTGATTCCTTGCAACCCATTGTGTGTGTCTTTTTTAAATGCATTTATTGACGTTCAAAACAATTTTTTGACAAACTTTCTTCGTCTCTTAAGTTTTGTTGTTCACTTAGTAGACGTCTTCTTCTTCGTCGGTTTCTTAGTTAGGGACTCGCTCTGCTTTAAAGACTCGGTTTAACAAAAATTTCCGTTGGTCCACAGCTGCATCTAGGGCCTCGTTATAATCCATAAATTCTTGATCCACGAAGCGTTGTACAGTTTCCATGACTTCTAGGTGTATAGGGTCAGACATGAGATGATTAATCCACTTTAGATAGCGCAAGTACACCCTTCGTAACCTTCTTCTGTAAACTGGTAATAGAGCATTGAAAGCTTTGTCCTCAGCAGCCTCTTCAGATGCACCCTTTTTCAGGAACCGTTCCACTTGTTTGTCATACCTTGAACTTAAAGCATCTGTTACTTCTTCACGCAATTTTTCCCATGGATCATTGTTGTC
The DNA here is from genome assembly GCA_024195265.1 of Dendrophyllia cribrosa. NCBI lineage: Eukaryota > Metazoa > Cnidaria > Anthozoa > Scleractinia > Dendrophylliidae > Dendrophyllia > Dendrophyllia cribrosa. Next base: position 39,281,060 of record JAJLRJ010000003.1, on the reverse strand, counting down.
AGATTCCGAATCACTTTTTTCGTCTTCTGAATCAGTGTCCATGCTTTCTTCCTCATCTCCTTTTTCATATTCTTCCTCTGCATCAGAAACGAGTTCCGGAAAGGCAGTAGCTGTTGTGGTTCAATTTTATCCTTGGTTCAAATTTTATTTTCCTTTGTTTTTGGATATGGTAATGTATGTTAATGAGTTTTAAACAAAGGAAAACAAAATCTGAACCAAGGATAAAATTGAACCACAACATAGCCATTGTTATGCCCTTCTCTTGTTCTTTCTCTAAACGGTTTTTGACAATACTGGCAAAGATGTACCATACGCCGAGTAATGTGAACTTGACGTTCGTCTTACTCAAAATGAGCACGCCCGGTTTGACATCTATTTATATGTACGAGTAACTCAGTTTGAGCGAGTGACTCTTGCTCATAATAAGAGTAAGTCAATCAGTGACTCATGTGATGTGACATTACTACTCTAAGCGATGAGTTGTTGGACCCTAACTGCATTTGATAGTTTCCTGGTTTGTCAGTCAGTTTTATTTGATCCGATAAGGCCCGGGGGCCAGTTTGATTAGGAATGTGCCCAGGCTTGTTATGCTCTGCCATTGTTCATGGCCCGATTAGACCCTAAGTGGCACGATAAATGGCCCGATGGCCCGATGAGTGGCCCGATAAGTGGCCCGGTGGCCCGATGAGTGGCCCGATAAGTGGCCCGATAAGTGGCCCGTTGAGTGGCCCGGTGGCCCGATGAGTGGCCCGATTGGGATGATTAAGGTTGTAAACGACAACGAAACCCTGTGTTTTATTGCTCATTGTTTTTTTTTTTACATTTAAACATTGAAACACAAAGGAAAGAGCAATAAAATACTAATACCCTAATACCCCTAATATCTAAACCACTTTAATAACCCCTAATACCACTTATACTTAAACTACTCTGACTAATACCGCCTAATACCTAAACCCCCCTTATATCCCTAATACCAAAACCACTCTAATACCCCCTAATACCTCTAATACCTAAACCACCCTATTACCCCTAAAACCACACTAATACCCCTCATCTCCTAAAACCTAAACCACCCTAATACCCTGTAATACCTAATGCTAATACCCCCAATGCCTCTAATACCAAAACCACTCTAATACCCCTTAATACTAATACCCCTAATACCTAAAATACCCTAATACCCCTAAAACCTCCTGATACCCCTAATAACTAATACTAATACTCAGGGTTGTCAAAAAGTGTCGGCGACCAGCGATATTGCCGGTTCCGAGCCAATTAATTAATCTACCAAGTTTTTCAAATGTTTGTACGGGACCATCTCCTCTCTCGCTAGTAATTTCATTTTTCTCGCGTTCACTTACAACGCAAAGCCAGACGAGTTGCTCGGAAGAAGAAATGAGATGCAAGATTATTGCAAAAACTTGGGACGAGAAAATTTAATTCAAACTCTTTTATCGGCGTGGTCTGGAACCGAGTGATGGCGTAAGCCGGGTTTTTCTAGGAAAACACTGTTCTGAGAAAGACAAGAAAGATTTTTTCTCGGCGTGAAACAAAGATCCTGGTTCATCGCTAAAAACTCAGACAACTCTCTTCGTGGACAGTTTAAGAGAGGTGGTTTTGGAAAAAGACAACCTTTTCGGCGAAGGAAAGGAATTTTATTTCACTGCAAAATCTTTCCACAGGTTCGTAGTTTGTTTATTTGTCTTTGCTCGATTCGTCATGCGACGAAAATTTGCTTTGTTAAAAATACTTTCTCTTCTTTCAAACGAGTTTTCTGCAAGCATTGAATTCAAACTATTTTCTTTTCTTTTTTCATTCACGGATTGTCCTGAGAGACGAGCCAAGCTGATTTTCGCTCTAACATGCGATGGAATCGAAAGAGAAAGAGAACCTGATTTACGGCACGTCTTCGCGGAAAATGTCTGCCTTTGAGTTTTTTTGCCTTGAACGGTTTATGCGGTCTAATTACCAAGTGATTGCTTGTATTATGTTCTGCAAAAAGTATTATTCAGCGCTCGAGTGAAACAAAGATGGTTCATCGCAAAAAAATCATACAACTCTCTTCGTAGAAGGTTTTCGGCGAAGGAAAGGGATTTTTTTCTTCGCAGGTTCGTAGTTTCAGGTAGTTCGTTTACTTGTCTTTGCTCGATTCGTCATGCGACGAAACTTTGCTTTGTTAAAAATACTTTCATCCATGAAAATGCTTTCCAAAGAATGGCAAGGAGTTGACTGCGTTTCACGACACGTTGCTCGTTACGCCGATTTGCAAGAACATCTTGAAACTCTTGTCAAAAATAATACTTACAAGTTTTGCCCGAACCCCAATTGGAAAGTTACTCAAGAAAAGAAAAAAATGATTGACCTGTTTGTAAAAGATTCATTAAACTTGTTTGTTGACTTTGAATCCTTGTGTGGTCTTCTTTTGTTTCCGTGCTGGGGGGATAGGATACTTTTGACTGCTTCCCCAATTCATTCCCCTGGAGGAGTTTATATAGGGAAATTTGACCACTTCCCCAAAAATTTTGAAAAAATATAATACTCAAAATCACCTATATAACTAAAAAATTCAAAAAAAATTCAAAAAAAAAAAATCAAAAAAATTATTGAAAAATAATTCTAGTCAAAATCCCCTATATAAAAAAAATTACAGTCAAAATCCCCTATTGGGTGTGGTTAGGAAAATTTGACTATTCCCCAAAAAATTTGAAAAACAATTTGAAAAAAATCAAAAAATTGTTTGAAAAAATTCGATACTCAAAATCACCTATATAAATCAAAAATTCAAAAAAAATTCAAAAAAAAAAATTCAAAAAAAAATTCAAAAAAAAGTGAAAAAAATTTGAAAAAAAAATTCTAGTCAAAATCCCCTATATAAAAAAAATTCTAGTCAAAATCCCCCATTGGGCGTGGTTAGGGAAATTTGACTATTTCCCTCCTAGCCACCCTTAACTACTGGTGGTAACAGTAGGAATTGAACCACACATAAGTCGACAGTTGTTTTAGTGTACTAGACTTTGATACTAGACTTTGCCCAAAGTATTTGCACTTCATCAAATTCCACAAAGCCTATTACTGTACATGTCACCAGATGTAATGCATGTTCAACATGTTTGGCATTCTATTACAGCTAGCCCGATGATGAATATAAAAATCATTTAGTGTTTATCTGTAAAGCGTTTATCAATGAACAGAATCAGATGAAAATAACATCAAAATCTGTTGCCATGGCAATGTCAAGAGAGACCGAACATACCCTATTTTTGACCTTTTGAGGCCAATAACTTTAAAATTACTCAATGAAAGTTTTTCTATTTGATGTATTTTTGCCTTCTGAACAAGACAAACATTTTTAAAAATTTTAAAGAAATTCTGTAGGTAGGGTTCAGAGCCACCTTAAATTTAAGGTGCCTCTGAACCCTACCTACAGAATTTCTTAAAATTTTGTAAAAATGCTTGTCTTGTCGAGAAGACAAAAATACTTCAAATAGAAAAACTTTCACTGAGTAGTTTTAAAGTTATTGGCCTCAAAAGGTCAAAAACAGGGTATGTTTGACCTCTCTTGACATTGCCATGGCAACAAATTTTGATGTCAGAGGTATCTCAATTTGTTCAGTTAGTAAAAGCTATACAAGTTTGTTTTAAATATCATTGGTGTACTTGTGATAGAATGCCAGAGACGAAAAGGTCTGAACTATTATGAGCCACCTTGAGTTAAATCCTATAATGCTGAACTTACTCAACTACTCTTTTTATTGACTCTGTTTTCTCTTGTGGGCACACCGTTATAACCAATGTGTTGAAGAGTATCTAGAACATGGTCTGCTATTAATATGTTTGACAGTTGATCTTCTGATGCACTATTAAGCTATAAAAAAGAAAAGACATTGCTTTTACATAGAAATAAATCTTCATCTGAGGCATTATTATTAACCCATTCACACCTGAGGATTTTTACGTTTTTGAGTGATTTTCTGCATACACACGCCCCATAGGATTTCGTGACTGCATATTTGGAGTTACCATTGAAAGTGCTGCTGTTCTAAAACACTGAAGGCTCGAGTTTACTGGAAACGTCATTGTGACGATCTCATTTTGCTTGCTTGATTTGCAATAAAGGGTCCAATATGAATTATCTACGATTTTTGGTAAGTTCACAGCCATTTTTCATCTTTAGTAGCTGCCTGGTGAGCATCATTAAGCTTGGAGGTAGTTCAGAGTCCACTTCTCAATGAAGCGAGTTAGTTGTTGTACTTCGTTTGCGAATTTGGCTCGTTGCTCGTTGAACTGGAAAAATGGCCGCCTGGAAACGAAGCAGCTTTGGGACTCGACTCTGGATGAATTTCTCGACCTACTGCGGCTTATTTTGGAAGTTGCGACCACAGGAGAACACAACAAGCGCGAAATTTCGGCGGTGGGTCGGAGTGGCTGTGGACTTAGTATAAATATGAAATGTGTGCGGAAAGAAACGAACGCTGTCAAAATTCTTGGCCATTTCCCAGCATGCAGTGCGGTGGTGATATTGAAAATTGAGGCAAGGTCAGTATGCATTAGAACGAGAGGCTAGAGCTCGGCCCGAGCAACGAATAAGAGCAAAAAAATTCACTGCTAAGCTAGGACTATGACTGAATTTTGCTGTGAATGTTGATTTTTGGGTTTGCCATGATGATTTGAATAAAAAAAACTAAAGGCAAAAACGTGATTTTTGTTGTTTTTCTATGACGTTAAAAACGGTAATTTTTGTTATTGTCCAAATTCAAACGCTGATATTCTGCAAAAATCGCTGACTTTTTTGTGTTTATTGGGTATCTCAATTTGAAAGACTTTCTAGTCAATGCTCACAACTGCTAGTTAAGGCAATGTTCGCACGATTGAGAAAGTTACAATTTTTTAAAGCAGTGGAGTCTTGTACGGGCGGTTACGGGCGGTTCAGGTGTCAATGGGTTAATCAAAAAATCTATTTTTCTTACAGTTGATAGTTTTGGCTCTTAAACCAGTCAAACAAAAAACCCTTAAGACTAGGAACATGTCATCACTATTTAATTTGAAAACAGGCATATGCATCAAGATCTGGGGGGGAGGGTACTAGTTGCTGGCCCATATTTTGTGCAAAGGTGAAAGTTGCATGAAAGCCAACTTCAAGGGGTGGTGATTTTCAAAACTAGACATAAGAGGTGGAGTTAGAACAGCTGGTGACAGTCAGTAGTCGAGGGTCAGTTCATCTTGGGTGATCAAGTTTGATACTATTGCCTATCACGTGACCTGGCCAACCCCAAACCTGGGACCTAACCCTAAGTTAGGCCTGGCCCTGAGCCAAGTTACACCTTACCCTAGAAATTGTTCTAACCCTAGAATCTTAACACTAACCCTAGATTTCAACTATCCCTAACCCTAACTTTCGCCGGGGGGTGTCAAAAGCCCTGGTCACGTGACCTTTATTTTTCTTCATTAACCCATTCACACCTGAGGATTTTTACGTTTTTGAGTGATTTTCTGCATACACACGCCCCATAGGATTTCGTGACTGCATATTTGGAGTTACCATTGAAAGTGCTGCTGTTCTAAAACACTGAAGGCTCGAGTTTACTGGAAACGTCATTGTGACGATCTCATTTTGCTTGCTTGATTTGCAATAAAGGGTCCAATATGAATTATCTACGATTTTTGGTAAGTTCACAGCCATTTTTCATCTTTAGTAGCTGCCTGGTGAGCATCATTAAGCTTGGAGGTAGTTCAGAGTCCACTTCTCAATGAAGCGAGTTAGTTGTTGTACTTCGTTTGCGAATTTGGCTCGTTGCTCGTTGAACTGGAAAAATGGCCGCCTGGAAACGAAGCAGCTTTGGGACTCGACTCTGGATGAATTTCTCGACCTACTGCGGCATATTTTGGAAGTTGCGACCACAGGAGAACACAACAAGCGCGAAATTTCGGCGGTGGGTCGGAGTGGCTGTGGACTTAGTATAAATATGAAATGTGTGCGGAAAGAAACGAACGCTGTCAAAATTCTTGGCCATTTCCCAGCATGCAGTGCGGTGGTGATATTGAAAATTGAGGCAAGGTCAGTATGCATTAGAACGAGAGGCTAGAGCTCGGCCCGAGCAACGAATAAGAGCAAAAAAATTCACTGCTAAGCTAGGACTATGACTGAATTTTGCTGTGAATGTTGATTTTTGGGTTTGCCATGATGATTTGAATAAAAAAAACTAAAGGCAAAAACGTGATTTTTGTTGTTTTTCTATGACGTTAAAAACGGTAATTTTTGTTATTGTCCAAATTCAAACGCTGATATTCTGCAAAAATCGCTGACTTTTTTGTGTTTATTGGGTATCTCAATTTGAAAGACTTTCTAGTCAATGCTCACAACTGCTAGTTAAGGCAATGTTCGCACGATTGAGAAAGTTACAATTTTTTAAAGCAGTGGAGTCTTGTACGGGCGGTTACGGGCGGTTCAGGTGTCAATGGGTTAATATTATTATTAACATACAGAGTCAGCACCAATATACTTGCCATATTAGTGGTCAGTGTTTAGATGTGTGGCAGAGCATTGTGTGATAAAGAAGGTTTTTGTATTTCTACAACATTACATTACAACAGTACTTTCATACACATAATATCTTCAAATTATCAAAGATGTACCTTAAGGCAGGTTTCCTTCAATGATTCATCTTTCAAATCCTCAATCACAAATGATCTGCTGAGCACACTGTAAATTTCAGGTGCAAGGACGTTTGGGCATGGTCCACCCTGGGCAATGGACATAGCCATGACTTCACCAGCAGTCACAAAATCATCTCTTGCTACAGCTAACACAGACTGTGTTGGGAATCCATCAGGGAACAGCCTGCTCTTACAGAATTCAAGCATTTCTGTAAAATAAAGGCAGCAATGCATGGAAAATTATAACATGAACTATTCAGCATACTTGGGAAAATTGAGGTGATCGACAGAGATTCATAGCCAGCCAAAAGCAAAACTACAAGGATTGACTTTGCCGAGTGCAAAGCTTGTTCCATGCACAGTGCTTCACTCTGAACATTGTAATACATTGAAAAAAGAAAAGGCTAACTGCCTTGTAGTTTTAATCCTGACCATTATGCTAGTAATAAACAAGATAACTAACAAGCCTAAGTTGAAGTCAATTTTAAGATAGATTTTAGTAAGAAAGAAGCAATAAATTTTCTGATGCATTATCTTTAATTTGTTGCTACATGTATTAATCTCAGATTAATTTCTGACTTACAGTAATCAAACTAATGTTTCACATTATTTTTTACTTCAACCTGCTATAAAAACTTACTGGTGTCAAGTTACATGTATTGCCTACTTAAAGTTTCTAAATGTCTACTCCATAACATGCAAAATAAAATAGCTCCATAATCCTTACAAAGTGAATCTGCCCACCTGTAAGGAACTCCCGCTTTGGCCCCCCATCATCTATTGCTGGTTCACCGCAAAAAGTAATTTTTAAGGCATTTAATGGAGAGTAGTAGTCATTGCGAGCTCTGGTGAAATCCCACCACAGGTGATTCCTTCGAACAGTTACTCTTATTTCCTCTTCCTTTATGTTTCCTGCAAGGTTACTAATTTCTTCTTTCAGTTCTCCTTGTTCTTGAATAGCACCTTACAATATAAATAAAGATAACATTAATACCAACTCAATCAACTGCCTTTCTTGAAACTATGACCACCTTTTTTCAGACAGAAAATGCTATGCACTGTGTACTATGGCACTGTAAACCTACTCTTTCACAATAGATACATTTTGGATAATCCATATCTGGCTAATTTTTCCTGGTAAATGTACAGTAGTAATACTTTGCAGAGGAAGCATTCTCAACAATCACATTTAGCAATCCAATTATTTTTTATTCCAAAAAATTCTTGCTTAATTTTACTTGTTTGGATATTATTGTCACGATACAATTTATACACATTTATTAATCCTATTAGTTACAAACTATGCAGGAAGCTTGGAAGTTCGACATTAACCAAACAGATTGTGAAACCTAGAGTGTTTACACAAAAGCATATTAAATAGTAAGCTTATATTTACACAGTTATAATATCGTAAATGAACTGCAAACCTGTTGAACTGGTAGATGAGGAATCAGTTGGGTGTGGATCCGGAATTTCTTCTACAGACTGAGCACACATATCTGCATGTTCCTCGATGACATCGATTGGAAACCTGCCCCAGCAGGTTGGGCAGTTGATAACAAGGGTAACATGGTCCCCAGCTCCAGATGCAATAGATGTTGATGGGACTGCAGGCCTGTTTGCTGTGGATACGCCAATGCTCTTTGCTCTCTCTGACCCAACATCCCCAGAGCTCGAGGATGGTTTTGGGTCGAATGTCGGTTTATTCAGATCTTCATCATCACCACTGGAGACAAAACCATACAACTGATCGTCCTTTTCATCCAGATATTCTCGCAGTTCTTCAAATACGTCCCCTTGAGGTAGCAGATATAGAGTTATCCTAGCATATCCAAAGCCGGATTCTTCTTTAAACCTCCGTAGAGTAAAGGGTTCCTTTGGGTCTATCCCAGGGACATGCTTTACTTCACTGCCATCCTTAAAGGAAAGTTTGTACTCAGTTTCTGAGTTGAACCGTCGATTGAACGAACAGTGTTTCTTCAATGCAGCATGGCGAATGGCTTCGGGAGACGCTGTCGATGAAACCTTTAAAGGCAGCGTTTCCCCGCGTTTAATCGTTTCCTTATCTGTCATGACTCCAACGTTGATCGTTACCATTTCGTCTTCGACTTTTCTCTTCTTTTTCCCGGCCTGTTTACGAACAAAAAACGAGCTCCTCTCCGACTCTTTCTGCGACTTGAACGATTGGAAATTATGAAGAGAAAACTTAGCTGGTGGAGTTGATTCACAATCGGCAGTGGAAGGAGCGGAAGTAAATGTTACTTTGATACCACATTTTGGACAAAACTTGAAATTGTTTTCTAAACTGAATCCACATTTAGAGCAAAATGAAGGTGAACAAGACGCCATATTGTTTTGGCGCGAAATAGTATCGCGGGCGCAGACGAGGTGGACGTGCAAAGGATTTCGGGAGAATACATCTGCATGCATTTACTGGAAATATATATTTTTATTTTTTTCTGAAGCATCTCAGCGGTCCGGAATCCTAAATCCTTGAATCCGATTGGCTAATCGCGCGCTTTCCCGCGCTTTCAGCCGGTCCAGCTTTTTACGATACGGACCGGGTTTCACGATTGCAATGACACTGAATTGATTTTCTGTTGATGAACTGCTTATATCATTGAATTTTCTCGTAAATTATGAACCCAGACGAAAGCTAGCAAAGCGAAAGTGAATTTTTATTGGCCAGATATAATATTTAACGACACAAACAAAGAAAACAATGAAGAAAACCGGCAAAGTTTCATCATAGCTGACATCGGCTGACATGCAAAGACCAGACAACACGCTGAAGATCTTAACTACGCTTAAACCAGGTACAAAAAGACTCAATGAAGAAAGACAGAACAAACTAAATGGAAGGAGAAATCAGCCGTAAAAATAAAGGCCAATTTTATTCCTCGAAAAGGCGAGTACAAGTTTCGATTTTATGATTTATTGATTTTATAGTTTTTGGGTTTGTTGTTGTTTTTTACAAAGCGACATTTGTGGCAAAACATTACTATAATAGAGCAGTTTTCAATTGAGTGTCGTAAAACCAAAACCAAAGTAATTACTCTGACCAATCACAGCAGTCGTAAACAATCCAATGAACCAATCAGAGCTCGAAGCAATTACATGTCGCGGGCGCCAAGCGCGGGAAAACGCGTGCGAGCAAGTCACGATTGGTTTTGGTTTTACTTCTGATTGGTCGAAAAAGTGGCGCGAGATTTTTTAGCCAATCACAAAGCGTAGCAATGCAAAACCAAAGCAATTATGTAATTACTTTCGATACTCAATTGAAAACTGCTCTAAGATGCAATCTAGCGCTTTTTTACAAAGGTTTTGACTCCATTCGGTTTAAGTGTTCTTATTTTTCTGGTTGTGTTTTTTCTCCTAATAGAGATTCTGTGAATTTTTTATTAAAAAGTCTTTTGTCATTCTAGTCTTGTACTAGGTTTGTTATCAATAATTTACACGCCATTTAGCGATCGGATTTTACGAGATAATTTGTACTTTCACTACATTGCTCGGTTTGTATACTTTTATTTCTCGGTTTTTACCTTCTTTTATCTAAATTCTATAAGTTTTCATTCAAGAAAACATGATTTTTAAATTAGAATAGCTCAGTTTAAGCTTTCTCCCCGCTATAAATAAATTACGCTCGACTTTTCTTTGTAATAGAAAAATTTGAAAAGTTTTTAAAGTTATAATTCAGCTTTCCACGGCTTCGCTGTAGGCAATCCTCACCGAAGGCAAACACAAGAGCCGTTTATTCTACCAAGAGACATAAACTGATAGCAATGAGTTCACTTTGCACATTAAGTTTTTTTTGTTTATGAATGGAAAGTTGTGAAGATTACCGAGTTAATTTAGATTTTGCGCGCGTTCTGTCAGTTTAGCTGTACGCGGCGCGTAAGAAACATTTCTTGGAAAGCTGTACATGAATGATTTTCACGGCGAATCGCAGAATTAAAGTAGGAAAAAAATAAATAAGTTATTTACCGGCCTAGGTCGGTCCGTATAGGAAAAAACTGTGCCCTCGGTCTTGAGTACGGCCCTCGGCCTACGGCCTCGGGCCGTACTCAAGACCTCGGGCACAGTTTTTTCCTATACGGACCTCCCGGCCGGTAAATAACATATATGTACTGGAAATATATTTCTGTACTGAAAACATATTTCTGTCTTGAAAAATTTATTTCTGGACCGAAATCCTAAAAAAATTAATTTTACTTGAAAAATATTTGTCTTGAAAAAACATGCCTGGTCTGTACTGTAATAAATATTTTTGTACTGTAATAAATATTTTTGTACTGTAATAAATATTTTTTGTACTGTAATAAATATTTTTGTACTGTAATAAATATTTTTGTACTGTAATAAATATTTTTTGTACTGTAATAAATATTTTTGTACTGTAATAAATATTTTTGTACTGTAATAAATATTTTTGTACTGCCTCTGTGGGCCACCGTATGATTTATCCTTGAAGTTATTTTTTTAATCAATCACTCGATAAATCAAGCAGGCAAGAAAGCAATTAATCGATCAATTGATAAGTTAAATATGCTGTCAGTTCACATCTGGACCGAAGCATGTTTAGATTAAACATGTTTCCCCTAATACGTTTGCAATTTCATTGTTGACATTCACGCTGGGTTTTTTTTTTGGGCGATTTCCGGCCACGGTTAAACTACTTTTTACGTTTTGATGCTCTGACCATGGAACTTTGCCACAATATAACTCTCGCCATTTTCTAAAAAGTTGCCGTTTTCGATTTTCAAATTTGAGTATTTTTGGCGGGAAAATGACGTCACAACTTTGGCGGCAAAATTTTAATTTTGTATTATGGGATATACAATGGCGATTTCTGAAAGAGCGTGCAACAAGGATTTCAAATCTGAAAAAAAATCTAAAATACGTTGATCCAGTTAGAAGTTATGGGGCGTTGAATTTGAACTTCCCGCCATTTTTGTTACTAAAAATAGCACAAATTGAATATTCAACGCCCTATAACTTTTTATTGGATCAACATATTTCAATTTTGTTTTCAGATTTGAAATCCTTGTTGCACACTCTTTCAGATATCGCCATTGTATATTCCATAATACAAAATAGAAATTTTGCCGCCAAACTTGCGACGTCATTTTCCCGCCAAAAATACTTAAATTTGAAAATCGAAAACGGTAACTTTTTAGAAAATGTGGAGATTTATATTGTGGCAAAGTTCCATGGTCAGAGCATCAAAACGTAAAAAGTAGTTTAACCGCGGCCGGAAATCGCCCAAAAAAAACCCAGCGTGTTATTTGTTAATTTCAAAACACGTTTCACGCCTGGTTCTATAGTTTATGCCGTTTCACGAAACATGCATATCATAATAAAGCTCGCATAAAATCTTTCTAATTACACATGAACAGAAAACAAATGGAGGTCTCAGCGAACTTTCCGTGGGGCATGATTTTGTGGTTTAATTTAACTTATCAAGCGCTTCGGGAACGAAAGGAAATGCAGTATTTAACAAGGAGATGACATTTGCGCTATCGTGTTTCGTCTGGCTTAGATCGAAACTACCTCGTGAGATAGTTTCAATCATGCTCAGAGTAAACATGTTTCGATCATGATTCGCGCAATGCGCCGTCTGATGTGAACACTTTTGACAGTGAATCATGTTTCATTCGTGATCAGACTAAACATGTTTCGCCCTAGTGTGAACACAGCATTAGTCGGTCAGTCGGTAAGTCATTCCGTCAATCAATCAATCAATCAATCAATCAGTCAATCAATCAATCAATCAATCAATCAATCCATGTATCCATCAACCAACTAATCAATTAATCTATCAGTCAACCAACCAATCAGTCAATCAATCAGCCAGTCATTTAGTCAACCAACTTACCAACCAATCAATCAATCAATTGATCGATCGATCGATCAATTCAATCAGTCAGTCAATCCATCAGTCAATCAATCAATCGATCGATCGATCAATCAATCGATCGATCGATCGATCGATCGATCAATCAATCAGTCAATCAATTAGTCAGTCAACCAACCAATCAATCGATCGACCGATCAGTCGATCACTCACTCAATCAATCAATCAATCAATCAATCAATCAATCAATCAATCAATCAATCAATCAATCAATCAATTAATCAGTCAGTGAGTTAGTCAACCAACCAAACAGACAACTAACCAACCAACCAATCAATTAATCAGTCAATCAATCAATCAGTCAGTCAATCAATCAATCAATCAATCAGTCAATCAATCAATCGATCAATTAGTCAATCACTCAGTCAATCAATCAGTCAGGAATAATACATTAGCCTGGATTCAAACTCTTGTGAACTCTTGTTCACACTTCTTATGGGAAACATTCGTTAAGATACCTTGGTCCCAAACTGTGGCATAACTTATCCAGAAAGGAGAGACTTGCAAGCAATCTTAATACCTTAAAATCGCAAATAAGAAAGCGTGAATTATCAAGCATCTTAAAAGATGGTTGTACAGGCTGCTATTTATGCAATTCCTAGATTATTTTTTTTACATATATTTATATATCTTAATCTTTTATACATGTACAGTTTCAGATTTTTTAGTTATGTTTTCATATAGATTAGGTCAGTTTAATTCTTTTTTATGTTTAGTTAGGGCCCGATTATATGAGCCGGGCTGGCCCGGTTAGCCGAGATGGCCCATTTTGCCGAGATGACTTTCAGCCCGGTATTACATGAAGCGAGCCAGCCCGGGCGACAACTAAATTTAGCATCAACGGTTTTGGCCTTAAGTTGTTGTTTTGAAAATGGCGCAAAGTGTAGAATGTTTCAATTAAGGATTTTTTCTGCATTTTAGCTCATTTACTTCGTGCTTTCACACTCTTGTGTACCTCTTTATCATTTAAAGAGAAAAAGGACCATTTACAGACGAGCAGGTTTGCTCAGAGGCAAATTTTTGTGCTGTTCTGGTAAGCCGGGCTGGCCCGGTAAAAGCGATTACATGGAAAATTTTCAGCCCGGTTAGCCGGGATCCCGGCTAACCGGGCTGGCCCGGTTGTCATATAATCGCAAAGTTGATTTTTGTTGCGTTTAACAGGCGTGCTGAGATCTCGGCAAACCGGGCCAGCTCGGCTAACCGGGCCAGCCCGGCTCATATAATCGGGCTCTTAGGTGTCCCCTATTAGCCGAGGGTTTTCCCCTCTGCTAGATATTTTATTGACACGTTAAAAACGTTATTATTATTATTATTATTATTATTATTATTATTGTGTTTCAGTGCGACTGCGAAAATAATCCACCCACATGTTTAACTGAATGGATGGACCCCAAAGGTACCATATACAGATATGTCGGCATATCCTGTTCAACATGTGGACGAACATGTCGTTCGATGTATTGCAAACCGAAAGGGACCCTCCAGCCGGGCACTTTGCTTGTCTATAAATGCGAACTCAGATAAAGCAAAACTGGTCGGTAACATGATTATTAACGCTCAGTGTAACTGCTAACTAACTGCTGTTATTAAATTATCATAAAATAACCGTTATTATTAAATGGGTTAACACCATGGAACTCTAAGAGTGCCATATCACAATTGGGCCAGATCTTCTCAAATTTGTAATTGAAGATAATTGAAATAAATAGTTTACTTGGGCGAGCGACCAAAATGTGAAGATATAGTTAAAAATTGATGGACAGAAGAGAGGATGAGACCGGATAGAAAACGAAGCAGCTAGTTGGGAAATCTCAACCGCCTCTTTTCCCATTCCCATTCGCGACATCGCCGCTCATTTTTGCGGCACCGTCGCTAAATGTTGCCTTGCCACAAACATTAGAGCCGGCTAGATACAGCTACGCAGGGTATGCTCGGGGTCAGTGCCGTAGGACATCTTTATTGTATACTCAACCACAGAATGGTTAGCAGTCAAGCTTAGCTCTAGTGTTTATGTAACCGGCCCCCGATATAAAGAAACAAGAAATAATTGTAAGCAAGATATCACACAAATTTAAAATTATCAGTTAAATTAAAAAGTAGGTAGAATAAAGAGAGAACACTGAAAAATTGACCACAAGAGCATATTAATTTATGTCGATTTTAAACGACTGCAAAACTAATGCATGACCACTCAGGTAGTGTCGTAAATAAAGAAGATAAAAAGGTAATCAAAGGCTCCTATGGGCCAACTCGTGAATACGAAATGCTCTAAATAGAAGATTCTGCACACCTTCTGACCCTCCCCTCTCCTACGCATTTTGCTTCACCGACCCCACCCCCCTGCGTCCAACTCCTCGCCCCATTCTTCCTCCAACACTGTCCCAATGGGTAAGGAATGCGACCATTACATATCGCGGGATTAATATTTACAAATAAAAGCGAAATCTGCAAAGGGCCACGAACGATAATGCTGCTAACGGAATACGTAGGATCTGCGAGAGACCTAACCAGCCAAAAAAAATGAACAAACATACAATAAACTGCAGGCCTGATCTGACTACGTAAAAAAAAAAATACTCTGCGAGACACCATCACGACAGAAACCGATAAAGTAGGATCGCAACCGTGGACAGCTGTTTCGTTGTTATTGCAACTCATCTAATCAGCACGGTGTAGCGAACTAAACATTTAGTTGCGATCCTACTTTATCGGTTTCTGTCGTGATGGTGTCTCGCAAAGTCTTTTTTTTTTACGTAGTCAGATCAGCCCTGCAGTTTATTGTATGCTTGTTCAATATTTACAGCCGATCGAGTGAAATTTCTAACAAAGCGCTACAACTCGTTCAAAGCTTCGTATATATTCTAGCCTGCGTGGCAGGCGTTAACGGGGAGGGGAGAGGGGCACGAAAAAGGAGAGGGGGAAAAGAGAAGGAACGCCTGCTATAAGAACCGCGCTATTTGCATTACGCCCACCGATTTCGTTGTAATGGAATTACGTCAACTGTCAATACGTTCACCAATCAGAAACTGGCACGCGCGTTTACGCATGGATGACCTCACGCGGGAATTAACTCTGTTTACCGCCCAACGCGAATTAGCCAATCAGAATTTTGTGGCCGACAGCGTCAGCAGAAATGAACAAATAGGGGTCTTTATTGCAGGCGTCCTTTCCCTCTCTCCCCAGTTCCCTTCTCCTCGACGCCTGTTACGAGCCAAGATGTTCATTAGGTTATCACTATGCCTTTTTTCCCTAGTAGTGACGCAAGAACTAAAACAAGAATGAGCGTATACACGATTCTCCTGTCGGAGACTCAGATTTTTAATCTTATCTTATCCTCAGATCCCGAACTTTTAAGGAATAGCAACCTCGTTCCCAGGCCAGTGCCTTCTCTGTGTTAAAAATGGCAGCGCATAAAATGCACAGGACGCCCAATGAAGGGGTAAAAAAAACTAAAGCTGCAACATTAGTCTTGACCCAAGGAGACTTAGAACAGACCATTGTGGCGAGTAATCGCAGAGCCTCCCATGAAAACCAATGCAGCCCTTGGGTTAATATTTGCCCCTATTCGCACTGCATAAATTATCGTCATCACATAGAATCAATAAACTATGAATAAATTATCATTCTTCAAATGCAAGGGAATTTACAAAGTGCAAAACGGCTGCCAGACGTTTTTCAAATGCATGTGAATTTACAAAGTGCAAAACGGCTGCCAGACGTTTTTCAAGTTTGTAGGGTTGCGTGACACTTCGTGACATAGCCCTTTACAATACAATACAATACAATACAATACAATACAATACAATACAATACAATACAATACAATACAATACAATACAATACAATACTATTTATTGTGTCATACGCTTAGTTATAAAAGAGTATGTTATCATAAAAGAGTATGTTATTATAGACGCCTTTATTTAAGTAATGCTCCACATAAGAACTATAGTAAACTTCATTGTTCTGCGTCATTGGCTCTTTCCCGCACAGAATATCTTTGGTTTCAAGAATAGAGGAGGGGCTCATGGTTCATAATTATATTTCATTATAAAAATAAAGAAAATCCATTTACGTCAAATAAATTTTAGAAAATGTTCGTGTTTAACCAATCAGAATAGCAGAAGACAATAGCTAATAATTTTGTTTCTTTGATGAAGTTCCCAAATACAATATCTTTTAAAACTTGCATGTTCTGCGATTGGGTCTCAAATTACTTGAAACCTTAAAAAATTAGACAAAATGCACCTTGAACCCTAACTTTTTCGCAGTTTTTGAGTCTAGGCCAATGAGATCACTAGTCAGTAACAATGAAAAAAGTTGACATTCCATCGTGCATGGCCGTTGGCGCTATCCTTCTTATGCGGATCATTACTTAAACATTTGGTATTTGGGGAGAGTATTTCATCGACAAAATTCGGCTCTAAGGTGGGGCATTTAAGCGCAATTTTGGCCCAGGTGGGCGGGAATTTGACGAGCCAGTCTTCAAACTGAAGTTCTCAATCCTCGGGGGAGGGGTGTTGAAGTTTTGAAATGATCGGCGCATTAGTAGTGTAAGGATACAGCTGCCTATTTTATCAATTTACAGCAAACCGATTGACGTTTTCTCAGACATGTGAGAAAAAAGAAATTAGTTGTTCTGGAAAGGTCTACTTTACTGAAGTCACCGCCAGTAACAGAGGAAAAGGTAAGTCGATGTATAACTGACGAACTCGATCCTTATTTACGTATGTAGCTGGTCCGGTCGTAAACAAATGAGCATTTTCTCACTGTTATGAAAAAAACCCAGCTGTTATAATACAATGCTCGACAAATGGTTTATGACACCTTTCCGGCACCTTCTACACTGACAAAACAAATTCCTTGAAAATCCCCCACCCTCTCACAATTTTAACCTTTACCATTTTCAGACCAAAATAGGTAATTTCCGCGATTCCTGCCTCTTCCTATTTTCAGAATTGAACCAGGGAACCCTAAATTGATATCCATTTTTAGACCTGTCCCAAAGGGTTGGAACACCAAACCCATTTGGGCCGCACAAGGGAGTACTTTCCCTCCCCTGTGCGGCCCAAAGGGTTGGAACACCAAACCCATTTGAGCCGCACAAGGGAGTACCTTCCCTCCCCTCCCCGGCCACCAAGGAATCCCTGTCATGTTTTTGCTAGCTTCGCATGCGGCGCTGAACCATTCTTTTCAAAATCGCAAATAAATCGCAAAGTTGTGGCGAAGATCGTCGGTGGTTTACACAGGCAATTTTAAAAAAATAGCCGCGGTAATGGGTTTTCGTTTACCATAGTAAATGTATGTACCTTTATTTACGGTTCCCTTTTGATATAAAACTGAAAATTGTGATTCGTTTACCTTTGGGTACACAGTATCCAAATACTCTAGCTTTTTACTGCGGTAAATGCCATGGGCGCTTCTTTTGTTTTGAGAGTTTTTTTGAGAATTTACCGCTGTAGTACTTTCCCTTTGTAAGATGGTTATCTGCCGCGGTACTGAGTATACCATGTAACCACACATAATGTGTCCCACCGTTATAACTATCAATTTTCGCTTAGCTACCGAGGTTTTTCAGTGGGTTCTTCGGTTTCCCTCCTTCCACAAAAACCAGCATTCTTATTAGATCTGGATATATAGAACCTGAATTAAATTTACCTGCGGGTGATGTGATGAGGCTTTCCTCTCTGAATATCACGAATATATTTATATAGTTTTGCGATTTTCGAGATTGTTTAGCAAATCGCTAAAATTAGTTGCCACAAGAATATCTATTCGCGAAATTTACCGTATTTTAAGGGTTGCAAAAGAAGAACAAGATACTATCCTATAGCATGAAACGCTTATGAGTTGAATTTTGTGTCGCGTAATTTTTAAGAAGGAATTTTGAAGAAAAAACGGTTCTTGCACTGTGATCGTGCACTTTTATTACACTTCTTCCTTCTTCTATCTCGTCAATATTTCTCGGGGGGGGGGGGGGGGATGGTGGGGGGGGGGGGGGGGGAGGCAGGAACTCCCATATGAAATTCTTAACTCTGACCCGACCCAAATAAAGCTGTCAAGCTGTACTTTCATATTCTGCCGTTTCTATTTCCCCGTTACGCGGAAGGGAATTTGAGAGTTTTTCACTTTCGGAATTGGACTCTTTTTGGCATAAAACGAAGATAAGGTTGTACTTGTTCACCCTGATAGGAAGGCTCGTTTTTAAAAATAAACATAACGATTGAATAATAACTAATATAAATTTTATGGTGTCAGATACGACTTTGAAATAGTATTCTTAATTGAAGTTCATTAAAGTCCCTTTGTTTGCCTAAATAATGACAATTGTGAGTTAAAACAATTCGGATTCAATCAGTAAGAGCTGGTTCCTACTAGCTCCGTAAGCGGAATCGGAATCGCAAGAAAGTTACGATCTAGTGGAAATCAAAACGACGTAAGAGGATGGTAAACGACGGAAGCAGAAGCGGAATCGCGAAAGAAAAAGCCGGGAAACCTTCTGATCCTTCCGATTCCGATTCCGTTTATATTTACACTAGAACGTAAGGCTTCTTACGCTTCCGACTCCGACTCCGACTCCGCTTCCGATTACGTCACTAATGGAACCAGTTCGGTACAAATCTCTCCTGCCGTTTAGTGTTTAATATCTTTGCGCCCAAGTAAATTAAAAAATAAAAACAAATAAATTCTGTAAAACCAAACTGAGGGCAAGGAATGTACGGAGGTAACCAAAAAATGTCAGGAATACAAATAAAAGGGAGAAAAACAAGACAAAACTCGGAAATTTACCATAATATTGTGATGAAATATATCCGGTAAATTAAAATGTTTTTAGCAGCGATTTGAATGGAATTACTGGCGAGGCTATACTGTATTTTATAAGTAAAAGCCTTAAGACTAATATCGGAAGTATAAAAAATTATCTGGATCTGCAATTAGATATTTGTATATGCTCCATTAGGCTGTAATGGGCTGTAATGTTGTTTAAATCTAGCGGAAGTTTAATCGGTGCTAGAACACGACACAATTTTCAACTTAACTTTTTTGCGCTCAAATTCTAACTCGTGTAACAGGGCGTGGACGATTTTTAACGGAACAGCTTGTCAAGTGTGGCAAACATGTTGTACATTTTTGAAGCTGATTAAAAAACTCGCATCAACTTTTTGCGCAACAGTGTTGCGCTAAAAATCGTCATTGCGAATTGTCGCGTGTATAAACATATGCTTATTAACACTTCTAGAAACTCGCAAGAGTGCCAAACATCAAAATTAAAAAAAATTCCCAAATTTCATTTTGTAAAAATTGAAAAACAAATGGTACCATGCAAAAGTGCTGCCGACGAGGTTTCATTTGAATGGTCACACCAAAGAATTTCGTCCACAGACTTCAGTAAAAGTTAGAACTACATTAACATAGATATACATTTCAGTGAAGGTTCCCCTCCTCTTAAGTTGCCGCGATTGTTGTTACAATTCATTGAAAAGATTTGCTGGTCAGCTTCTTGTTAACATTTCTCCGTTGGCATTTTCCTCTTCTTCCGAATCACTTTCTTCGGCTAAAGTTTGAAGCTTAGCCAAAAGGTTGTCTGGTATAACAGAAATTCTAGGTACACTTCCCTCAGAAACCGAACTCACACTACTGTTACTCGCATTACTGTTGCCACCTAAGTTGTTTTTCGTGTCCGTTTTGTCCTTGTTTACGTTCAGCACGGCAACTTTTGTAATCTTATTCATAACGTTCATGGAGCCTCTTCGAATTTTAGGCGACGGTGTTATTGATTGAGAACTAAGTCTTCGGCCGCTTGCCCCGAAAGATTGAGAACCTCGTCTTTGAGGCGGCTTGTTTGAATTGGCTGTCGATATAGTTGCTATAGAAGCACGCCTGAATGCGGCATTTGTGGCGAAGGCCACTTTTCCCGCCTTGTTTAGACTGAAACGACGAGAAAATTGACAAGAAACCGGTGAAACAGCCGGGGTCGTAAGCTCGCATATCTCGTCTCCAAATTCGGTGTCTTGAGACATGGTGTCGGTGGGACTGACCAGCGATTCTCTGATTACAATTGGTCTCGGTTTAACTCCGCGACGGAACGCACTGGAAACGTGTCCTTCGTAAACACGGAAGAGTTCACTTAGGTTTTCACGATGACTTTTCTCGCTTGTTTGACTTAATAGGTTTCCCGGAGCGGTGTTTGGCCTTTTAGCATTATTTTGTTTTGATGAATTGTCATTAAGCGATCCTCTACTCTGAGAATCTAAAGAAGAGCGTGGCGGAAGCTGCATAACTCGGAAAAGCGGTGATTTAGAGGCGGATCGAATACTTTCTTTTGTCCTTCCCCATTCATCAGCGGTTTTGAATTCCACGTAATCTCGGGCACCTTTTGAAGCTTTGCCCTCTGAAACTAAAATTCGCGCGCAAAAGAAATTCCCCGATTTCGACGCAACAATCAAGGGGGTTTCTCCTTTTTTGTTTAACGTATCTACGCTCAATTTAAACCTTTTTAACTTGCTCAGTAGAAGATTTAGGACAACGAAATTTCCTGACATGGCAGCGTAGTGAAGCGCTGTATTTCCCTGCTTATCTTGCGCGTTAAGATCAAAATCATTTGCTTCTTCCAGCATAATCGAAACTAATTGTTCCTGTCCGAGTTTACAAGCGTGTGAAAGGGCAGTTAGTCCATCCTTGTCTTTCAAACCAACTTTTGCTCCGCGCTCAAGGAATATTTTTGCATACTTTGCCGCTTTAGCTTCGTCCTCGAGAAAGCAAAGTTGCATTAGAGCCGTTTTCATCTCTGAGTCCCTCTTGTTAACATTAATTCCTATGTCTAGAAGCAGTTTTACTTGTGTAAACCGCTTCTCTCTGATAGCCACGTTCAGCGCTGCCATTTTATCTCAAATGCGACGAAATTACGACCATCCTTTTAAGCTTGGCAAACACTACGAGCAACGCGATATTTCTGAGTCTAAGTCAAGCTCTCATACAGCAGGTGTATTTTCTTTTCAACGTATTTTGCATTTTCTTTTTTCCGTTCAGGGTATTGAGTAACCATTGTTTGCACTGCCATCAAAAACAATGATTCATCTGTTGTTTCCATGCCAACAACTATATCTACCAAATGAAATCGTCAAAGGTGTTATTAAATCATTTGCTCTATTTAAACTCATTTCGGAAAATGTCTCTCTGCGTGTCATTTGCCCGACACGTTAGATGAATTAACCTTTTTTAGCTTGACGATACAGAGTTGAATTGAAACAAAACTATTGGGCGACGCTCACTTTATGCAAAAATATTTAAAACTACGTATTAAACGATCGACACACTTTTCAAAAGTGGGTCGATCGCTTAATACGTAGTGGGATAAAATAATCTTCCATTGTTTGGCTGTGGACCGTAGGTAAAGTCAACTGAGCTGAGTGGACGGAATTAATTTTTGCCACGTCATTATTTTTCTGCACTTTTAGCTTTCTAATTTACTTCAATATCTTAATAAAAAAAACTTAATAAAAAAGGTTTAATTTATTTTTCAACGTTGAATTATAAGCGTCCTAAATCTTCGCTATCGACCGCTATCGACCCAAAGGCTTAAGTTCTACATTTATCATCAACAAACATCGATAATAAAATGCAAATTGCTGGCAAAGCGTTCGGTACTGAGAAAATATTCCCTTAATCAGCAAATGTTTACTATATCTTTCGCTGTTTTTATTTACAATTCGGCTTCCTTGCTGGTAATAAAAAAACTATCAGGCAAGAAAGACATGAGTAATATAGGCGACAATAAAGACATAGAACACCGAAATTATAGTGTCTTATTTCTGTTCGTTTTTTATAAGCTTGTGGCCACAAACTTATAATGGGCAAACGCAAACTCTACTCTAAAGCAAGTTTACACACTCATATACATAAACAAATTGAAATATATTATATTATACCTACCACAAATTTTATTGTAAATTCAGCCGGATGAATTGTATTTACGAACAATGCCTTTAGGGGCCAACCATTTTACTTTTGAGGGGGGGGGGGGGGGGGGGGGGGGGGGGGGGGGGTGTGATTTGGTATGGGCATGAATTTTTTTTTCAACCGCTTAATTCACGCTGATTTTTTTTTCTTGGGGTATGTGCTTGCAGAATATTTTTTTCGCCCTCGAACATTACATTCTGCATGAAATTTTTTTTTGGTGGATAGGTTGGTAAAAAGGCATCCATTAAAAAACAAATTATAAAGGATCTGTAAAAGAATCTTTGAAGAAATGTATTATTAATTTTTTATATATTAAAGAGTTTTTGACTGACCTTTATATCACTTTGGTTGTCCGACATTTACTGTTTGAAAGCGGCAAGCAAATTAACAAAATGCTGCAAGGGGGCCCTTTTATATGTTTAAAGAGGCACTGTCGCGGTATTTTGGTATCACTTTAAAATGCAAAAATATGCCTTTGCATCAAATGAAGCACAAAAATTGTGGTCTACTTTTGTTGCCCACGACTAAATTACCTCACTGAAACCATTAACTGCTGCCTATCACTTAGGATGGCAAGGATGGAAATGGATTGAAACTTGAAAAAATAAGCCTTTCTTTTTCAAGTGTTAGAGACATTCCTTGAAAATATCGCCAAAAATTCATTATGACAAATTTAAGAGATTGTTTATATTAATAGAATAGTTTATATTAATAGAATAGAGAACTTTATCTTTGCATATTTGTATCAACTAGATATTTTAATAATTAAGTTTACTTCATTCCTTGATTTAGAGTGCACTTAAAACATTGTTCTTCTCGGATTCTTCAGATCACAACACCAGCCGTGATCTTGAATTTGACAAAAATGTACCAAGATTGGTAACCACGGGTGCTATAAATTTAAAGAAAAAACAATCTGAGGGGGACACATTATTGTGCTATGAATACCTCTTTTATGTAAAATACCCAAGTCCAGATGCTAAAATCTTTCAACAGTTTGCTGATACAAAAGTTCAATGTGTCAGCCCAGGGACGTCTTGCCAGAATTTTTTTTCCAGCCCACTGTACGTGCGTGAATTTTTTTGGGACGATGGTCTTGTGCAGGAATTATTTTCTTACGCATATGCACTTGCAGGATATTTTTTTTCAAAATCACCCATCCCCCCCCCCTCAAAAGTAAAATGGTTGACCCCTTAGTTCAAAAGATAGTATGCACTTTACAAGGACACTCTCCCTGCTGATAAACCGTGTTTGGGATTATGGCCAGGAGTTTGCCTTAAGCTTTCATTTATTGTCTTGAAATATGTAGAAAAAGCAATAAAATTAAAGAGACAAACGGCTAAAAAAAACTCCTCAAAATTCCACCAAAATGACAATTTTAATTTCTTGGCTGCCTGTCATGAAATCAATTGATTCCACTTCCATCTTTGCCAGCTTGCACTTTTTCTCCAAACTACTGCTTCTGTTTTGCTCTATAGAATCTTTTTAGAAAATTTAGTTGTATATTTGGTGGCACTTGGCGATAGTCTATAACATGGAAATCAAGTAAACGCAGGTTAGTTATTTCTAAGGGACAGTGTCCCATTAAGCGGCATATTACAGGCGATTTTTAATGCGATTTTTGAGGTAACTTTTGCGGCAATTTCAACTGCGACTTCAAAAGCGACATGTGTCAACTATCGACCTGCGATTTTATGTCGATTTTAGCATGTTGTGCACAGGGAGCAGAGGAGCCAATTTGACCTAATACGCGTTCGATCTTTGAGCTTTATACGCGCGCTGTGTCTTGCGTTATTCGATCTGTTGTTTTCGAGTTTTTCCCCCAGCGGGACCCCAAGTGTAATCGGCGCTCTCCAACGGAAAGCTCCGATTACCGCTTGGGGTCCCGCTGGGGCGAAAAACAGACTCGTAAACAACAGATCGAAGATCGAACTTGGCTCCTCTGCTCCCTGTGTGTTGTGGAGCGGTGCATGCGATACCAACAATGATATACTACATTGGGATTACTCAAGGAAGCTTTAAGGTCGGCACACACGAGGGGACCAGTCCCAGGGACCGGTCGCAGGGACTGGTCCCCTGTCGGAGTTTACACGATGGGACGAGTCGCGGGGACCAGTCCCTTGAAGGGTTTACACGCTGGGACCTGTTTCACAACAAGATAGTAGCATTTATGACGATTTTTAAAAAGGAATATCGCTTTCTGGAGATGGAAAAAGAGCAATTTTCAACAGAGAAACCAAATTTACTAAATTAACCGCTGAAAGTGTATCAGTCAGCTCTGAGCGTTACTGGACAAACTGTGTTCACCATGGAGTGTTGACAGTGTTCGTAATCTCCTATTTCGACCATATTTCGATAAAGGTTTTTCTTTAGGTGTTGTATATTGCTGCATAGAACCTGAAAAAAAAAATGACTGCACTATGTCATCAAGACCTCCAGTACCAGTGTTAGAATATTCTCCAGGCTAGTTGTATCAGATAAAAACATCCGATGAAATTTGCATAACATAAACCGGATGTCACGCATTCTCTTCATGAAATGGCGCGCATAAATGCTACGAGAAAATTTGGCGGGAACTTTGTTTGCATTGCCGCCATCTTGAAACGGAGAACGTACAGAATTATGGGAGCTTAAAATGCTGATCAGCGATTGGTTCATTTTCATTTCGTCGCAGGGACCAGTCCGACGAACTGTTCACACGAAGGGATCAAGCAAAATTTGAGGGGACCAGTCCCTAGGACTGGTCCCACGAATTCAAACCAGTTTGAATTTGTGGGACCAGTTGCGGGGACCAAAATTCAGTTCATGCGACTAGATTTTTGCCGAAAACTAGCAGTTCACACGGAGGGATTTGGTCCCCGGGACTAGTCGCAGGGACTGGTCGCAAGGACTAGTCCCCTCGTGTGTCCCGACCTTTATGCTGATATCGCAAGCACTCTGCTCTTGTCGCAGTTAAATCGCATTCAAACATTTACGGGGCAGTAAATTTTTTTTTCGCATCAAAAATCGGCTCAAAATTCCTTTTGTAAACGTTGCTATGGTTATTAATGTTTTTCATTATTTCGGCGCCGTAATTCGATCAGTCCTTTCTTTCTATGGTATACCCAAAGAGAAACTACGTGTGAATTTTTGCTCACCAAATTTGGACAGTAAACGAACAAAGCTAGACCTCGCTGCTCTCAGATCATATGGACTGACCTTAAGCTAAATATTTTCCCACCTTCTCACTCATTCGATAAGTGAATATTATTTTTCCAACACAATGGGCACGCAAATATATAGAGGCAGAAGCTCATACGTGATAAGCTTCTGATAGAGGTTATTACACTCTTTTGACCGCGCGCTAAAAAAGCACTTGTTTGTGTGTGTAAAAAAAAATAAAACTCACTCATAATACACAGCCGTATTATACACTTTTTTTCGCTGAATAACCTTATATAATTTACAGGAAAGTTAATAACCGTCCAATTATCCTCACTTTTTGTTTCTTATCTTTTCATTGTAATTTAGCATTCTGTCTGTTTTCAATTTTTTTTTTGTTATAACATAGAGGGCAAATTTATTCATGGCGACAGAAGGCTTTAAAGTTCCATCACTTCGCTGAATATGTGCGGATTTCTGCCACTAAAGTGCGGGATTACAGAAAACAAGTGAGAAAGAAAATTAAATCACCAAACTCGCCATTTGTTGTTGTTATCAAAGCGGCGAAAACTTCATAACACAGGTACGCTTTAATAAAATTTGATTTGTTTTTGTCGTAAAGTGTCTTTTATCGATAAATTAGGCTATGTTCTCTAGATGTACATAACAGCCAAATGTATCCTTGACATTATAAATTTATCTAACAACAGTGAGTTGAAAAGTTTTTCTTGTCAGCTTGCGAAAGAGTATTTTCACTTCAGGTAGTTTCAAGTCTGAGTGACTTTTGACAAGTCTGAATGTTTCATTGTTCATACGCGTGATCTGATTGGTTGCACGCATTCAAGCGTGAATTTCGTGTTACATGAAATTCAGCACAGAAAGTGATCACGGCGCGCACAGCATTTTGGGTGAAGGTGAGCCTTTAATAAAAGATACCGACAAATTGAGTACTTAGTATTCTACTTAGCGAATGCAAAACATCTTTAACCCCAAATAATTATTTTGTCATTTTGTCGGCTTTGATAACTCTTAGGTCGACGAAATGATTCATTAGTAGACTGAGTAAAGTGCTAGGTACATATTTGTCGTTCGCAATAGCACACGTACAGACGCCTGCAGGTCTTGCACATTTATGTAGCCATTGCGCAGTGCTTCTTCATGAATTGGCTTTATAACAGCGTTCAGACAAAGGGGCTACATGACGATGATGCAAATTAGATAACCAATCATATGCGAAACATTTCACTATATCAGCTTAAACAGTTGGTAACAAACAATGAGCAGCCTTGGATTTCAAAACTATGTTTGCTCAAGTTAATTCAGCGTGGAGCACCATCAATACCACAGAGGTAAGCTTTTTATCTTTTCAGAACGTGTTAAAAAACTAACAGAAGTTGATCGTCTCTATGTTGAATAAAAACATTCAAGGTTAACTGAGAGCAAACGCGATGCAAGAAGCGTTATGTATGTTCTCACGGACCTCGAGCATAATGAATTCTGCTTGCGACTCCATGTCGTTTTATTGTGTGAGAAGCTACGGATACGGCTGAGTAATATTGTTCGCATTTTCTGAGAATCTCAGATCTTGCTACGCACAGTGTTACAATAGGAAACGTTCGACTGGTCCGTGTAACACATGCAAATAATTACTTACACGGTCCGTGCCATCTGCCTGGTTAGCAAGCGCAGATAATTTAAACTGACTGGTACACTATGAATTCGAAAAACAAACTATATTTTCAGTTATATATTTCGTTGAATTAAAATTACACCATTCTTACTATTTTACAACAAAAATATCGTATTGAATAAAAAATCATCAAAAATGGAATTGACATCGTGCAAGGCAAACACTTCGCGTTCCTCAAAGCGATAGAAAAAAGTTCATTACTGAATTAAACGTTTCTTTTTTTGGAATAGTTAGTTTCCTTAGTCACTATTATCAACTCAATCCAATGATACCGTTTTCTCCAAAGCAATAAGACTGAGAATATCCTTTGGCTCAAATAATAGATTCGTTAAACACCTGCTGGATCTAGCCAAATTAATTCAAATTGTGTTGCAGGTAAACTTTGACAATTGACAAAAATCTCTCATTTTGTCTTTGTTTGTTTTATTTTTGTTTTTCTTTCTTTTTTCAGGTATTTCTATAGATATATGCAAAGATGTAACTTATGATTCTATATATTTTATACAAATTTTGATAGTCGTGCGATTGTATATTTATTTTTTCCTCATTTTATATTTAGTTTCAAATCGTATGCATTCTGTAAAGTCGAGTGGTTTCAAATACGAGCCTTGTGCTCGAGAGATTAGGCGACCACTGGCCACTCCCTACATTATCGATGTTAAATAAAAATTTACTTACTTATTACTTTGACATAGCTCCTTAGCTGATCCACAAATACAGAAAAAAAAAGTGACGAAATGAAATCGCCAAAATCTATGTTAATTAAGACCAGAGTTTTGAAACATGAAAATTTGGTTTTATGGCCATCGTAAAAAAAAAATAAAAATGCCGACTCGAGTGCTATCCTTTCGTCAGAGCGAATCGCGAATCGCGAATTCCTCCTAATGACCCTTTCTTATAATGAATTGGAAGTGGTTTGTGCGTTGTGCAAACTTTGGCGTGTGTATTTGTTAAATATGATTCATGTTTTTAGCTCTCACAACGGATGCTCTTTCCAAATCTTGATCTGAGTTTAACAATAAGGAAGTTCAGTTAAGGAAACTGACACGAGTTCGTGCCGAGTTGTCATGCAAAACTAAACGCTTTTAAATACGTTTGCAGATGAAATACTAAGGTGTGTCATTCAACTAAAAGCTACCAAGCAGCACCCAGTCTTTTTTTGCTGGTGCTTTTTATTATGCTGTACAAGGTCTGCCTCACACCCAGACGTCTCTCTCAAGGTGGTACAAGGTGGTTCTGCTTTTGAGTCTGTGGATCAAATCCTAAAGTGTGACCACTGAAATGAAAGCTATTGCGTAGTACTTCGGCCTAGGTGCTTTTAACGTTTGAGTCTCAGTGGATAAAATCTTAAAGCTAAGTTTGACCATTCATATGAAAGCTATTGAGCAGTACTTTCCTGTGGTGTTGTTTATTATGCTGTACAAGGTGGTTCTAACTTTTGAGTCTGTGGATGAAATCCTAAAGTGTGACCATTCAAATAAGAGCTACTGATCAGTACTTTCCTGTGGTGCTGTTTATTATGCTGTACAAGGTGGTTCTAACTTTTGAGTCTGTTTATGAAATCCTAAAGTGTGACCATTCAAATGAAAGCTATTGAGCAGTACTTTCCTGTGGTGCTGTTTATTATACTGTACAAGGTGGTTCTAACTTTTGAGTCTGTAAATGAAGTTTTACAGTGTGACCATTCAAATGAAAGCTATTGAGCAGCACTTTCCTGCGGTACTGTTCACTATGTGGCACAAGGTGGTTCTTACTTTTGAGTTTGTGGATCAAATACTGAAAGTGTGATCATTCAAATAAAAACTATCGTGTAGCACTAAATACAGTTTTGCTTTTTTCACGATCCGCAAAGTTCGCGCAAAAAATTTTCGCCGCAAAAATTCACTCCACATCCGAAATTATATACAAACGTCACCTTTTACACGTAATGTAAAGTCGTGTCGGTGCCCATTTACTTAAAACGTCTCTTTCGTTCAGAAACAAAACGTTTAGGACTAAAAACGATGAAACTGCAGTCGGTACACCGCAAGTATTTAGCTGCTAAAAGTAACTAAAAGTAGCTAAATTGACAATTTTTCATTGCCAGAGTAATCAGCCATACAAGGGCAAGATTTATTTATAAAAAAGCGACACTGATGAATGTGACATGGCATGTTGTTTCACCTGTACTGTTCCGATTGCATGTATTCAAATAAAATAACGAATATGTTGTAATTCCAATTAAACGCGCATGACGTAACGCAAATCGCAAAAATTAATTCCCAGCAAGAAAAAACAGTCTTTTCCAATCGCAAAAATTAGCTCCCACAAAACACCAAAAAATCACCCCTACGCCAAATTAAACTTCCGCAAAAATTTACCTTAATTTTGCTGCTGTTTATTATGCAACACTAGGTGGTAAACGCCGATCCTAAGTGACCATAAAAGTGAATGAAAGCTATTTAGCAGTACTTTACTGTGGTTCTGTTTACTGAATTATTATTCTGTATTGAGGTGATTCTGACATTCGATTCTGTGGATGAAACGATACGAACTGACCATTCGAATAAAAGTTATTTAGCAGTACTTAACTGTGGTGTCGTTTAAAATGACGCACAGTGTGGTTCTATAAAAGTTTGAGTCTAAAGTTAAAATGATTAAATGAACCATTCAGTTTTGAAAGCAATTTACCGGTCTTGCGATCTACTTTACTGTGCATGTGGTTGTGTTTAATTTATTATGCTGTACAAAGCAGCCTCTACTTTGCTGTGGTTATGTTTCATTTTAAATATAAAATCGCGTTTTCAGCATCGGAACTCGACAAAGTAACTTCCAACTTCCTTTAGAGGCAAGCGGATAGTTTATTTTTTATCAAACGTCAATCTACAGGACCCCAGAGTGTGATGTGGTGTGTGATTTGAATAACAATCGAGCATTTTATTTTCTCACTTTGGCATGCCAGGATAAATATCCAAACATGCATCTGTTTATTAGAAAATGTCATCGTTATCAAACTGTAAAATTGCATGGGAAACTCTTACAACTAAAACGCCAAATAACATTTTTTTTTAAATTGTTGCATGAGAGCTTAAAAGCTCTCAATCTAAATATTTAATTCTATTGCTCATTTTTCCACGAAAAACAAAATTATCTGTTTGTGTTTTAAATGACAGGTGTTTTTGTCTAGAATATTCAATAGAAACGATTTTGTGGTATGTTCGTAGCCTGCATTAAGAGCCAAAAACATATTTCTGGTCGGAGGCGAACATAGGTTCTATAACGATTACATTTACAGATTAACGATTACAGATTATAGTGTATATAGATCTAAATAATGATCACAGAGCGGTTAGTCTCGTCGCGGTGCACTACGGTTTTTCTCCCACTCCGTTAGTCGGTTGTGAGCAGAACAAACCAAACGCGTCAAAGAGAACTTGAAATGGTATGTATTAGTTAACTTTACAAATATATAAAGATTTTTAAAGTTTTCAATCGACCAATCTACGTATACCCAGTTGTAATATGTGATGGATAAAACTAAAAGCCATATTGAAATATCCTTTGTCAGTTTCCCATTTTTTAAAATCTAAAAGAAAAACTGGAAAAAAGCGTTAGTTTAATTTTTTTGTCCATCACACCCTTATTTAGATCGCAGGTCCTGTTTGAAGTTGACCGCTTAGCTGAAGGTGGGAATTACATTTTGTCGCTGAGAGCTAGATAAGCTAGCATTGTTCTCCGAGATCAAAACCTGCGTTTGCTACACAAAACGAGCCAGGTTAAGGTTGTAGACCTGTACTATTATATTGATCTCCCTTTTAGAACGGAAAAAAACTTGATTTTGTTTATATATAGATTTTTATTTTTGTGTTAAATCGTTCTACAGAAGTAGAAGGCGTCTTAATCCAATAACTGCGACGTTGCAAATTATTCTTAGCAAAATTACAAAGAGAAATGTCTTCAGAAAATTTTGAATGTATAATACCAACATAATAGTCCACAAGTGCGAGCCTGCGAATCTTTTATTAATTGCTTCATTTTTCAAGATCGACACCTTCTGTTTAAACTGAAAGGTTTCCGGCCATAGCCTCCTTTTTAATATCCGCGAAAACGACGCTTTTGCAATGATATTTTCATCAGTTTCATATAACTGCAAAAAAGGTTATCTTCGGGAGCTGAGAATTTTAATATCAGTACTATTTTATACTGGAAGCGGGTATAATTGTATAGATTGTCGTCGGCTGCATTGACCGAAAAGAACGCCGAGGAAATGACACCGCCATCTGATCATAGAGCTCTGGCGATGTCTTGGCTTTTAAAAGTCCAGTTCAAAATAAACGAAAAAGTAACTATAAGCTAAAAGAACACGATAACTACATAAGACAATATGCCACTTGAGCAATAACAGCCTGACATTTCTTATTGTAGGTGGAAATATTGAGAAGGTTTTGATGGTCCACAATAAAATAATCTTGACACTTAACTCATAAAGACATTCATTTGACAGTAGAAGGTAAATATTGTCATCTTCTGTTTATTTCTTTGCTTGGCAGTTTTAGTTGTATATTCATGATTTTTTCGAGTATTTTCTGAAACTAAGAAGGAGGTAGTACTTCGCGTCATTATAGCTTTCCTTCTACAGACTCAACAAGTCAAAATGGCTTTTTCTAATGATCTTATTTATTTCCTGAAATATTGCACTTAACCGGAGATTAACCCGAAAAAGTGTAATATTATAACATAAATACGACAAAATGTGTGCCTTCTTTGGTGTTAACTGTTAATATGTCTTATGCGTGTAAAATATCAACAATAGGGAAAAATTGACTCAGTAAATTCAATTCATTCGACTCGTAAAAATGGCACAATCAAGACGTTCTTTGTGCTTTAGCTAGTTAGCAATGTTTCAGTTTACAATAATTGTTGGCAATTATGGGGCGAAGGTTTTGATGGTCAACAAAAGTACCTTGACATTCAATTCACAAAGACATTCATTTGACAGTAGAGATTAAAAATTGCCCTCTTTTATTTTTTTTATTTTTTTGCTGGACAGTTTGTTGTATATTCATGATTTTGTCGAGTATTTTCTGATACTCTGAGTAAGACTTTGCGTCATTAAAGCTTTCCTTGTAGCAACAAGTGAAAATGGCTTATTCTAATGATCTTTTTTATTTCCTGAAATATTTCACTACTAAAGCCGTAGATTAACCCGAAAAAGTGTAATGTTATAACGTAAATACGACAAAATGTGTGCCTTTTTTAGTTTTGAAACTGTGAATATGCGGTCTTATGCGTGTAAAATATCAACAATAGGTAAAAATTTACTCAGTAAATTCAATTCATTCGACTAGTAAAAATGGTATAATCAAGACGTTCTTTGTGCTGTAGCTAGTTAGCAATGTTTTTACAATAATTGTTGGCAATAATGGGGCGAATGTTTTGATGGTCAACAAAAGAACCTTGACACTCAACTCACAAAGACATTCATTTGACAGTGGAAATTAAAAATTGCTCTCCTTCATTTATTTATTTTTTTTTTGCTGGACAGTTTTATTGTATATTCATGATTTTGACTTGTCAGGAGAGGTAAGAAGTCAAAATGGCTTTTTCCTGATGATCTTATTTATTTGTTGAAATATTTCACCGAAAAAAGTATAATTTATAATATACAATACACTGAATTATACGAGCATTTTGATTGGTCATTTTACCTATCACTCATCTATTGCAGTCCGCACAGCTAACGCCGTGGAGTATTTGTGGACGAGATTATTCCGGAAAGGGCAAGTAAATACAAGGAAAAAATGTTTAGCAGAAGCTATTGACAACTAATTAAAAAAGACGAAACCGAAACGAAAAGTTGTTTTGTTGACGTGGAAAATGCCGAAATTAGAAAAGAAATCCTCGAACATTAATGACCACAGTCGAGTGTTACGTGACGAAGCTAGTTTTTCTTCCCTGTTAGAGCAGTTTTCAATTGAGTATCGAAAGTAATTACACAATTGCTTTGGTTTTGCATTGCTATGCTTTGTGATTGGCTAAAAAATCTCGCGCCACTTTCTCGACCAATAAGAAGTAAAACCAAAACCAATCGTGACTTGCTCGCACGCGTTTTCCCGCGCTTGGCGCCGCCGACATGTAATTGCTTCGAGCTCTGATTGGTTCATTGAATTGTTTACGAGTGCTGTGATTGGTCAGAGTAATTACTTTGGTTTTGGTTTTACGACACTCAATTGAAAACTGCTCTATTGTATAAAACAAATAGATTCCATTTTGCCGTGCGTCTGTTCAGTTATAGATCACAGAAGACGTCAAAATGTGTTGGAACTTGTCTGCAAAAGTTTTACACGCTAGTTGGTCAACAGCCGACTAAATTGCGCTTACTTCGTTTTTCATGATACGGTTTCCGAAATGGTCGTGTCATCTACATATTTCCACAGCTCAAGTGCCCGGAATAGGACGCCATGTTGACAGTGCATGATCGAGGCCCTGAGCATAATGATGACGTCACGAAAATTTCGATAATGTATTTTCAATTGCAATGCATTGTGGGATAGCTGTCACTCTTCCTCTGGTCGTTTATCAAAATAAAGAGCCAGGGGCCAAATTTTGTCCCTCGAGGAACACCGGAAGGAATCGGGCACCATTCTGAACAGCAATCCTGACGTCATCCTGACTTGCTTTAACGCTTTGCTTCCGACAAGTAAGGAAGTCACCAATCCAGGGTCTGAGGGAGCGATGGCTTGAGGGAGGTC
The DNA here is from genome assembly GCA_024195265.1 of Dendrophyllia cribrosa. Classification (NCBI taxonomy): domain Eukaryota; kingdom Metazoa; phylum Cnidaria; class Anthozoa; order Scleractinia; family Dendrophylliidae; genus Dendrophyllia; species Dendrophyllia cribrosa. Next base: position 39,246,967 of record JAJLRJ010000003.1, on the reverse strand, counting down.
ATAATGATGGTCAATTAGATCGAAGGCTTTTCTAAAGTCGAACAACTTACAATCGGCTTAATATTCAGATTTAGCAAGCACTGGGAAGGCTTCTCCCAGAAATTTGGGTTCGTGGATTGTTTTGTCAAAGAGCCTGAAGTATATGAAATTTCTAGACAATTTTAGGGCTAAAATTTTGACGGCCTTAATACATCCGCACTTCTGCTCCAACGATTTTGCTGAAACTTGGTAAGGGTTTGTATTAAGTCAATGCAAGCTGATTCCAGAATATAACAGCTTAATTTTTAACATGGTGCGATTTTTTTCAAAACGTGGGATTCATTTAAGCCCGATTATTACTAAAAGTATTTTCCCAGTAAAATCGAATTATATCATATCATTGCTAAAAAATAGCTGTAAGTTTTCGCAAAGTTTTAGAAGCATCGCTTTAGAGCCGGAAAAGTTATGAAGTTTGTGATAGACGAGTACGCCCGAAATAACAACGGAGCCACCTTAACTCTTGAGGCGGAACAATAGACCATTTCTTGATACGAACAAAACGACAAGAGAATAGGCGTCAATGATATGGGAAGCAGATGCTTATTACTCATGCGCGTAGCGGCATGAGTAATAAAATAGCCTCCGTTTTTTTATTATTTTTCTTTTTTGTGTGTGTGTCACGATTTTGCACGCAAATTCATGCACGCATATTTTAAATTGTGCTCTTCCGGCTACTCTCACTTCCGGTAAAACAGCGTTACTGAAGTGTCACGACAGCGTCTCCTACAACCCTACTTACATAACTAATGTTCACGTTAGGTATATATAACAGTCGGAGGAATCACTGGCTTCATTGTGGTACAGCCTTTATTTACAAAACATTCAATAGTAAACAACGTGGTTTGCAGGAACGATGACTGAATGAAAGGAGTAACTCTTCTCCATGTCGGACATCTTCTTATCATGTTTAACATATATCATAAAACTTTCTTACGCATGCGCCTCTTGCAGCCTCTTGTTGACATCAAGCACTCACTAGGGCAGGAACGACATCTGCAGCTTTCAGCCATAATTGTGTAACCTGGACTATGAGCTGTTCAAAATGTTGGATATAGGAAGGATATAGATATAATAAGTAGGCATTCTCTTTCAAGAGCAAACTGAGAATTCCGTCCGAGCCAGAGGCTAATTACTAGTTTTTTTATAGGGAAAGTTTGAATCATGATCAAGGTATACATCACATGACTCGCACGAAAAGGCCGAAAGGCGCCAAAATTGTGTCGCTGTGTCGCTTGAGTTGAATGAATGGAGTTTATAGCGAAGGAATAAAAAAGTCCATTTCCGAGGCTGCATTAGTTTTGGCTTGAAAAAAGAAATCATGAACAAAGTCAGTTTTCAGTGTTTACATTTGCGAAAAAACAATTTAGCTAAATGTCGTTAAGCTTAAGTTTTTCTGTCAGGAAAGAGGGTCTTCTGGCTGATTTTCTTATTGGCGAAGTAAACAGGTAAATTACTATTTTGATAAGCTGCACGTTCTGTTCAAATATTTAATTATGATTTATTTAATGCTGGTGTCTATTCTTTTGAGTCCTGTCCGGTAGATAAAAAATATATTTTGTCTTTTTGTGGCTTCTAGCGTCGACACAAAAACTTCAGTGCTACTCAACAAACCCGACTGATGCTTCCATTTTCCATATAAGATAGTATGCGTGCGCGCTCTCATTGCGTCAAGGGTGGCGCAATTTGTGCTAAAAATAGCCCAACACGTCCTTCACATGGGTTTTGCGGTCTTCTTTCCCGATTATGGCTCCTGCTGAAATCAAATCCTTGGGAAATGAGTCTTGGTTAAAAACATCGGGATTTCACTGTATATAACAACTTTGTTCAGCTTTTCCATGTCGGCAATGTCGCAAATCGAGAGGCATGAGCGAGAGGCGACCATTATTTCCCCAAGTTATTACTAGCAATGAAATGTTTGTATCAATCTTATGATAGCAGAACAATGTAACAGCGAAACGCCTTAAAGTTGCCGAAAAAGAGAAACAATAGGGCAGTTTCAGCATCTGCACGCTCCCAGTAAAACACCTAAAAACAGATTGACAATGTTTGTATATTTCTTGTCCCGGATACCATAACTTAGCTCAAATGTTATGAAAAAATATCTGTCGCTCGCTACCTGAATCATAGTGTATGTCCTACATCCCCAAGGTTTCTTCGCCGGACTATAAAAAAACGCATGGACGTAACAAAACTGGCCTTGGGAAAAGGATGAAAACAGAGTATGCTTATTTTCAGCTCAACCTCAGAATCCGACGACTACTTGTGACCCATGCACTTGTGTTGTTGTGCACGTATATATATATATATATATATATATATATATATATATATATATATGCAACATATTTTAGCGACGCTTTCCTTTATGGCATCCATTTTCTTAGCCTTCGTCTTTTTTTATTGATTTAAAGAAAAAAGTAGTTTTGCACTTGTTAATTTGTATTTGTTTTAAACCCTAAATCAATCTTTGTTTTAAAATTTTCGGCACGTCCTCTTCGTCTGTGTTTATCTACGTAACCATATTACAATATGTTATTAAATTGAAAATTTATGCTATTTATATATATGTACTTCCTGTATTTGTCAGGCACTCCCGAATTCAAAGTTCAAAATTTCGTCGTTACACGTACTATCCTCTACAACAACTTGACGATCCTCATTGAGCTCGCACTCAGTTAACAAAAGACTTGCGGCAACTGACAAAAAAAGAGAATAGTTGTGTACTTTTTTAACGATATATGTATCTTTCCCGACAGCGAGGTGACACACATTATTAATTTTCAAGATTAAATGGCGATATCTTCGTGCCTTCAGCTCGCATTTTTAACAATGGTGCTGTCTTGCCGTGGAGATGACAACGGATTACAACATCCAACGCGGACCGCTTATAAAAATGGCGACATCATGTTAGGAGGTCTTTTTGATCTTCACAAGAGCGAGGGTGACAACGGAAGTTGCGGTGATCTTCTCACTTCTAACCTGGGATATGCGGAGGCAATGATATTTGCTATTGAGAGCATCAACCAGAACATCTCGTTTCTGCCAAATGTCACCCTTGGTTATGATATACACGATTACTGCCTCCGCCCTGAAAAGGCTGTGAAAACTGCATACGAGCTGGTAGTGAAGAGTGACAATCGCTTTTCACGCCAAAACTGTACGGACTCCAAGAAGCATAACGAGACAGAAATAGTAAAAGAAATAACTGGGGTCGTTGGGCCAATGGATTCCGCTAGCGCCATAATGGTGTCTAGTTTGTTTGAGCTCGGACATATTCCGTCTATCAGTCCGCTGGCTACAAGTGTCGAGTTAAGCTCCACCTTATATGCCCACTTTTACCGCACAGTCGCTTCTGACAAATGGCGGGCGAGTCTCTTAGCGGATGTAGCGCAGTTCTTTAACTGGACTTATGTGGCTGCTATAGCTCTTGACGACTCGTTTGGCCGTTATGGAATTTGGGGAATTGAAAGAGAAGCATACGAACGAAGAGATCTTTGTATAGCCTTGACCAGGTTTGTTCCCCGAGTGGACCATTTCAAACAGGTGCAAAGAATTGTGCTCGAGCTGAAGAACAAAGAGAAAGTCAAGGTCATTTTCATCTGGCTTTACGGAGAGTACGTTCACATGTTCTTGGAGGAAGCCGTCAAACAAAATCTAAAGGGGAAAACTTGGATCTTTGCCGATGGAACTGTCCCACATGATCCATTCTTTCGAGAGCCCCGTTTTGCAGATATGTTAAATGGATCATTTGGCATTCTGCCCAATGCACAGTCCAGTGAATCATTTAAAAACTATTTGACCAATCTGACAAAAGGGAATTTTAGCGGCAGCACCAATCCGTGGTGGCAAGAGTACTGGGAAAACTTGGGTTTGACAGTTAACTCATTAATAAACAGCAGTTTGCATTTGACAAGCAGTCCTTACATCGCGTACACCATTGATGCAGTATACGCCTTCGCCCATGCCTTACACAACATGTACCAATGTAAGGAGCCACAAGGTCTGCTAGAAGGTGGTAAATGCCCAGTAATTCAACATTCCAAGATTAAGGGAGACGACCTTCACAAATACTTAAGAAATGTCAGTTTTCACGGATTGACCGGGACTGTAGAATTCGATCGATACGGAGATCCTCTTGAGGCAAGCTACAACATATTAAACTATAAGAGTATGGGTAGAGGCTTTTCGGACATTTTTGCTGGCTCGTGGGCTAAAAATACTGCGAGCGATCATCGACTGAAAATAAATGTGTCGATGATAACCTGGAAAAACGAGAATGGATATGATGGTGTTCCTGTGTCCGTGTGTTCCACAGAATGCCCACCTGGTTCAAGAAGGGTATCAAAGTCTCCATGCTGTTGGGAGTGTGTCAAATGCCCTCCGGGTACAATAAGCGCCTATGGTATTTTTTCTAACTGTTCTGAATGCCCCGAGAGACAAAAGGCTAATGAGGATAGGACACAATGTATCGATCTCCCACTGAACAACTTACAATGGAACCATCCTTGGGTCATAGCTATTAGCTGTACAGCAGCTATCGGAGTGATTTTGACTGCTCTCTTCTTTGCTTTGTTTGCCAGATATCGGAATTCGCCCATTGTAAAGGCTTCGAACAAAGAATTGAGCTTTGTATTACTAATAACCGTGGCCTTATTCTTCATGTTGGCCTTCCTATATCTCTTGACCCCAACAAACTTTCTGTGTTGCACTTTGAACGTTTATCGATACACCGTATATACTTTGAGCGTGTCCATACTTCTTCTGAAGTCAAGGAAAATCTTCAAGGCTTTCGGGCTCAGTTCATTAGCGGACGGTGTGTCTTCAAGGCCTCGGCCAAAAAAGAAGCGATTCAGTTTCCTTCTCAGAGGGGAAAGACCTCATTTACTTTTTCTATTATCTGTGCAACTCATACTGATCGCCAACTGGATCATTTTCGATCCACCCGAACAAGCAACAATCGTCCGACCAGCTCAGTACTTGTTCGTCGTTTGCAAGTATTTCAGTTCTGCCAGTGGTAAAGCTATTTTAATCACCATCGAGGTCAATCTTCTTCTCCTTTCATTTGCATGCATCTATTACGCTTTCAAAAGCAGAAAAATTCCCGAGAATTTCAACGAGGCAAGGTACATTGGTTTTTCTATGTATATCGTGTTATTATCTTCGGTTGCTTATTACCCAGTAGAATTTGCTTTGGAGGGGTGGTATGTGGGTGTGATCGGAGGAGTGACAACGCTCGTGAGTGCCTTTGCTCTGCTGGCCTGCATGTTCGGACCAAAGATTTATGTCATTGTTGTCACTCCCGAGCAAAACACACGCGAGGCAATAAGCAATGAAATTGCAAAGTATTCTTTGTCCACCTCGACTGCGATAGCGCGTAAAGGGCGTGTAGCCCCTATATTTAATCCAGTGTCGACCCCTGATACTTCAATAGAACATTAAAGAGACACTGTCAAGCCGAAACAACAAAATTTCGCTCACCTTATATCCTTGTATATTACTCAACAAAGTTTTGTACGGGGATGCTCCGCCCCGAGGTCCAAACCCTTACCCTTTCATATACCGTTTTTGACAGAAAAGGTACCCCTTTCATATACCTTTCATTGAAAATGGTACCCCTTTCATGTACCTTTCACTGAAAATGGTACCCCTTTCATATAGCCTTTACGTGCGTCTGTTTGATATATTTTGAAAGGCCCTTTTTATAATACTCAAATTGCAGTTTTCCCTACCTTTTTTATACTTCATCTTGTGTTTTCGCTACCATTTCCTATTCTTCGTGAAATCCCTACCCTTTCACATACTTAAACTCGTGAAATCCCGACCCTTTCATATACCTCCAGCCTAAAAAAGGTACCCCTTTCGGGCGGAGCATCTCCGTATAGCCCATTATAGGGAGTACCCCCCCTCCCGGGTATATAGCCAGATTCCACCAAAATATACAACTTTATTGGGTTAAGAGACAATATAGAGCAAAACAGAAGCAGTAGTTTGGAGATAAAAGTGCAGGATTACAAGGGTGGAAGGGGATTATAGTTCATCAATTTTGATTTATTGACAGGCGGTTTCTTTAGCCGTTGTATAGACACTTTGGTTTACATTTGTTTGCTTTCAACTATTTTTTCTTCCTATGTAAAGCAAGCTTAAGGTGGCTCCATATAGTTTTTTTGGCGCGCGAGGCATGGGTACGAAAATGGCGTGAGCGCACGTTTGTTTATTTTGATGACGTCACGAAAATAAAGGGTTTTTTTTACTGTAACTAAAACGTTTATTGCTCGCATTCCACACGGTAAATTTTTACAAAAATTGACAAATTGGCAGGATTTTCTAGGTTCTCGATCACAAAAAAAAAAGACAATTTTTGTACGTACACAAACCCAATAAATATAAAAAACGAAAAGTGAGTAAATTGCCGAAAATTATGTACCGATTTTTTTATGGCTTTGTTAGATTAGACTTACTGAATGTTTCTTCTGTTTCACCAAAAATCGTGAATATTTACCTTGTTAAAACCGAGAAAATCCGTTGAGAGGTTTGCTAGCCTTGAACAACAAGCCCAACAACTCAATCATTGGTTGCCATGGTATTTGATCTTAGCTGTAGCCTGTATTTTAAATTATTGTAAAGCGCTATTGAGCCTCTGGAAAATAGCGCTATATAAGTTTATTATTATTATGAGACAAGACTGCCAAATTAGCCTAAGCTACGTGTATGTGTATATTATGCCTAGTATCGTGAAACAAAACTATCGAAAGACAGCAATAAGATCGTGTATATTTTATTTGGGAGATTGGCCAATAATAACTATATGGAGCCACCTTAACTTACGCGCCTGGCCACGCTCATGAAAACACGATATATCAATCGGGACACTGTCCCTTAATTAATAAAAAATAAATCACTTTATTTAAGTGTCAAAGGTATCTAGCACGCGAGTACTAATTGGGGACACTTTCCAGATCTATATGGAATTTGGAAGTGTTGGTTTTTGAGGAGAGGGGAAAACCGGAGTACCTGGAGAAAAACCTCTCGGAGCAAGGAGAGAACCAACAACAAACTCAACCCACATATGGCGCCGAGGCCGGGAATCGAACCCGGGCCACATTGGTGGGAGGCGAGCGCTCTCACCACTGCGCCACCCCTGCTCCCATTTAACAAAGAGCACGGTTGTTTGGAAATCTGAAAACAAAAAGAGTTTTCTCACCTTTGAAAAGTCAAAGCTGAAGCAAAAAAAAAAAAAAAGGAAAAAGAAAAGAAAAAACTAGTCTTGAACAAGAACCGCAGTAAGACTACATATTAGGACTCCGGACTCGTCTCCAGTTGTCTTTCTTGAAGGAAACACGCGCGGGTGACAACGGGTGACAAGGGAGCGCAAGGGGTGCTTTTTTTCCTTCCCATCAACCTAGCCGCACTGAATTAATAACAATAGACCATTTCGAAAAAGAGTGGCAGCCTGGGGCGCGCATTTAACTATTGAACGTTTTATTTTAGAAAACTAAACTTGTTCTTTCTTTTGAAAAAACGTCCTATTGGTTTTGCTAAGAAATAGTGGTAGTTTCTTGGTGTTGCGGATGGTGTGATCACCAAATGACGTAAAACAAAAGATTCAAAAGACACTGAACAACACCCACACCACAACACAAAAGCTAACCAACAATGGCTTCCGCAACACCAAGAAACACCCAGAAATAGTTCACGACACACCGCAAGGGTTTGGCGCCTTTTCGACCCCACAGTCCAATGCGGTCACTCTCGCCCCAGGCTGTCACCTTTTTTTTTCAAAGTGGTATGTGGAGACGTCTCGGGAGGAGCCACCTGTGTCCCAGGAATACAGTTTCTGTCTGAATACTGTCTCAATCACACATTTAACTGGGACTGGATTGAGTTTCAGTTCAGTTATTTATTATTACACACTATTTACAAAGAAATAAATTTGGTAGAAATACAAGAAATGCGTTTACAATATTTTGGAGAAACAATATGTATTCATTGACTAAGTGGGAGGGCCGGATGGGAAAATATGTTCCAATCCAGCCCGCCGACCTAACTTAGTCAATAAGTAGTTTATCATATGACCAATTTGGAGACAAAATTGCTTGAAATTTTAAACACGTGAGGCCGTACGCTTTTGTAGTAGGGCCGTACTGATTAAGGTTACAGTGTACCTTCAGATCGAAAATTTATTGAATTTTTTTTTGGCGTCAAAATAAAGTTTACAGAATGAACTTTCATCCAAAAAAAATTATCGAAAAATAGTGAAAATTGACGGAGAAATGACGGTATAACTTTTGTGGGCGGAGTTTGTTTATGAAGCGATATGTTTTTCTAAGCGCTGTTTTCTCAAAGTTAATTTTTCGCTTGTAGGGACATTTTAAAGAGCTACAACTCAAAGGGAATTTGTTCGATTTTCCTCCAATTTGGACACAAGCTAGGCTAACATATAATCAACAGAAACATATCGGCGAATTTCTTATTTCCGAAAACTTTTTCGTCAAGAGCCATTTCCGTGCGATCACTTCAATTTGTTTTCTCCCTTTTTCGAAAATATTCTGTAACTTTTCACTACAATTGAATATGGGAAATCGCCGACCCTTTTTTTTAGCGCTTCGTGTCCGGAAATCCGAGAACAAATCAAATTAGCAAAATACAATAATCGCTTTGAGTTATAGCGTTTTAAAGCTGATTCGGACGTTCCAATTTAGACGTCGTAAAAAATTCGACAATTCATTTTATTACCAAATGATTTCCATATTTAGATAGCCAGCTCTATAAGCTTTAATTTGATATCTGGGTTTAGGTATATTAAGTGTAATCTTAAGACGCTAGAGCTGTTATACTGGAGACACCCCCGAAGGTACACTGTAACCTTAAATGTTTCTTTTTTTAATGATGTTGCTAAGTTACAATATAACAAATGTAGATAAGCTGAATGACAACTTTTCGAGTGGAAAAAGTAGCAGTATTTCATGGTTGGATAAGTATTTTCGTAGATTAGCTCTAATTTTATACTCAAGTCTTATACTAAAGTACTACTGCGATCAAATTTTTGATTTTCATTTTTTGCATCTTCGTGTACAATTAGACTTTCTTACTCATCTTGTCAAATTTCAACCCATTACGAACATCAGAAGTCATTTTATTTTAACATTTATGTCCGAGAATTACGTCCGCCATTAATTAACCTTGTTCCAAGGCTTGGTTGCGAATGGGACTAAAGTGACGTCAAAGGCTCAAACATACCTCACGGGTTGGAATGCGCAAGTCTCGCGAGGGCGGCAAGAAAAAAACACGTTTCCTTTTTTAGCCTACGTAGCAGGCACCGGTTTATGGCGCAACTGCTTGCGCGCGCGAGTGTTGGAGGTTCCGCTCTACAGTAAACCATATCACGATTAATTCTGAGAGGAGCAGGTGTGCAATTTCGACGACGCGTGCGCGAGGGACACCCCAACCTCGTTTCCAGGACCTCTCTTCTTCCCGTCCTTCTCTCGCTCCAAGGGATGGGATGAAGATAGACCCTGGAAACGAGGTTGGGGGGCACGCGAAAAAGCAAAAAGGGGGTCTGATCTCTCTTTCGCTTGTGCTCCTGGCGCGCGCATCTTTGAAATTGCACACAACATATAAACTGGCGCCTGCTATGCAGCTACGTATGCTGTTTTCTTTGTCCCTGCCCTCACGTGACTTTCGCTTCGCGCTTGCGCACAGCACACATATCATCATAACGACGTAAAATATAGACCAAGAGCGACGAGTGGCAGTTGTATTTGTAGGTTAGCATAGTGTCCACAGCTAGCTCTAACAGCTAAATACTTGACAATTAAATAAAGTCTTACTTACTTACTTACTTACTTACTTACTGGGTACATCAATGTACATTAATCAAGTACTTGTATTTTTTTCTGGCTCCTTTTCATGCTCGTTGGACTCCATGGGTTTCACTTTAGATGCGTCTGTTATGCAGCAGTACCCCAACAAGTCAAACAGCAACTTGAGAAACTCCAGCAAAGTTAACAGAGAGACTCCAGTGAAAAGGCCCAGTGAACCTCCGATGTTGCTGACAAGGTCCTCAAACTAAAAAAATAACACACAGTTGCAAATATTCACCCAGAAAAGGACATTTCAGTGGTCTTATCATATATTAGGCGACGATCCAATTTTATTTATTCCTATAAATGTTTAATACGTTAAAAATACAGTCAAACCCTGCTAATACGCTACGGAAACCGTCGGAACCATGAAATGTTTCCGTATTAAGTGGGGTAATTTTAGAGAGAATACGAGGGCTTTTATTCCGTCGGGACAAAAGAAACTGTCGGTAATAACGAGGTGTCCGTATTTAGCTGATTTCTGTAATGGGAAGTTCAGCTGTACTGACTATATTTGAAATAATGGTAAAACACACACCAATTGCTAGAAAACCTAGGAAAATATAAATGGCCTGCACGACAAAATTGTATCGATTTATAAAACCAAAGCATCCCCCTTATATTGCCAAAACAAATAAGGGCCAAAGATCAAAAAAAAAATTCAGTCTCTAACATAACATTTTCACTCCGCTTTTTCCATCCCCTAACTGTCTCCGCCCCTCTCTCCACTGGATCTGCCAGTCTTACAACACACTTGATGTGAAGACGAAACACTTTTATTTACCTTGTACCTTGGCATTTGTGAGATCAGCTCTACATTCATGCTTCTGTAATACACATCAACACGCGCCAAATTTTTTCTGTTAAAAAGGAAAGGAGTTCGCTAAAGAAACGAGTGGTTTTTAGTGGGGTCAGTTTTCTTCCGGCGTTTTTTAGATTCTGAGGAGCTAAAACGGACTAGTTTTAGTTCAAAGTGAGAGTAACAAGAAACAATAAATAATTAGAACATAAAGTAAAGCTTCTTTTGACCAACTTCGTTCCCAGGGTCTCCGCTTGAAAAATAGCGAGCCGGGCGTAGAAACCGCTGGGGCGCTTTCCTTTTGTATGGAAAATTCGGTTGTTCCGGTGGTAAATCAAATGGAAATTGTGCGGAAAAAAGGATACCTTTTTGCCGAAATAATCGGAAAATCCTGTACCATTTGCTGCGTCCCACTAGTGCCATGCTCCTTGATGAATTGAAAGCCATGTTTGTTATTGTAAATCGTTAGTACCCAGTCTCCTCACGAAAGAAAAAGCAATCTGTGCGGGAGGAACACGCTCTTTTTGTTCCTTTTTGATTAAGGACAATTTGTCCTATTCCTTTTAACAGGAAATTCTACCAGGTTTTTACCATTCAAATGGAAAGCGCCCCTGGACCAGGCCACCAAAATACTCCAAAAATCCTGCAACATTTTGTCAGGTAAAACATGATGAACAGTCTTCGTTTTGTTTGAACAACCATTTCAGATTGCCAGAAAACAAACACGGCTGCCAATCGCTGAAAAAGAACCTCCAAAAACTTCGTATGTCACGTGACAAAATACTCCGCGATTCTTGGAGTATTTCAGCAGCCTAGTCCAGAGATCTCTACGCCTGCTCCGCCATTTTTAAAGCGGAGTAGGCCCTGGGGACGAAGTTATCTTTTGACTTACCTGGCTTGTGTCAGGTTACTCGTTACGCTTGACTTCCTTCCGTTTAATTTGTAGCGCAGACCTAACTGGTATTTTAGAAATGGAAAATAAATGGAGGTTATTCAGCTAATAGTTGTCTAATACTGCTGGGTATTTTTACGAGTCAGTTTTTATTTTTTCGATACAATCAAAATGTAAAGCAAGGCTGATAGTACGTAGATCTATAGAACATTTAATGTTCTATAGATCTACGTAGTATCAGCCTTGCTTTATACTACTTTGATTGTATCTCTATTTTTGGCTCACTAGATCGGCTCGAGATCCTACGTTCACCAGCAGCATTTTCGTTCGTGGTCCCTTGCTTCTTATTTATTTATTTTTTTATTTTTTTTTTGAGCCTAACCCTTGGAAGTGTTTTTTTTCTATTGCGCGGCTAGAAGAGTGTGATAAATTGTCATATTTCAACTCATTTTGGACGACAATGATGATATTCAGCAGGGCTTTTCAGGAAAGACCTTAATAGGTTTTTAAGCTCTATTTTCAGGCCAACTGTAATAGTCAATCGACACAACTCACCAGATATGCCTCTGTCGGCCATATTGCAGTAGATATGGTAGCAGGATATTCGAACAACCTAAAAATAAAATAGACATTTATCAGCATGGTCATATGCAGAATTTGTCCGTTATCCTCCGGTCTGAAGTAGTATCATGGCGTGGTAGTGTCATGGCGGTTTTTATGTTTTTGTCTCAGACTGTGCTAGAATTAAAACTGAGAATCTTATGTCAAACACAAAATGCTCTTCGAACACCAAGAACAAGATTTCAAGTAAATTCTTGTAAAAAGAATAAACCACAATCAGTTTTTAGCAAATTTTCCAAAACACATTGAACAAACTTAAAAACATTGGCCAATATTTTCAAGTTGCAATCCATTTCCATCCTGGCCATCTGTCGTCAGAGACACTTGTTTATAGTTTCATTATACTCGTAAAGCAAATTTAAACAAAACTGGACCATTATTTTTGCGTTTCTACTGGCATAAATATGTCTTTTAGCTGTTTATAAGAACCGAACACTAAAAGAGAAATGGTTTTCATGGCCTGTGAACAGGCTCCTTTCAGGAGTTATTAGGATTAAAAGAAAATAGGCGAGCGGGGCGAACCGCGCGGCCTGGGAAGAAGAAGGGAAGTGGGGGGGGGGGGAGGTGGGGGAGGTGGGGGAGGGCGGGCAAAAGGGTGCCCTTCCCCTCCCCAGACCGTGCTTTATTCGCAACTTAACAGTTTAAAGCCTAACTGAGAGGTGACCGATCGGACGTCAACCATGTCAGCTAACTACTGCCTCATATTCCAAAATGGCCTTGCCTGGCTATTAAAAGCAAACTTTGGTTACAAGGGGCGATTTTAACCTTGGCTTTGAGTAAAATAGAACGCGGAAAGCGCGCGGTAGGTAATGGTTAATTTAAACGATAAAAATATGTTAAACAGTAGGTGTTTTTACACTCTCATCAACAGTCGTTTACATCAGCCTCGCCCATACCCACGTCATCGTTAAGTATAAGGTTTCTGATAACTTACCTGCAGTCTTCTGGGCAGTTGCATTTCGCATCTTCTAACCCGCGCCTTATCTGGTTTCTCACTTTTTTGGCACATTTGCCTGGACATGCAGAAAAGAAAGATACCCATGTCTAATTAGTTAACCAGCTTAAATAAAACCCTTTACTAAAATTACTTGTCTAACTCACACATATTTCACCGTGTTATCATAATCAATCTTTATCGCTGCAAATTTCACTTGTCATGTTATTTTTGTAATATTTTTTGACCAACAGTGAGTTTAGAAATATGGTCAGAATATCAGCACTAAAGTAAATCCGATGTTTTTATGGCTGTGATGGTGCTTAATGGTAAAGACAAAAGTAAAGAACTATTGTTGTACCCCACTTAAGGACACAGGCCTTAATACGTACTGCCCTCGTCATCATACGAACAGTTTCCTTGTGATTCGACTTGTGATCGATATGGCCAATCACATGAAACGTATTCTGGGATAAAGAAATCGGAGAAACACTTATTGGATGCTGTTCCTAAAATTTATGTTTTTATCGCCGGTTTTTGCCCAGCTAGCTAGTGCTTTTGGTTTCTTGCGAACTTTTCCACTTTAGAAGGCTACTACGACGTAAAACTCACGCTGTTTGTCGAAGTTTTCACACATACAATAATAAACCAATCAGCTTATTTTATGGTGTTGCTCGAAAACCAATCAGAGAGAAGTCTGGCACAGGCTTCACCAGAGCTCTTCCTGCCCATAGGCATGCGTAAAAGAGAAAAGCTCTGGTCTCGAGAATAGAAATGCTAGCAGAAAAGCGAAGTTTAAGCCAAAATGTGTTATCAGTTAGGCAATAATAACAAACTATTGATAATATCAAATGCTTTTATTGATTTTCTGTCGCTTTTAGGCTTTGTCTAACTGTGATTACAGTAGTTATTTTTGAACCAAACGTGGTGTCGAGAAAATTAAATGCAACAACCAAAGGAAACGAAGCTACACACCCTGAGTTTTATTAAATGGATCGCAGTTGGGCTCGAGAGGATAATCAACTTCAGAGCAGCCACATTCCTTCCTCTGATTCCTGGCAACACAAGTCTTTCGGCACGCCTGAAACAGTTAAAAATTCATGTACTTGAAGAAAACATGTTCGCTGACGTTTATATTTAAAAGTAGCCCGGGTTTTAAAAGATAAATTAATAAAGCTATTCGCCAAGGTGGTGGACGCCTAAATACACTGGGTGCCGGATGAGTTTATCGTGCGATTCCAAAGAACGGTAAGCTGAAGAAGCTGCTTTGTTCGTGGTGCAAATATTAGACAGTTAAAAAGGCCTCTTGCACTCGGATTAGCTCAGAAAGGACAATGAGTGATGGGAGTGTCCGCCCAACGAATGGCGAGGCTGTCAACCAATAGAAATTGAATGACGTAGCAGTCAAGCAGGTTCAATCAGGTTTTACTTCCTAAGTACTAACAAAACCGGTCACGCTAGTTAGACATGTAATTCTCTGATGAATCTGAGTTTATTATGGTTTGTTTCATTGAATCGTAATGGCGACTTTGGAACAAACGTCAACGTCCTGGATTAAACTCAAGCGAAGTGTTGCCTTTATCATTGCCTATTAAAGTTATTTCCATTTATCTTGGAGATACTACCAAGGTAAATAAGGACGCACAAGACAAGAATTTCATTTCACTTAGACACAGACACACTTGCTCACTTTCTAATATAAAGTGACCGTCTTAATTCACAGAAATGACAACACCGCCAAACGCACCGTAACATCCCGGTTATAACTGAAACCCCACTGTTTATAAGCCCCCTGTTTATAGGCCCATTTGCCCGCTAACGAAAAAAATATCCCGGTTATAAGCCCCCACCACTAATTTTTCCTTAATTTTTCCTCTTCACTTCATATTGAAAATTCGTAGATGAAACGTAAGTAGAGTGTGGGGCAGAATTAAAAAGTATCGGATCGGAGCAGCTTCGATTCCTCAATCTCATCAGATTTTCACATTACAGTTGAGTATTTCACAAATTTCTTTAACCAGTGAATAACAGTTAGTAGAATCCATTTGTCTTAATGATAATGCTGCGAGTAAAGTTAACTTTACTTTGTTTCTATCAGTTCATTATATCATTCTAATCATTTCATACTACGCGTACGGTATTAAATTTCGCGTTGTTAACTTTCGCGATAATTTTTTTTTTGCAATCGCGAAAATTAAGTCCCTCGAAATTGAGCAACAATAAGGTATGTACCATATACTAAGTGGGTCTGAGGCTATACAAAATAAACTTGAAATGTAAACGTTGCGTAAGTCGCTCCGGCACTTTGCGCGACAGTTTTCATATGTAACTTACCATCTCTGAGTATGTTCTGTTTTCGTACATAAGTTTCCATTCACTTAGTCCAGATTCTCCGCAGTCTTTCCCCTCATACGGCTTATCAAGACGAGCGATAACCTTCTGTAAATCAGTAGGCACAATTATTAAATTGGGCGCAGTAGTTGTCAAGGTTGGGGGCGTATTTGACCTCCCCTTTGGTAGGAATCAAAGATAAGTAAATTAAAGAACAAATAATAAATAATTAACAAATTACTTCACTGTTCGTTCGCGCGAGCGAGTGAGTTTGTGATTCTTCCCAACTCGTGAATAAAAATCGTACGCGCTCACCAATCGTGAAGTAACCTCTATATATTCACCCTCGGTATTTGTTTAAAGCACAAATGTTAGCGGGGCCGAGCAGAATCCCAACAAGCAGGAGGCAAACCAGTTGGCTATTTTACAAGTGTGGCAGAGGAGTTCAACTCGGAACTACCGTGAAACAACTCCATCTAGTGGCCAGAACAGGACTTGATAGTGCGGCGCTTTAACCACGCTTGACCACGCTGCCTCCTGTGCAAAGCTGCCACATATTTGACCTCACCTTTCACCGGGTGTCTCGAGATAAGATAAAGTCAAAAGTTAATCGATCCATTTGGCTTTACCTTTGAAAAGCACCAAAGGTATAACTAAGGCGCTGTAATTCTGATTTCACCTTTGACGCGCGTCAAAGTTAAAGTCAAATTAACGTTGATGGTGCATTTGACCTCACCTTTAAAGCAGTTTTCAAATGAGTGTAGTAAAACCAAAACCAAAGTAATCTCTCTGGTCAGTCACAAGAGAAGCAGACAATCCAATGAACCAATCAGAACTCGAAGCAAGTACATGACGCGGGCGTTAAGCGCGGGAAAACGCGTGTAGGCAAGTTACGATTGGTTTTGGTTTTACTTCTGATTGGTTGAGAAAGTGACGCGAGACGTTTTAGCCAATCACAAGGCGTAGCAATGCAAAACCAAAACAAAATCAAAATTACTTTCGACCAGGAGGGAGGGGGCGTCTCTAGGCAAAACATTGGTCGAGTCATCACTGCCAGTGTGACGTCACGTCATAGATCAGTGATTTTCAAAATGGCGGGCAGATTTGTTGTACGTTATGTTCCAAAAAATGTGGAATTTCCTAAGGTTTGGATGATTCATTTACTTTATTCGATGTTACTCAGGATTCGAAAAATATAAGAGACTTGTTTGCGATAGTTTCCAGTAACATAGAGCATTCAAAAGCGTCATATTTGGATTGGAAACCATTTACCAAGTGGCCAATACGTCGGCGGAATTTGTTCTCCCGTTAACGTTTTCTGGGAGCTCGTGCAGTGATGCGGAGACATTCTGATCCAAGAATAGGAGGTTTGGCACATGGTATATTAAGCTTGCTGTGTGCCGAGTTTCAATCCTTCAGTGCTTGTGGATCGTCTCATCAATCCCTTCAAAGTCAATGGAGTTGCATGTGGTGAAGACACCGCTAGAAGCTAGTAGTTTATTTTACCGCTCCAGGTTGGCTGCAGAGGTCATTAGCGGTAAGTGTTGGAATATTTTTACTTACAAAATAAAAGCAGATGCTTTATATAACATTTCTTCCTGAATTATCGTCAGTGAACACTCCCTGAATCATTAAAATCAACAATATTTTTGAAATTTTGGATCTGCTATACAGGTCTCAGTGTACAGCAGTACTGTACAGGGTGCCATGTGGTTAAGTTTGGTTAAATAGCTGTCTCCTTTATAAAGCAAAAACTTATGTTAAGCTTAAAAACGTTTGATTGTTTGGTTAACGATCCAGTCTCTGGTAACCATGAATTTGTATATATTTAATACACATAGTCAGATAGACAGTGGGCCATTCCATTTTTTATCCCCCCCCCCCCCCCTATGGATAAGGTTAGTCAAAATTGTCCCCCCAAGAAAAAAAGATCAAAGTGCCGACATGTTTCCCCCTCAGAAATAACCCAATTTTTCTTTTCCCCCTCAGAAATATTCAAAAGATCAAAGGCGCCAACACAGCCACCCCCTCAGAAATGACTTTTGAAGACTCCCCCCCCCCCCCCCCCCCATTGAATGGAAACGACAACCAATGACATCGCAAAAACTCGTAAGCCACAAAACCGTCTAAAATGGACATCATTTGCGCCCAAATTGCATACAAGACACAACAAAAACACAATGTTGAGGTAAGTGAAGTTTATTTCCACATTAAAGCTTTATTTTAGCATATATAAGACTAAAATGGATTTCCTATACAAAGTCTACAAATCGTTCGTTGCGTAAACATCACATACTAAGCTTGGGCTGCCTGTGGTCAAGCCAGCAAAATTTAGAGCAACAACCCAACAAAATTTAAACACGGGCAGTTGAACTAGTAAAGCTAGTAAAATTTAGACACAGACAGTCAAAAAGCCAACAAAATGTAGACACAGGCAGCCAACAAAGTGCACACACAGACTCTCAGGGCTCTCAACAAGCCAGCAAAATTGAAACACAGATGAAATCAAAACAACACCTTCGCACTTGAAGAGATTGATGAGCAAAATGGCTGATTTGATTGACAAAAACTAACAACGGCTATAAATGTACATTATCAAAGAATAAAACCTCCTTTTATGAGGTCGATCTGTTGAAAACGTAAAGAGAAAACGGCGATCGTTTTAGATCGACTACACCAGCCCGAAGTCAAGATGGCGGTCCCGCCACTTGTCCCGAATTATATTCAACAGAATTACAAACAAACGCGCCCACAAAACAATAAACAATTTATACACACAGATAATATGTGCAACAAAGCTTACACACTTACGATCAATTAGTGAATAATAGCTAAAAAATAGCCTGTATTATCCCTCTCTTTCTCTCACTTCAATGGCGTCCCTACTCTAAACTGAACAAGGCAAGCGAAGTTCTGACTCGTTGCTATGTGACGTCACACTGGTAGTGATGAGTCGGTCGCGACAAATAATTGAAAACAATAGAGTCACCCCCTCCCTCCTGCTTTCGACACTCAATTGAAAGCTGTTCTACGTGGCAAGATGAAAGATGAAGCTAAAGTTTTCGTGTAGTGTTGATGAACACTTTGGAAATATCTGCAAGGGCCAACGGACAATGCAAAAGCGTCGGATTCTGGTGGATCTAGGCAGCAAATTTGATATAAATACGAAGGAACTAATAAAGCAAGGCTGACTGTACAGCTGGAATTATAAGTATATTCTTTCCAATATTTCGTCAGGCACGGCCTGAATACTACTAAATTACTAATAATACTAAATTGAAGAATGTTCAAAGCAAAAAGCATGGCTAAAGGTAACGTGGAATCAGAATCAGATTGGTGAGAAGTTCTTAGCAGGTGTCACCCTGAGGGTTTCTTTTTTCTCGCCACTCCGCTGCCCGTTGTTGCCGCTCAAGTTCGTTTGAGGAGAAAGGAAACCTCTGGGACCAGAGTTGAGCTTGAGTTCGAGCTAAAAATAACCTTGGTATATAGTACAACGGTTTTCAATTCAGTGTGTTACAAGATCAAAGCCAAAGTTATTACTCTGGCCAATCACAACAGACGCAGACAATCAAATGAACCAATCAGAATTTAAAAAAAACTTGGTATATAGTACAACGGTTTTCAATTCAGCGTCGCAAGATCAAAGCCAAAGTTATTACTCTGGCCAATCACAACAGACGCAGACAATCCAATGAACTAAACAGAACTCAAAACAAATACATGTAGCCGACGCCAAGTGCGGGAAAACGCGTTTGAAAGTGGCGCGAGATTTTTAGCCAATCACAAAGCGTACAAAACCAATGCAATCGCTAAATTACTTTTGACATTCAATTGAAACCCGCTCTATGAGGGTAATAAAACCTAATTTTAGTATTTCGGTATCCTCTGAGGGTAACCGTTAGCTCCGAAGTGCGTAACAAGCCTCTAAATAGCCATCACATGCACTAAACTTACTTTTGTGAAGCCAATATTTGTGAGTTGTCCTGGTGCCACAAGATACCCATTCTCCTCTGGAAAGTGCATGTCCCTTCGGCCCGTGACGTCAACTATGGCGCCATACGACTCCGAGAATTCGCTTGAGTAGTCATCAGCTTCGATATTTAAGACCAACGACAAACCTATATAAGATGAAAAATAGCTTTACAAGCAGCAATGAAAGTGAATACAAGTAAGTTGAAAATGGTTTAACGAAATCCCCGGGGGGATTTCCATTTAAAGTTGACGGGAGGTTCGTCATAAATTTTGGAAGGAACCCTAAAAAGGTACCAGAAATTAAACTCGTTAAACATTAATTTTGACCCCTAAGAACTACCGATTCTTTCTGAAAAATTGTTCCTGTTTAGAGCAGTTTTCAATTGAGTGTCGTAAAACCAAAACCAAAGTAATTAGTCTGACCAATCACAGCAGTCGTAAACAATCCAATGAACCAATCAGAGCTCGAAGCAATTACATGTCGGCGGCGCCAAGCGCGGGAAAACGCATGCGAGCAAGTCACGATTGGTTTTGGTTTTACTTCTGATTGGTCGAGAAAGTGGCGCGATATTTTTTAGCCAATCACAAAGCGTAGCAATGCAAAACCCAAGTAATTGTGTAATTGCTTTCGACACTCAATTGAAAACTGCTCTATGAAAGTTATTAGAATAACTCTAACAGTGGTCGTTTTCGATTCAAACACCCTTTGACGAATGTTTACCTCTAAAAGGTACGACGATCGATCATCCCCGTCACTTTATTCAAGGAGTCCCCCGGGAACGAAATTAAAGGCGGTGTGCTGGTTCCTCAGGAGGAACGCAAGCAGCACCGCGTTCTACGGCAAATGGAAAACGGCAGCTTGCAGTTGATTATCTTTACTTTTCCTCGTCTCGTGAAATAAATCCACCAGAAAAATCGAAACTACTCGGCTCTTTCACGTAGAAACGTAGACGGCAAAAGTTGGACTTTTGCCCTTCGCGGGAAAAATAAACGTGATGCTTAATCTCTCTAATGGTCTGAGAAGTGATCTTGAATTTTGGTATTCCTAAAACGTTTAGCGCCTCTCTTATTAACATGTTCTCTTAACAATAAGTTTAAAGGATTAAAGTCACTGGAAATTAGGTAAATCGCGACAGTTGAGATACACTAGCGCGTTGCACGGTCTGTGGATCGCATAGCACTCATATTAACATATTCATTAATCTTCCGTCTTCACAATTTCCGCATCTGAATACGAAAGCTATGCCACTACCATATCGTCTATCACAGTTTCGTTACAATAGGCCATTTTCGAAAACATGTGGGACAAGAGTAAAATATGTGACAAATAATTGAAGGAGGAGCTCACCATTTTCACTCCCGGATTCACTGGTGTTTTTCATATTACCCATGTCACTAAACACGTAGCAGTTACCATACACAAAGTTGTAGAAGAACGTGAAGTTCCTGGACAAGACGAAAGAAAGGTAGAAATAGGACAAAAAAACTCTTTACAGTCATCATTGAAAGCCCTTGAGCATTGTATAGTTCGCTTAAAACAAGGCATAGTTTGATGCGATAAATAGACATAAAAAAACTCGGTTAGCAGATCGATCGACCATTCATTCATTCCTTTGTTTGTTTACTCGTACTCTCGTTCGTTTACTCAGTCGGTCAATCAGTAACAGTGAAACGGTTGAACAATTAGTTGGTCATATGACAAAACGTTCAGTAATTTAGTTAATAGGTCGGCGAGTCGGTTAGCCAGGCGCAGGTGCGGGGGTCAGTCAGTCAGCCAGTCCGTCAGTCCGTCAGTCCGTTAGTCAATCAGTCGTTCAGTCAGTCAGCCAGTCCATCTGTCAGTCAATCAGTCAGTCAGTCAAGCAGTCCATCAGTCAGTCAGTCAGTCAGGCAGTCCATTAGTCAGTCAGTCAGTCGGTCGATCGGTCGGTCGGTCTGTCGTTCGGTCAGTCGGTCAGTCAGTCAGTCAGTCAGTCAATCAGTCAGTCAGTCAATCAGTCAGTCAGTCAGCTAGTCTGTCAGTTTGTCAATCAATCTATCTGTCTTTAGTTCGGACGGTTGATGGATAGAACTAATGGAGTGCGAGTACCAAATGTTTATATCAATACTTACTCTGGTCCGCAAGCTTCCCCACGCCAATGACAGTCCAGTATAAGATCATCAGCTTGATGTCCATAGGACTGTTGAACGCTTTTATTTACTGACGCCAACAGCGAGTATTTGTAGTATTTGTAAGCGCGTTTGATTTTCCTAGAATCTGCATAATTGAGTAACAAACGTCTTGAAATGTAATCCACTTTCCTACCTAGGAGCTCGGACTATATACTGGTCTATATACTGGTCAGTTAATGATCAGGCAGGCCAATCTTAAATTACATACCGTAAATGCTCTATTAAGCCCCCTTTCAAATAAGCCCCTCCTCTCTAATAAGCCTCCCCCTTTTGAAGCAGGGAATTTATTAAGCTCCCCCTTTCATTTAAGCCCAGTCCCCCTTTTCCTTTACAACCAAAACAATAAACGACACACTGTATTATGGGTAAATTTTTACTGTCCCAATCCGAGCACTAATTCACATACAGTACTCGCGAGCTTTGGGGAAAATATTTCCTGTACTGGTACTAAAAATAATCATAATTGTGGTAATCATATAAAGGAATGTATAACACTTCATTGATCAATCAAAGTATGGTTTACGGATGTTTATCCACGCGCAGGCAGTTCGAATAATATCATGTTTCTCTAAATTATAATAAGCCCCTCCTCTCTATTAAGCACCCCCCCCCCCCCCCCGAGGGGGGGATTGTTGCCAGACCTTAGCATTCGGGGGGGGGGGGGGGGGGGGGGGTACTTTTCAACATTTTCGGTGGGTGTGTGCGGTCTGCGGCAATCCTCGGTCAGTTTCAGACTTAAACAATCGTACGATTTTTCTATTCATTTTCAGAACTAGCCATTAATATTTTCCCATTTCGATTTGATCCACAATGGTAAACATCTATGGATGATTTTCACGGCGGCTATGTTGGTGGTCAGAAACAATATAAATCATTTGCATAAAAATAGAGTTTTATTCCCAAAGGATGAAAATTATATTGTTCTGACCATCAACATTGCCTCCATGAAAACCATCTACATCCATATTCAGACCAAAATTTTCACTGATTCTATACCCATGCATTTTCATTCAAAAATGACTTAAAAACCTTGCCCATTGGAAGCACATGCACATTTAGACTATATAACCTATATAAAGGTGTCCCCAGGCCATAGTGAGAGATAAACAATTCTTTAATAACTAAAGAATATTCCCTGCGTGTTTCCTAGCGGATGACATGCAAATGTTTGAGAATTCTAGGATGTAAAATCGGACTTATAATATTCAACTTTGCAAGTTTTTATCACTGAGTGTTTTCAATTGAGTGTCGAAGATAATTTCGCGATTGTTTTGGTCTTGCATTGCCACGCTTTCTGATTGGCTAAAAATATTCGCGCCACTTTCTCAACCAATCAGAAGCAAAACCAAAATCAATCGTGACTTGGTCTCACGCGTTTTCCCGCGCTTGGAATCGGCTACATGTATTTGCTTCCAGTTCTGATTGGTTCATTGGATTGTATGCCTCAGCTGTGATTAACCAGAGTATAAACTTTGGTTTGGGCTTTACGACACTCAATTGAAAACCGCTCTTTAGTAATTTTGTTAACTCAAACAAGCGTTCTTACCGTTTACACGGAGAGTTCGAATTTTCCGCTGAATTGACTGCTGTAGATTATCAAAAGATGCCGATTAATGCAATAATAAAGGAAAAGGCCCAATTTATACTAGAGACCAATTATTCGTCTAAACGAATAATCCGTCAGACGAATAATTTATCTAGGTATAAATATGAAGACGAATTAGGACCGGTAAAAGACGAATCTTTTTTAAGTTGTCCAGTTAAGCCGGGACTGGGGAGTAGAAAAAAACATCCCAAGAGACCTTGCGAGCAAATAGAAACCAATTACCCATCTTGTGAAAACTAAATCAACCGTCTTCTTTTTCCATGTAGATATTATAAATCTAGATATCCGTCTGTCAGGCAAATTTTCCCCATTATTCATCTAAATACCGAATCAAATCTAGACAAATTATCCGTTTTTAGACGGATAATTCGTCTCTAGTTAACAATTAGATTATGAGATCGAAATTTCTATCGCGTGATAGAAATCAGGAGAGGGGGGCTTATCTTGTCAAAAGATATAGGCCTAAATGGCCGAAAATGTTTTTCAGTTTCTAACATTTCCATTCCGGTCCCCCCCCACCCCTCTTATTCACCTCCCCCTCCCTTTCGATGGGGACTAGATCCCCCCGGCACTGATTA
The DNA here is from genome assembly GCA_024195265.1 of Dendrophyllia cribrosa. Classification (NCBI taxonomy): domain Eukaryota; kingdom Metazoa; phylum Cnidaria; class Anthozoa; order Scleractinia; family Dendrophylliidae; genus Dendrophyllia; species Dendrophyllia cribrosa. Next base: position 39,223,163 of record JAJLRJ010000003.1, on the reverse strand, counting down.
GTGATAAGTGATTTGAATCCAGAGTAAAACAAAGTGAATTATGACGCCTGCTAAACACCATATGCTAAACCATACGAAACACTTGTACAACAGGACAGGTTACGCTTGACTTCTCCCTACATTTCACCCCTTAATCTGATTTCAGTTTTCCTAAAACTGATCAATTTATGCTTGTACAAATCCGTTTATGTCTTGCCTTGATTTTATTAATCCCTTGTCATTTCCCATCCTGTTCCAAGCTTTTAAGATTGTGGAAAGAAGGGAAAAAGTATTAGCGCAAATGGAAAATATCGCCTTTTCCCTTCCGCACGCTATCTTTCCTTCGCCCCCCACTATCCTGAACGCCTTGGCCAGGCTAGTTATTTTATAAGTGGCGATTCTTCATTGTCGTGATGTTATAACATAAGGCACAAAGTTCCACTTTATGCCTCGAAATTCCAACTCGAACTCGAAATTCTAACGTGAACCCGAAATCCTAACTTGAACAAAGTTTGACATTCTCTAATGGGGAAGATCGATGTGCGATCAGTAATGTAATAAAAATTGTGCGTGAAATGCCAATAAAAAAGCAAACACTGAAAGCTCTTGCGGTTGCTATTACAATAACTTACGATAACATCCTTCTGGACAGCTGTCTTCAAAGCCGACCTTTTCACAGCGTTCATGTTGCAAACTACAACGGCGGGAAAATCAAGGATAGCGGTGTATTTCAGCTCGACTTTGACGTCTACTGGGTATGATAAATAGTCCGACACGAGGGTTATTCCCTGGTAGGTCATATATCCCATTGCAGCAAGTAAACACGCCAACCAAATCATTTTTTCTAATATAGAAGTCGAAGACGCTAGTCTTCCCAATCCGTGAGCAGTAGTTTCAGCACAAAATTCTCGAAGTTTGGCTGCCGCATCGCTGCTCTTGTCTCGTGTCTTATACTCGTTGGCTTCATCCATTTTTAGGTCCCTGAAATAAAAAAAAAACGATCCATGCGCCAAGACAGTTTTTAATTATCAATTAATTTACTTGGAATTAAGTATATGAAACACAACTGAAACAGAAAGTGATAAAAATCGGATTAAAATCATGACTTACCAGTTACAAAATCCACAGTTAAAAAATATATATAGAACTCCTGCAAAGAGTATTTTTTTATTTCATCGACCATGCAATACTACTTTTGGAAAGTGAGATTATTTGCATACTCTTTATGACTCTTTATTGATGAAGTTCTCTAATTATGGGAAAGGTGGCTTATGTTGACTTAGCTTCTTTTGTCACTGTCTTTAATAACATCCATGAAATAAAAATTTGATCAAGTTGATTGAAACGAAAACAGTCAATATTCCCTCTTGTCGTGTTCTCGGCATGACACTGAAAAGTTTACCACCAGTTTTCGCGCGGTCGAAGTTTTAATACCCTGGTTTCTCGCGTTTCTCGCCCCACAATCCATAATAAAAAAGTGTACAAATTAAAAAATGCAGAGGACTGCTAGACACTAAGATAAATTTCGTGGTGACTTTCTTTGCGGATCTCCAAAGAAGGGATGTAGTGTAGAACAAACAAGTCAAAATGCAAAAATAGCACGACGGAAATTAAAGTTAGATTTAATGGCTAATATTTTGACTAGAAGAACTAGATTCTACCAGGCCAGTGTACAACTGAGGGATAAAACGATAGATACTTTCAGCCTTATTAAAGACTTCGGTATTCAGCTTGGGGCTTCTTCAGTGCAGCTTGGCGACAGGAACAAAGACCCGCGCGAGCGAAGCATCACGATACTTACAGAATGGGTAAATATCTATTGGAGTCGCTTAGATGGTCATGGCATGGCGTACGTACAATATACATTGGAGCCTTAGGGCCTGGCTAAACTAGGAAACATTTAGACTGCGAACAACGCCCTCGTTACTCGCGGCTTCGTCGCTCGCATGAACACGCGCGTTCGATCGACTAACTAAAAGGAAAATAAGGTCGCTTCTACTTTCTGCAACGTGAAAATTTGTTGCGCGCGTAGGTGGCAATACGCGCAACATCAGGCCTGCAACCTGCAACGCACATTGCTGCGCGAGAAGTTGAACGATTTTTTTGCCTCTATTACTTTATCGTTTTCGAAAAGTTCCGTTTTCAGGTGTCCACACGAGAACGCGTAAACACCGTTTTCAAAAGTTTCCACTTTGAAAAGAGTTTTCAAAAGTTTCCATTTTCGGTGACCGTTTTCATCGGATACGTGTGGACGGGAAGCAAAAACGGAAAAAAACTTGTGCGTTTTCAAACGAAAACGGATACGTGTGGATAGGGCCTTAAGCTTCAGTTTTAATCCCAGATGCCACGCAACTCTTTACAACCTCTAATTTCATTGGACCTGGGTATCACGCAGCTCTATTGTTTTCAGGGCTAGGGTCCATTGTTGTGTTGTTTGTCCTATTGTTTTCTCAGCAATCTCAGGTTGGGGTGAAAAGCGGTATGCGAATCCTCCGATCTGAAATCCGCTCAAATCCGAATCCTCAAATTCTTTGTGAACTTTCGAGATGTGATGCCGTGTATCGGGTTATTATTTGTTTTAGAAAAAAGGTTTTCTTGAGTTTGCACGTGATCTCGGCTGTGACGATAACAAAAGAACAAAAGGTCTGTAGAGCCTTTAAGAGATCCAACATCAGTCTAAACTATATTGTAAAGCCAAAATCCGAGCCTGAAAGCGAGATAAATCCGTATTCCGCTGCATTGGTAGGATCCACAAATTCTTATCAATTTTTCTCTGAATCCGAGATTCGGGCAAAATTATCCACTGATCCGCATAGACCGGCCTATTCTGGTCCCTTTTCGTGCCACTTTCCACTATTTCCTGAGGTATTGGAAAGAAACGACAGCGGTGATCAGTTCTTTAGTCTATTCCGATTTGTTTTAAAGATCTAACATCTAACATTAACCACCTGGGCCGAGTTGTTCGAAGGACGATTAGCACTAATCCAGGATTAATTACCATGACAACTCATATGCTCTGTTGACAGTTAATCCAGGATTAGTGCTAATCAGGCTTTGAACAACTCGGCCCTGATCAACTTGACGGCCGAAAATTAGTATTATTGTTCTTAATTTCTACTATTATTAATTTGTATGGATAACTTTAGATGCACAGCTTCAGTGTCAGCTTTCTGAATTCTGTGTCTAATAAAGTATCTATCTCTCTAAATTTGCCAAATCCAAACTGCAAATTTTTCTATGGATTTGTACAGTTTGATCTGTAATAAAATTCGCGAATGGTTCAGTCCATACGGCATCTACACCAAACAGCAATAAGGTAAACCATTTAAAATGCAAGGCTAGTACAACGGAAATTTAGGTGAATAAGAAGCAAAGGACCGCGAACGAAAATAATGCTGGTGTACGTAGGATCTGTAACAGATCTAAACAGCTGTCCACGGTTGCATTTTGGCTTTCAGTTTGGGCTCTATCATGTCATTGTCGCGTTAAATGTTCTACGTAGTATCAGCCTTGCTTTATACTTTGATTGGAAATTTAGGGCAGGTTTAATGGCCAATATTTCGACTAGTAGAACTAGTCTTCTACAGGGCTAGCGTAGGAGGTGAGGTAAAGTGTTCACATCGAACAGTGAACATGTTGGAAAGTGAAACAAGGAGCAAAGGACCGCGAACGAAAATGCTGCTGGAATACGTAGGATCTATAGAAGATCTGATCAGCCAAAAATAGTAATACAAACTTGAACATAGTGAGCAAAGCTGATACTACGTAGAACAATTAACGTGACAACGACATGATAGAGCTCAAACTGAAAGCCAAAATGCAACCGTGGACAGCTGTTTCGACCTGGTTGGGTCTCGTCAGCATGGTGTAGCAGCAAAAAGATAGAAAAACTAGCGCGAACGCCAATTTTCTACCAAATCGCACGTGGTGATGGCAACAAAGAGAGCTCGAATCCAAATGTTTGCCAATTGACCCACGTCACAGCGGCGCGTGACCATGGGTAATAGGCAAAGAATTAGAAAGTGAACATTTGTTTTGGTCATCCGGGCGTTTTTATTTTTTTGTAAGATAAAGTTGGGGGGTTGGGGTCCTCCCCTATATCGGTCACTGAATCAGTACCTGTTCATTCTGGAGCGGGTACAAAACTTGCACGGATCATGGGCGGTACGAAAAGGAGTCTTAATTGAATTATTTAAACTGAAAGCTGGGAATTGGCCAAAATTTTATCTGTCAGCTAAGAAATGATGCGTTTTTATTTGATAACTAACATCTGAGATCTGTCAAAATTGATAACTGATAGCCGTGAAATAAACGAAAATGTAACTGAAAACTGCGATTCCAGGACCCACAATAAGACCCTCACAAAAGCCCCACCGGTGGGCGTTTTTCTTTTTTCTTCGGGGTGGGGGGGGGGGGGGGGGGGGGGGTGGGGAGTGGAAGCCGATCGTAGGCAAAGGTAAAAAGTGTTTATTGGTTTATGATCACACACGGCATTTTTAACAGGTTTAAATTACTGTGTACTTGTAATTTTTTCAGATGTATCCAAATAAAAAGAAAAGCGTGAGTTTATATCGTTTTTTCTTTTCTTTGGTTTATTGTTTCATTGTATTTTTCTTCCTTTCAACTGATCCTTTGTTCTGTCACAAAACAACACCTGCAGTTGCTGCCATAGCAACCGTAATGAATATTGACATTCTGTCCTTTCTCGTCCGCCATCTTGGAAATTTTTGAGCGTCCCTTTTGTTATAGCTACAGCGGAATTCTTCTGCCAAGAAACGTGAAGTCGACCTTTCTTTCTAGGGAGGAAATCCTTAGTTGTCGAAAGGTGAGTTTAGCATTCAAAACAAGCCGCTGTGTGTGTTTCTAGTTATGAATTTTACATGAAGGTTTTTATGTTAATTGAGTAAGAAAACCAGCGGTGTCAATCATCCACGGTGCTTCTCACGCATGCAAAAGATATTGACACGTTCGAGCTCGAACAGAGAGTTGAGTGGCAGATTGGAAACACGACCGCCATCCGAGCGTAACACTCTGTGAAATATAACAGCTATCATAAAGTGTTGTTGCTTTCAAAGGATCTGAGGTCGAAAAGTGACAAGAAAGGGACTTGCAGTTTGACCGGCAGTGGACGAACAAAAATTCGTCTGTGCCTCGGGCGCGCGGACATCTTGGATTGTTGTGTAGCTTTATTTGCCAACAGCCACATCTTTGCCGCTCTATGGAAGGAAACGTGATGAATTCTGTGCAAGTTCCTGGGATGATGTCTGGCCAGCAATCAGTCATGGAGCAGATGAAATCTGCTGAAGAAGGCCCGGACGGCCGCAAGCAGGACATCGGCGACATTCTACAGCAAATCATGAACATAACAGACCAGTCGTTGGATGAAGCGCAGGCGAGGTAAGGTGAAATCGAATACGTAGTAAATTTTGAGTCCGTTTCTAACGACCAACGTGTAGTGACTGTTCACTTTACTCTTATGTATACTATTAGCTGTCGATCTTTTGACTGCACGCTCTATGGTTTATGATAATGCATTGTTTTCCAATCACACATTTCTTCTTTTCTAGGAAGCACGCGTTAAACTGCCATCGAATGAAGCCCGCCCTTTTCAACGTCCTGTGCGAAATCAAGGAAAAAACAGGCAAGTAATGACAGCTTGCTAACACGTGTTTTGTTTTTTAGGGAACCATTCTGCAGTGCGATCGCTTCCTTCTCCCAATAATCCGAAGGTATTCAATTAATCCCCGCTTTTTGTTTGAACGTTTTTTTCGATAGAACGATTCATCATCTTACTACTGCACGCTTCGAATCATTCGATCGAAAGTCCTTCATGCTCAATTTTTTATTTTTCCCCTGTTTTGACATCTTATAACACACACGTTTAGATATCACAACACCGTTTTCTCATCGAAATAATTCGCTTTGGGGCGATTATCTTTAATATATATAATAGAGCTGTAAATTAATCTTGCAACCTCCAAGAAATGCTCTCGCTTTGTCACGACAATTAAACCGTACTATTTGTCTGTAATGGAGAATCGATGACGCGTCAAGCACTCGTAAAAACGTGTTTAATTTGGAGACGACGGCCTCTATCAATTTATAGCTTAGCTTTGATTGCATTGATAAATTACTCGGCATTTTGACAGTTAGTTTTTTCGTATTTATCAATCGATAAGGATTGCCGTCATGTCGCTGATTATTGCACGAGGAGGTGGTGATTATGCCAAGGGTGCTAAGCTGTTATTTTGGTGTTAGCATAATAGAATATTTTTCAATGTTTATTGTTTGTCTGTACCGTTTCTTTTGGCAAACAATAGATTTTCCAACTACCCGAACACAATACCTTTGTTATAAATTTTGACTCTTTGGTCAATACCGTCGTTGAGTAGTCGATTTATGACCCCACATTTATGTTACAGGCTTAAGTGTAAGTATAATTATTTTTTGTGTTCTTCCTGTAGATAATGATTTATTATTTTTAGAAGAAATCAAAACAGTCAACGAAACGCTCAAATGATTCCAGTTGTAATATTGTAAAACTGTTGGATTACAAGCTTATCCTAACAGTTTCTTGTTTTGAGGCCAGATTTAATTTTGTCTTGTGCACATTAAATTGTAAGAGGACTTCATAATTCTTAAAAAGTTGTAAACTGAGGAACATTAAAATGCGATGTTTCTGTTTTAAAGAAATTATATTTGCATAGTAATTATTTTGTCAGTATTTCTTTATACAAAACAGTTAGAAGTTTATTGGTGACTGGGCTGTGAATAGTTTTGTAGGTAAATGTGCAAAAAGCATACATGTTGTTCTTGGTCAGACTTTAGGAAGTTTAAGTTCTCATCACTATTTAATACCGTCTCAGACACTCAATATAAGCTACATGTTTTTAAACATGGGGAGCAGAGTTTTAACTTAAGGTTTTAAATAAAGGTTATATATTGTGACAATTGTATTGTACAGTGTTCTTGACATTAATTATACATGTAGTATTGAGAAAAATCCTGAAGGAAATCAACTTCCTTGGTTCCACAATTAATGATCATGTGTTCTTTGTTTAATTTAAACATCCTGGAAACATGCTGTTAGAACCCTCTACTTGGCAAAACGGTTTTCTTCCTGTTTGAGTTGTCACTGCCATTTTAAGATGAAATGATTAAAGGTTGCTGTTGTGATCCAAGAACAAAGGAATTTTGAAAGTGAAATTTTTATGGTGCATCTTATATACGTAACCATGTAAAACAACCAGTCTTGTTCTGTAATTAAGCTGTGCTTTATATTATTATTATAAAAGCAAACCACATGTGTGCATGCAATGGCATAAACAATGTGGACATTACACCATGTTGCCGACCAACTAAATTTAAAGCAGCTTATAGTCAGTTTAGTCTTGCTATCGTTATTGCGTCGACGAAGGAGACGCTTCCTAATCTTGTCGGCTAAGCGGAACGAATCGAGAAATGTGTCGGTACCAAATCTGCGCCATTTTGAAACGTCACAATAGTATCCAGCATTCTTAGCGCGTCGTCTAGGCTAAGCGGAACGAATCGAGAAAAGTGTCGGTACCAAATCTGCGCCATTTTGAAACGTCACAATAGTATCCAGCATCGCGTGGAAATCAGGCATCATCCTGGGGAGCTGGGGTTCCGAAATGTCACATGTGAATAATCTATTTGTCTTGATTTAGTTTCGGATATTTTCCCGATTTTGGAATCGTACGGCTCAATATTTCAATGCCTAGTAAAAGTACGCAGTGGAAAAATTGGACGAAGGTTCTTCTCCGGACCAAGTAAGTTGTTGGGTCTCTTTGGAATCAAGCAAGAAGTTACAGATTTTCCTCGCTGCCGTTCTGGTATGTTTTGAATGTTCTATCTTGATTTTGCTGTGGTTCTCTGCCTGATTTGGGAAGCTTTCACCTAAATACCGACGTCGTTCTTCGCGATGTTCTACGGTACGGTGCAATTCGCTTATGTCTTGTAGCAATAATTCACTGACCGGCCGCGCCAGGCGAACGCAGATAATTTAACTTTACAGTGCTCGAAATTGCGCCTGTATCGGGCGCATTTGCGACTAAAGATTTCGCAGTTTTGTGACTAAAATTTGTCTAGCTAATAAAGGAATTATATTCAACAGTCTTGTGTCTTACTTGCAATTGGTAGTTGTAATTTTATCCGAAAAATCTTGCGAAATTTCACGTTGAATGTTGCGTGACTTAAACGTCGAAATTTCTCATTTCCGGTTCTGGTATTGGTACATGTACTGAGGAGTATGATTTCAGAATCGGAGAAATAACCGAAATGAAATCAAGACAAATATACTATTTATATGTCGGAAAAATCTGAGACCTTTCGGAGTACACAGCACGGCAGGATTTTGCCCGATTCCACGGCGATAGCGTGAATTTGTTTGATGACGGCCCGACGTTTTTGCCTGCGTGACATATCTCGCGACATAGCTCTTTTCAACAGTGGCTGAATTAATTCATAAAACTGAAGTACTAGGCTAAGACGAGGTGCCACGGGATAAGGAGACGCACTATAATCTATGATTACTAGTTAAATAAATGGTGTTTTTTTTTTAAATTATTGAAGCATGCATCAAAGAGATGACAACAAATCACAAAGAAATAAGATTAAGGGATAGTTAACATTGAGTAAAATCGAGATCAATTTAAGAACCAAAACAAATTTGGGCTTCTGTTTTTAAGGTGCACAAAGCATTATGAGCCATATATATGTTGAGCAGTTTTCCTGGGGTGTTTTCTATGAGCACAATTAACTAAAAGTGGTTCTGAGTCTTTGAAGTCTGTGGAAATAATCCTTGTTTACAACAATACAAATGAAAGCTATTGAAAAGTACTCTACTGTTTGCTTTTCAATACTTTTCACTTTCATGCTCTCTTAAGAATTTAAGAGTTTACTGTTGAATCTTCTTTCAGGGCTATCAATAAGGGCAGATAGAGGTAGGGTGATTTTACACAGCTATCATTTTGTTTGACCCCGGCCACTTTGATTTAAAAACAAAACATTTACAACACCAGAAACCCAGGACTGTCATTAAACTTTGAGGTTGCCGGATATGCAAGGAAAATAGGCGGCCATAAACTCAAGATACAGCCTTCTATGGATGTTTTCTCTAGTTATTTTCAAACTTTGAGTTGCCAGCCATCTTCACTGCAGTTGTCAGTCATTATAGCTGGCTGTCAGCTAATCATGACAGCCCTGGAAACAAATTTCTGCTGACTACCTTCTTCATTTTCCCAGATATTGAACAAATTAGTGAGAGCCCTGTTCTTACTAGGGGTTTGTTTAGGTGGCAAAAGGTTTATCCCACAGGGTTGTCAAAAGTAGCAGCCTGCAGGCAAAAATCATTAGTACCTACTTTGTCATAACAGCTGGTTACTTTGCTTGCCAGTTCATTAGAGGATATGGCATTTAGGACAAATTTCTGGTTACTTTCCAAAGTCAGATGTCTACTTCAAACTTTTCTGATAACCCTGATCCCAGCTTAAGATCAAGAGCTATAAAATGCCCTGAACTATGAACAATATTCACTGTGGGTGATCACTGTTTGGGTCTATTACAGTGTATATTCAGCCCTGTCAGAATGTTTTGTAGTGGTAGGCAGGGTAACAGAAGTAGTAGGCAGTAAGGGCTAGTGATGTATTTGTTATTAGTCATGATTCGTGAACTCCAGTGTGAAGTAGATGGCAAATAATTGACTGTACATGTAGGCCGCAAATATGCCAGTTGCTGGCTCATGTTACCGTATAACTATATTAACCATTTACTCAAAGACTGTCCACTCAGTTCTCCATTCCAATTTAAAAATTTTAATATTTTTATGGGAAATAGAAATTTAATTAGGGATAATTGGAACAACAACAACAACAATCAACAGACATGGCATAAAATTGTTGCTTAGCACATTTGGATAGGCACACTTTAGGATTTCTAAAGGCAGTCACCTTGTACAGTGCAATAACCAGTACCCCAAGAAAGTACTGCTCAAAGAGTTTCATTAAAATCATCTTAATTTTAAAACCACCATATACTGTACACTGTATAGTGGTTGACATAATAGATCAGGGACACCACAGGGAAGCACTTCTTAATTAATAGATTTCATTTGAATGATCACAGTTAAACAAATTTTATCCTTTGATGTAGGAGTTAGAACTGCAACTTGAGGTTAGGAAAGGTTTAGCCTGTGTGGCAGATGTACAACTGTTGTAGTGTTGTTTAGAAAAGTATGAATAATAGATCCTTTTCTTAACAACACTGCATACATACAGTTGTATCAAGTAAACCTCCCACACCAATTTTCATCCTTGGGCCAAAAATTGTGTTCAGAAGTCTCATTCCTTATATTATATAAGAAGACGAAATGACCCTACAGCACCTCCATACCATACATCTTTAAGAGTCCTTTCCATGTAATTATTTTTGCTAATAAAATGAGGCTTTAAGTGCTTAAAACTGTTTAAGAGTGCTTATTCACTCACTTGTTTTTGGCATCTTAAATGCAACTATTCAATAAGGAGATCAAATTCTCCACTCCAAGATGTTTGAGTTCAAATTGCCTGGAGAAATTGGGGAGATCGAGATATTGAAGAATTTGTTTGTAATGATTGGTAAATATACAACAACAAGAAGGTTCAGGATTTCATCCTCAGACTCAAAAGTTAGACTAAGACCTAATTTGTGCAGTATAATAAACAGCATATATTATATACATTAAGTACATGTATGTTTCTGTTGAAAAGCCTTTTTGGCAAAGTATAATATGGTATAATGCAGTTACATGTATGTTGTTGTTGTGGGTCTATTTTTGAGTGGGTCATTTTCAGTTGAGTTCATCTGGGTCAATTAGGTCTTTGTTGATATTTTGACTTTCTTTAAGCTTGTTGATTTGTATAATTTCTGTTGTAACTGTAATGCACTTGTGAATGGTACAATGCACTAATATTAGTAGTTTAATTTTATGTAATAATGTGTTCTTAGTTTGCATTGATCAGGCCCTTCTTTGCACTTCAGTTCCTTTGTGTTGTGGTTTTTGTAAAACATAATGGTTCTTGAATTTTCCATTTGAATGACAATATTACTGACTTTAAAAATATTAAATGACATTCTTTATTGCAATTTTGTGGCCTACTCAGGTCAGTGATATTGAAGGAGGAACAGTAATGATGATCAATACATGTAAAATGATTGAGATTCTGTGAAATTATTACTTCATACATGTAGTCAAGTTCAAAACAGATGTGCAAAATATCAATGTTTTTGTAACCAATTGGCATGCACCACAGGAAAGTACTGCTCAATAGCTTTCATTTAAATGGTTACATTGTAGGTTTCCATCCACAGACTCAAAAGTTAAAACCACCTTGTACATAATAAAATAATTACTGCTGCAGTAGCTTTCATTTGAATGGTCAGTGTTGCAGGTCTATATTTGAGTGGGTCATTTTCAAATGGGTTCATTTTTATGATGTTTGTGGACTATATATTTCTCTGAGCTTTTAATTTGGGTAAAGTTAAACATGAAGCCTTGAATTCCAATTCAGGCTTTTTTGATATTTTAACTTAACTCCCCAAACTTGCTGATTTGTATTTCTGTTATATACAGGCAACCATAATGCACTTGTGAACTGTATTTGCTCGACTAATATTATTAGTTAATTTTATGCAGTAATGTATTGTTAGTTTGCCTTGAGGCACTTCTTTCCACTTCATTTCCTTTGTGATGTGGGTTTTGGAAAATAAAATTGTTCTTGAATTTGCCAGCCATTATATTTGAATGACAATAACTGCTCGTGATCTTTGACTTCAACAACATCAATTTTTTGGTCTAATTTGTGGTCTACATTGACCAGTGATATTGAACATTGAACAGTAATGATGATTAATACACATAAGACAAATGAGATTCTGTGAATACTTTACATAATGTACATGTAGCTCTTTAATCATCTCAGATATTCATACTCAAGTTCAAAACAACCACAAAATATTCACCAGATTCACTCTGACGAAGGTCCAGTGATAAAAAAAATCAGCTTTTGAATCTCTTCACTAGTGGCAAGTTTTCCCAGTTCCTGGCTCCAAATAAAAAACCTATAGAGACTGTGTGATTGTTATTTTGATGCTCAACAGTTCTTAGCATTCGTGGATCTCAGGAAGATGAGCCGCCAGACCCTCAGCTTATGAGACTTGATAATATGCTGCTTGCAGAAGGTGTGGCTGGTCCTGAGAAAGGAGGGGGGTCTGCTGCTGCAGCAGCTGCTGCAGCTGGAGTCCACGAAAACCAAGCTGAGCATACAGAATACAGAGCCAAGTTAAACCAAATCAGACAAATATATCACACAGAACTGGAAAAATATGAACAGGTATAAACTAAGGGTGACTATTGACTAAAATTTTACTATTGCAATAGTATTGTGATAGTTGGGGAACAATTGCAATATTATGGCAATAGTTATATCAGTATTGCGATAGTATTGCAATAGTAAAGAGTAAAAACCAGACTAATGAAGACTCACTTTTTCATCTGCCATGATTGTTTTGGCGCGCCACGTGATCTCGTTGAGTAGCACCCCACACCCGTCCCCCACCCCTCTAGGGAATTCATGTTGTACGAGGTAAAAAACAACAATGACGCTGATTGAGTCGCTGATGAATTGTGTTGACCTCGTCTTATAGCAATGTTGACACAAACAGACAATTTTATTTTATTTTATTCATTATATATTTCAATCAAGGATACAATAGTAATAATGCAGCCAAAATACGTTAGTTTTTTGCCTACTATTGAAACTATCGATAGTCAGTCCAAACTATTGCGATAGTTATTGATAGTTGATTTTACTATCGACAGCTCACTATTGCGACACCAACTATCATGATTCATAGATTGTTCGATGCATCGTTACACTCCTTTAAGTATAAACCTGCTACAGATCGTTTAATAAATCATAACATATAAGGTGTTAAAATGCAGCATGGTTTGTTATTTACAATTCAATATTCATCATATTTTTCAGGCTTGCAATGAATTTACTACTCATGTAATGAATCTGCTGAGGGAACAATCAAGAACGCGACCCATCTCCCCAAAGGAAATTGAACGAATGGTGAATATCATCCACCGCAAGTTCAGTGCCATTCAGATGCAGCTCAAACAGAGTACATGTGAAGCTGTTATGATTTTAAGATCAAGGTTTCTAGATGCAAGGTAATTTTATAAGTATTGATCATATACATGTACATATAGTTACATGTACCCAATCTCCATTTAGTTGAATATTTATTTGGTGTACTCATTGATCATAAAATTGTTGTGCAGTGCCAATTAATCATCTGTGTAATTTATCCTACCAGGAGAAAACGAAGAAACTTTAGTAAACAGGCCACAGAAATCTTAAACGAGTACTTTTACTCGCATCTAAGTAATCCTTATCCAAGCGAGGAAGCTAAGGAAGAACTGGCACGAAAATGTGGAATAAGTGTTGCACAGGTAATGTAACAGACCTGTGAATAAAATCCACCGCACCTGTGCAGGGTTTTCCCTGACGCAATCGTGTAATTGTGTGTCTCTGGCGCACATACAGTTTTACAGTTTGATTCTCAATAGTAAAGGGGGCACAGAACAATCTTTATTTGTCACATCTTTTGTTATGTTGTCTGATTTTTTGGCTGCAACAAATTATTTTATGAAGTATTAGGAAGATTGCTTAGCATTATATTAAGTACCTCCCAAAAGTAAGTTTGCTGTAATAGGTGATATCCCACACCACAAGCCACAGGGTACCCACACAGCTGGAACTTAACCCGGTTTCTGTAGCATGAAGCAAGTAGGAGTATCGTTACTTCCCTTGGATGGGATGCTAGTCCATTGCAGGGTTTCCCCCAGCAATACAGCTTGTCGCTAACGCAATAACCACAACACCACTACGCCTCCACAACCATACTAGGGCTTCCACGTTTTTCTTTGGGACCCTCAATGTTTGGTAAAAGGAGACCTCGGGATACCCAAGTGAAAATTTCAAGGAAAAACCCTACTCCAGAAAGCATCATTCTGTCTTTTAATGCATGTTATGCTGTCATACACAAACATGTATAACTACAGTACACCATAATATGATGGTGAACTTTTGTGCTGAATTGAAGTTAAATCATGAGCCAATAATGACTTCCTCTTTAATCCACTTAGATATCAAACTGGTTTGGTAACAAGAGAATCAGATACAAGAAAAATATTGGAAAGGCCCAAGAAGAGGCCAATATGTATGCTGCTAAGGCTGCATCAGGTGGAGGACCCCCTGGACAAGTTCAAGGGCCACAGCAAGGAGTACCCTCCTCTGGTCAAGGTATGTACAGTTGAACTACTTTAAAGGGACACTGTAGGGTCCAGTGGATTAATTAAAAAAAATATATATATACAGTGTAGGCTTTCTGTCAGGACAGAGAATACCAAGATCTGTAATACCTGTACCTTAGAGGTATTTACCATTAAAACCCTTTAAACTCTTAGAGTGCCAGTTGACATGTACACAATGTGACAGTCATAACTTGGCCAATATTTGGTAGATTTGTATGAATTTTTGCCACCAAACTGGTATCGTAAATATCTCCTCATTGAAAGCATTAAATTGTGCCCCTCCTATTTATGATGTACTTGACTACCCCTATAACTTTTGGAATTTTTTTATGAGTACATCCATAGTCTAAGACATGTGTGACATAATCTATGCACTGAGAGCTGCAAAATAAGCTACATGTATAGTTAAGGGGTATACCTAACATATAAAAATATTACAACATTATTTAATGTTTTTATTTTTGTGTTTTAAACTCATTTCTATGAAAGCCATAACTTCCTTCATAAATGCTGATATGATTTATGAAATACCCTGATGAATAGTTTTCAAATGGTATATCATACATGGGGGCAGAGTTTGTATTTATCAATTTGGAAAAAAATGGCTTTTGCCTTAGGGGTTAAAGGGTAAATATCAAGTCAAAAGTGGGTGAATATATGACATTTGAAATGCAGTTACGGATTAGTCCCGATTAGACAGCATTATAACAACTTTGTTGCATGTGACATGCTCGTGATGCAACTTGGGTCCCATTCACAAGTTTTATTTTCATGAAACAATTCATGTCTTATCTGTTTGGCAAGCATGTTCTATGTGACAAAGTTGTATTCTCTTAATTGACCCATAGAGAGTCATCTCCTTGTCTGAAACAATGGATGTTGTAGGTTAAAATTATTTTAGGTTAAAAATTATCTCAAACTAGGTTAATTTTTATTTTCCTTTGTCCCAGATTTATTATCATAATCTCAGACAAAGGGAAATAAGAATTAACCTGGTTTGAAATAATTTTAACCTGAAATAATTTTAACCTACAACATGGATTTTGCTTTCCACACACTCTAACCCATACTCCCAGCTGTGTGTGAGAAAAACGTTTTCCACTTCATTCATTCCTCAGCCAGTGGAAAGCCTCACTTATTTTTGATAATTATGTTTTCATGTCATTTCTATAATTGTCTTATTGATTAGGTCAATACCCAGCTGTCGCAGTAGCAGGCAGTCCGACAGGTGTGGTGCCCTCATCTCAGCATCAGATGCCCATCACCAGTCAGCCGCAGCCTGAAATGTACATGTCAGGAGTGCAGATGAATGGGAGTGGCATGGGTCCTGAGTACCAGACGGGACAAAATGTTGGTGCTAACGTGCAGTCGCAGGTCAGTGTGGGGGATGACTTTTTAACTTCAAGTGAGGTGACAGTAATACATTAGGGCCTGGGTGGAGGGGTCTGAATAACAGCTGACAGGGCTGCATGTGCCCTAGCAGTGCCTGGGTGCCACAGGGCGACTAACTTTTGTCTTTGGACGACAAGAAAAACTGAGTTTTTGGGCTCCCTATGATACAGTAGGGAGCTTTAGATTTGAGTACGAGTACATGTGTACGAGATTGATTACAAGGACGACTTTTGAATTTAAAGCTAGTTGCGTCCCCAGAGCTGTCAGTTCTTCCTGTTGCTGAACAGAAGATAAGGAGACTCTACGGTATAGAATTGGTGTGATAAATGGTTATGTAGAGCACGCGAATTAGGTTTGAAAAGTCATACTCATACTCAATCTCGTACTGATAGTCTGATCTAAAGTTCCCTAGTAACTCTTAGAGCACAGCATTAAAATTTTAAGCCATGTAACAATAAAAACATTTAACCCCCCTCCCTCTAAAGGTCAAATTAATGTTTTTTTTTTAGCAATTCCCCTTATTCTTTCAGAGTGTGTTAATTTCTCTCTGGAATTGAACACATGGCATTTTTTTTTTTTATGTTGATGACAAAAATTAATTTCACCAATAATTTCACTTCTGTAGTTTGATTTTTGATTTTTCTTGTTTTATTTAGTATCTTCACCCATCAATGTGGGGAGCGGGGGGGTGGCGGACAATCCAGGCGATATACTCAGGCAACACACTGTTTTTGCATGATTTTGTTAGCCAGTCTTTGCTCCTAAATCATGCTTAGTGATCAACGTCATTCTATTTCAGGTGCCAGGTTTGCGTCATGTGATTTCCCAGGCTGCAACGGGTTATATTGATCCTGCGACGGGACACATGCAGCCTCACAGCCAGGGACAGGTGTACCATGAGCCACATCATCTTCACCATCAAGTAAGATAATGAGGCCAGTTGTTTTTAGTGTGATTAAGCTGGATTAGATTCAACTTTGAATTAAATTAAATAACTTCTCAATTTTCCAATAGTTTTTACCATGAATACAAAGTTTATAGGAACAGATACAGTATGCAATAAATATTGTTCACTTGTTCCATCATGTGTAAACGTTTTTAATTCCCCAGTGTATGTCATCTTAAAAGATAGTTGCTGTAGTAGTAAACTTTTTTTAATTCCCCAGTGTAATTACATCATCCAGTTGTCTAGACAGTCTGGTTTCACACAATGCATATTTATGTCACGCTTACACTGGATATGTTTTAGTCATTTTGGATCTGTTTTACTCTTCAACTGTTTGAAGTATGGAAAATTAAAACCGATCTGTGGACTTAAACCTGATTGCTCTTAGAGCCCTTTGATTGTCTTTCTTTCAATTTAAGTTTGGTTCATCAGATACAAAGAAACAAATATTTTAGTGATGTTTCTGCTTTTCTTTAGGCATGCTTTAACACTGATTTATTATATGACTGAACTGGTCCACAATGAAAAAAAAAGCACTCTGATTGGTTTCTGGAGGGGTTCAAACTTGCTTTGCAGATGGCTAAGTCAGATGAAGGTTTAACTTTGCACTAATTCTAGATATGTTGTTGCTCTTTGAAGGCAGGAGGATTTAATGAATTGTTTGACTCCATAAATGTGTGGGCTAGAAAAACAGGGACATCTAAGGTATGTTAAGCCTCCTTGGATTTTACAAGAACTGGAAACTTTTAGTATTGTTACCTCACTGATCAGCATTGTTTTGTTGAATTTCAAATTTTTTGCATAGCCAATACTTTACCATTTATATGCCAGACACTGTGTAATACCATGAGATTTGAATGCAACATTTTCTTTTAAAACTACTGAATAAAAATGTAACCATAAAGAATTACATCAATTTTGTGACTGTATGATTTTACAGTGTAGTAGAGCAAAGCAGTGGGGCTTATGCACCAATCAATTCCGGCTGTTACCATCCCCCTCCCCCACCCTCCCGGGCCAACCCCCGGGGATTTGTGTTTTTTTTTTCGTGGAACTACAAATTCCCCGCCCCAGAGCTGCCAGAAACTACAAATTCCCCGCCCCTGGGCAACAGAAAAGCAACAAAAATTACAAAAGTTAAAGAAACATATCTTAAAAGCACGTTTAATAACGTAACATCGTTAATAACGTAACATCAGATCACCGAAAAGAAAGTTGCTGGCTCTGTGAAAGTTCTAACAAACCGTCTATGAATCAGAATGTATAAAGACATATTTAACGTTGTGTGACAATATTCTGTTAACAAATTGCATATGCAATAGCCTCTGATGGTTGACAAAACAAGATCTAGATCTCATATCATCAAGATAGAAATTCATCGTGTAAAATACAGATTTCACCATGTGTATTAATAGAGCGTGACACGCTTTATATAGATCCCAATATCAAAGCCTATGTTGAAATACACATCAAGAAGTGTTTCTTTACCTTCAAACAAATTCTTTAACTTTGCAATACCTTGGTTTTCAAGCCAATTGCCCACAAAAGTAGTCGGTTTCCCGGCAAATTCTTCCATTGCTTACTGACACGGCGACCGCATGGATCTGGCGATCTGTCAATTTGTCCCCGCCCCCAACCCCCGGGGCAACACGTTGTTGTACAAAATCCCCGCCCCAGGGACATGGGGCCTTACAAATCCCCGGGGTATGCCCGGGGGGGATTGGTAACAGCCTTCCTTACATAAACTGAATTTTTAATTATGGAAGATTACTGATTACTTTTTTAAAACTTTTTTTTGAAAGGGCGGAGAGCAAAGGAAGAGAGGGCAAAATGGCAAATCAGGTATTTGCCGAAACTGAAGGCTGCGGCTAATAATTGATCTGCGAGACACTGACAAATCATGATATTTTGCAATATCCAAGTTCAATAACTGTTTTATCTACAGTATTTTCGATCACAGAGTTTGTTTTTCAATTTAATATTTATTCATAACTGCTAAAACAGAGCAGAAATCAATGGGGTTAGTTTCTGGAGAAACTGAGAGCAGAAATCAGGCTGCCATTGTAGAGGACCGTAGCAGAACAATTATTTGCGGCAACTGAACAAAACAACTTTGCACCGTTTTGCGCATGAGCAGAATTTTTCATAGGCAGTTATTCGCAGGTCACATGGTGGGCTTTTGGCTAATGAAAAGGAAGAAACCATGCATAATAATCAAATTATATGTGTCCTTATTTTGTTGTTTGTTGGCATGTGGCATCATTGTGACCATCTTTAGTTACTTAAATTTTAAAAGAGTGAGCCAGGAAGGAAATCTCCAAATATGACAATGTTCAATGAAAGCAAAACCTGACAACAGACAGCAGGAAAATAAGATGTGGGACATGTTAATTCTCTGCTATGTTCATCACTTTTCTTTGATTAATCCCCAGGGCATCTCACAGATGAATTCTTACTCTCACTACCAAATTCAAAAGTTCAATGATTCTTGTTACGGATGATAGCCGGCAAGTACAGTCGCCTCTCATCACCCACGGCCTCTAGAGTCATTTGAGTGAACGTGACCAGTAGTGATGGGAGGTGGATGTATTTGTAGGCTACATGTATAATGATGTAAGTGGCTCAAACTTTGAGTCTGTGGATGAAATCTAACGTAGATGTGCTTTACTGTGGTGCTGTTTATTTATTTTTTCCATATTCTACAATAATGACATTTGTGATTAATAAAATTTTTTATTCTTGTAGTGTAGTTTTGTAAATGAAAGGGTAAGCTCCTTCTGAATCTGCTACTGACTCCTGCGCCGACTAGACAATAAAATGCAATCAATACAGTTATCTGTTTCTGTTGTTTCTAAAGCCAGTCATCTTGATTCACTTTCAGGAAGCCGCAGTAACACACCCTCAGACTCCCAGGATGACAAAGATGATCAGGGGGGCCCCGAGTTCTCCAGTTTACAGGGGCTGAGTGACATGGCAAATGCTGACTTTGACTCGCGAGGAAATGACCGGTCTCGGGACGAGCCACCCTCAAAACGGACAAAGATGTGAGAAGTGGAGAGGATGAAAAGAAGAAACAGGCCGATTAAAGGTCATGAATTTGGCAGACTGTGATTTATGTTAAAAGAAAGGGAGACAATGTTATTGAAAACGTAGGTTAATGATTAACAGACTAGGCCAGGTGCGTGTTGGTGCCCCTATATGGATGAACACCCTTGTCCTTTGAACTTGATTCTCATTGGACAGGCCTAAAATAAAAAGGATTAAAAATGATTACATGCCATGATATTCAAGATGGACAAAGCTTCGAGAGTATCTTTTTAACCCAGAGGCCAGTCAATTCTGGCATTCTGAGTGCTTAAAAAACTTGCAGAATCAAAGATCTTGTAAGTTGAGCTATAGATGTCATAGATTGTGTGACTAACTACCCATAAGGCAATGATCCCGTTAACGTGGCTAGATTATGTTGGCTCGTTGATGACCACTGATGACCAATGATGGTACTGAAACATTTATGCTCTGAATTCATCGTTGGCGGTGTAAATAGTGATCTGTAAAAATTTTCTTATCATTAAAATTGCATGTTACAACTCGCGCGATGGGTGAGGGCGCCATGCTTCACCCACGAATGCCTCACATCCCACGCGGGCTGTTCGAGCTAAAGTTTTCAAAAGGGATACCAAACATATCATTTTGGTGAATGTATATGTACGGTAGGCAGCTAATTGTTCGGATTTTTTTGCAACTAGAGTTTTCATTAGTGAATCGTATCCTCGAACATTCATAACATAAGAAAATTAAAACCAATTCTTTTGTTTTTGCTGAAATTAAAATGTTGTTTGGTTTGACAAAAAAACGCCAGCTGGATTTGCTAACATTTCCTTGTTGAGTGTCTCTGTTTATAGTAACACGGTTTTTATCTGGTCACCAATGGGCCATCAGAGCCTGGCTGTATTAAGGGGGGACCGTATAATTGAGGTTGTTTTTGTTTGTTGTATGAATGAATTTGTTGGTCACTGTCGATAATTGCAAGGATAATAATATCAGCTTTTATTAATATTTTTATCTTTAAATCCTGAAACGTTATTTTAACAATGTTACTTAAGACGACGTTCTTTGGAATTTTAAGTATAAAAATACTTTGACTTGATCGTTACGGTGACAATTTGGTTGCCTTTGCTTCCATACTTGTAGCTAAATTAATCCTATTACTCTCGAGAGTGCCAAAAATCAAAATTCAAGAAAAATCCAAATTTTTTATTTTGTAAAATATTGAAAAACGAATGGTAACATGCAAAAGTATTGCCGAAGAGGTTTCATTTGAGTAGTTACATCAGAATTTCAAAAGTTAAAGCTATATTGCATGTCTCCATAATTGACTTTGAGAGTAAAAAAGGGTTAATATAGATCTCCATAAGAGTAATAGCCAAGTTGTTCCTTTAGTCAAAGTTGCTTTGTTGTTACTAGTAAATCGCTTCATTTCCAAAACGTCCATTGTTACAAGAAAAAAATAAGGGCGCGAACTTATGCATACTTCATTCGACTTTTGCTTAAGCTAATACTTTTCCCATCGGTGTTGTACGTCACTTTCATTCATGTTCGCGCAATTTTGTTCGAGAAGAAATCTCCAGTGTGTTGATGACAGCAAAGCTTGAAAATTAAAGTAGGATTAAACTGTAGTCAATTATTACAAGACATAAAAGGTAATATAATTCCCATCTCGGTTACCCAAAGTGAACCCCGATTAAGTTAATGCAGGATTAGTACGTCAACTTTGAAATCATTTTTATTGAAGGCTTCCGTTTTTTTCTCCTTTATTTTTAACTTATTCTGATGTCAAGTTTAGACTGAAGATAAGCAGTGAGGCGAAATTTGTAAAAAACAAGGGAAATGGTTGAGTTTTAATCCTAGATTTGCATTAATCTGCTTTTGAACAACCGATCCTCGGTGTCAAGAGCCTTCGTTGATTAAAACCGATGCTTTTGGCGACTATAATCGGAACGGTCGCGAACGTTTTGGAAAAACCCCTTTAGTCTTGGAAAACGGACATGTTTTACTGCGCTCCAGCACTGCATTCTTCCCCAAAGCATCGTCCGCTTTCAAAGGCCTTGTACAATCGAGAGGAATATATAAAACAACGAAAAAAGGAAAAAAACAAATACGACGAATAGTTATAATAATATGGAGATAATATAAGAACTGGTAGAATGCGAAGTTTTTTGGTCTTGCCAAGAAACGTGTAAGTGTAATTTTTGCTATAATTTCGCTTTCATATATAGAACTAAGGAATATAAATTTCAAGGTAAACAGATTATTATTTTATCATAGTATTTCTAGAGCTTGTTTTGATAACATCGATATGGTTTAGTTGATGATTAAACTTCATTTGTGAAGTTCTAAAAAATATGTTTACACTTCAATTAACGTACTCTGATTGGTGGATTCCCAGGGCCTCTCTCTCTTCAGAGAGAGGCCCTGGGAACGAGGTTGCAAACAAAATACATCAGACGGGGAGAGGAGGGAGTCGAGTGAGAGTGATTTCGTACAGTCTGCACACTAACGACTTGGCCTAGACAGATTCTGCTCGGCAATTTGTGAGCAACTTTTTCGATTCTGAGCAACTTTTCTGGCAGTGAGCAACTTCCCAGTATCTTTTCTAAAAGTTCGCATATTTTTGGCGTATTTTCACTATCTTTTAATCAAATTCAAAAGTAATTGATATTTTAACACGTTTTCTTTGGAATTTCAATCTTTTTTTTCTTTTTTATTAGGTCGACTCGTGTTTTGTAATTCATTGAGGTCACTTCTGGTACGATTTAGAAATTAATAAACAAGGAAGGAGTTACAGTATATAATTAGAGTGATTATGCCAGCAAGCAACTTTTTAAATTTTTAAAGCAACTTTCTCGATTTTTAAGGAACTTTTGAGCAACTTTTGGGGTTATTTTTGAGCAACTTTTTAACAATTTTTGGGCAGAATCTGTCTAACCCTACTAACAACGACCTTTAAACAAAGATCATGTCTTTTTGTCCCGACTTGTGTTTGTGATTTATTCACTCGATACCACGCAGCTTTTTAGAACCTCTAATTTCATTGGACCTGGAGATCACGCATTCTCGTCCCCAGAGCTCTACGGTTTATTTTTAAATTGCGTCTCGTGTAGCTCTGGTAACGGACAAAAATTTGATTTTTTTGATTGGCTGTTTAAAAATGTGTGCGCAACAAGATAAAAAATGTTACACTTCTACGCATAATGGTTTTACTTCCGGTTGAATTTCAAATGTTGGCCCGTGTTTATCAACCTGCAGGCAACAGGAAATAGAGCGTTTTCACTCACGTGACCTTCAGTCGCGTGGGACTCAAATGACAAAGGCCATGGCAGCCATGTTGGTGCTCCTAACAAAAGAAGTTAATTAAAATTCTTTTGTACGGGAACACCAATATGGCGGCTATGACGTCAAGTGAAAACTCTCTATATGGCGACTACAGCGACAAAACCAACGTTTCTATTTCAACGCAATCAGCGACTTATAAGCGACCAATGTCATCCAGTTTTATTGTTTGGTTTAGCAGGTAAAGATACGGCTGCTATAATTTCAAAGTCACCGGGATTGTCGCGATTTTCAGTATGTGTTTTGGAAGACGAAGCTGTGAGCAGCCACGAATATTATAGAAGTATGTTTTAGTTCGCGAAAAGAACAAAGCTTGCTCGCTAGGGATGAGATAAAGAGAGGCAGCCCAAGCGCTAGCCCAAGGGCGAAAATAAATATTTTATGTAATACTCCTGTGGCAAAGGCACAAATAAAATAAATAATAAAAATGATCTACCACTTGGAGACCCATTTTAAATAATAACACAACATTGCTATCAGCGCTTTTGTCAGCCAGTTATATTTTATTTATTAGGTAGCACTCTTTGCTAAAAGTTGAAATACAATCTAGGGAAACGAAGGTTATGTACCAGTCAAATCCAAGAGCGCCCATCCCCCCTACCCCGGGTATTTGACGAGAGAGGTTAGCTCCGCATAGTGGGGCATTTGACGCGAAACGAGGCCCGACGGGGCGGGCATTTGACTTCGACTTGGGGAGCGAAGGATAGGTGGTGCGCGGAGACAAGATACTGCGAGTGCTGACGGAAGGGAATAGGCACAAACAGAGTCTCCCCTCGTTTTGCCCGCTCATACAGATACCACGCAGCTCTTAACAACCTCTAATTCTATTGGACCTGGGTATCACGCAGCTCTATTGTTTTCAGGGCTAGGGTCCATTGTTGTGTTGTTTGTTCTATTGTTTTCTCAGCGAATCAGAGAAGACCTTGTAAGGGCTGCGTATTGCCGCTCGTACGCGCACCGGCTTTAGCTGCTCAGTCTCACAATCGTAACGCCTGAAACAAGTTAAAATTTACCATGAAACAGTAACAGTAACAGCCTCAGCAACGCAAAACCTCCAGGGCCGGGTTGTTCAGAGCACGATTAAGGTAACCCAGAATTAGCATCAATTTTGATTCCAGTTAAATAACTACTCTGAAACTTTTTTCAAAGGTTTTTGCCCTTCAGTTTCGACTTTGACTTGTATTCACTTCTAACTGAAAAAAAGCTTTAGAAATGAAATCCTAGGTTAACTTTTAATCCTGGATTAGCTAGATATCAAAACAAATCACTCAAATGATCAAAAACAGAATATACATATTAATCATACAATTACAAGAAAAACCAAAAATATATATTTGAAAAAAAAAAGGAATCATATGTATTCTTAAAGTTATTTCGTCAATCAATAATATAGCATGTAAAACTGATGGCACCAAATTAAAAATTATTAGGCCAACCAGTAATAAAAATATAGAATGTAAACGCCTCCTTATTAATTTAGTTTCCCTGTTGCCAAGCGCGCGAAAACACGGGTGAATCATGAACTTCTGATTGGTTGAGAAAGTCGCGCGACATTTTTAAGCCAATCACAACCTTCGACACTTAACTGAAAACTGCTGTGATATGCTGTACAATGCTGCACAAGGTGATGC